>CM064056.1:18739214-19134254 GCA_032594955.1 Panicum miliaceum
TCCGCGAGCGCGCTCTGCACATGCCTCGCCGTCGTCATCTGCGGGGTGCTGCGCACGCGCGGCCGGCCGGCGCCGGCACCCCACCTCCTCGCTCCTCGTTGGCGTGTGGCCGCGAGTGGGCTCTCCTGTGCCTCACGCTCCCTCGCCGCGCGCCTCGTCTGCGACCGCGCGCTGCGGCCACCATCCGGCGGCACATACCTCGCTCCCGCCCCTCGCTGCTAGCTCCTCGTAGGTGCGCATGGAGAGGCTCCGCCGCTCCCCATCCCGTGCCTCGCTCTCCTCGCCGTCCACGCCGGTCATGCGAGCATGGAGGGCCGCGCCGTCGACTCTCGCCTGGGGGTGCTGCAGGGGCATCCCGTCCTTCTCCTCCTTTAAGCCCGGCTGTTCTTGTTAGCTGCCAAGCACACGAATTGAAGGTGAGGCTGCTTTAATTTGTTACGGCCAGCTCGGTCATGCTTGAAATTTCATGTGTGTATAATTCAATTTCATTTTGTGTGTATAGAATTGATGAACATGTTGAGCTTATGTTGAAGCCCAGCCGCTGGGCAGCCGCCATCAGTCGTGAAGCTTAAGTGGTCCACACGTCTGCACGTCGTGCTCTCCTAACGGCAGGTGCTCTGGAGAAGGTTAGGCTTTTCTTTTCATAATTAAGCTCCAAATGCAATTTTAAGGCCATTTGTCATGACTTGAATTTATTTTGCTTGGATATTGATAAGTTTGTTGTTTAATAATTAATGCAGATGGCGGACCGAAGGTGGATGTACCTTGAGAACCCTACTTGTGAAGAGTACCTGAGTGGTCTAAAGTCATTCATTAGCGCAGCAGAGGCGGACAAGTTGAATCGGTGCTTGTCTGCCATGTGTTGTCCATGCATTGATTGCGAGAACGTGAGAAAGTTCCTAAGTTCGTTGCATGTGCACGCTCATCTCATCATTAGGGGATTCATGGATGACTACTTCTGTTGGAACGAGCATGGAGAGGATGGTTTCAATGATCGAGGCCTGCAAGGCGGTCGTATGGGTGAAGGAATCTCCGCCAGTCAGCAAACTGCTTGCCAGGATGGCGATGAAAGGCTCCTTGATAGTCCTACCTGCCAGAATGATGAACCGAAGTGTAACAATCATACTGCGGGAGATGATATAAGTGAGGATGAGCTTGTTGATATTGGTGACAATTATGTCAACATAGCTAACAAAATGGAGAAGATGGTGCGTGATGCAATGTCGTATGATGGGTACACTAGTGTTGAGTTTGAGAAACTACAAAAGATGGTGAGAGATATGAAGATGCCACTGTATCCAGTATCCAGTCTGCAAGGAAAAGTGGACAAAACTCTTCACATCACTTAAGCTTCTCCAACTAAAGGCCACCCATCATTGGACCGATTGCGGCTTCAAGGCATTGTTAGATTTGCTAAGGGATATGCTTCCGGAGGAGAATGAGATACCCATGACCACTTATGAGGCGAAGCAGACTATTTGCCCATTGGGAATGGAAGTTGAAAAAATCCATGCTTGTAAGAACGACTACGTCCTATTCCGCGGTGATATTGAATGCCCAAAGTGTGGAGCCCTCGATACAAAAGAAGGAATGACGGGGGTGATGAGGAAGGGTGCACGAGCTCCTCAGAAGGTGGCATGGTATTTCCCATTAATTCCTCGCTTGAGGCATTTGTTTGCATTAGGTAAGGATGCAAAGCTCTTGCGTTGGCATGAAGAAGGCCGCAAGAAAGATAATTATATACGCTACCCGGCGGACTCAACACAATGGCACAACATTGATTGAAAGTATGAAGAGTTTTCAGATGACCCGAGGAATTAGTTTTTGGAATTCTCTTCTTCTTTTTTACCCAATAGTAAGAGGTTGCATTAGTTAGGATTGGTTCTTTTCTTTTTTTTGGTATATTTATCTATGTTGGTATTTTATCTCTAGAAGTTGCTAAGTTTCCTTGCTTACTTTGTTTTCCAAAATAGGAGTTTGAAGTTATAACAACCACCCTCGGGACTGATGTGTTGCACGACATTCGCGAAAAGATTGCCTCCTTCATCATGAACGATGTGGTATCGGAGAAAGGAGAGTTCCACTGCAAGAACCCTGGGCCTTGTAACATGTGATGTTTCTGTTTCTCATACATGATCAGGATAACATGTGATGTTTCTGTTTCTCTAAGATGAATTGGATAGCATGTGATGTTCTTGCATCTTGTGTTGTTTCTCTTAACTTGTGAAATGTTGTAACTTGGGATGTTGAATCTTGAAGTTGTTCAATCTGTTAAAAATACCATCTTCTGTCTGTGAGATGTGCACACTGAGCTGAGCTGAATTTGTATCTGAGACATAGATGCAAATGTCATAGGAGACGCGAAAGAGTAGCAAATAGCGTCTCCTATAACAACTCACAAAGAAGACGCATATTCTAAACAAACGTCTCCCATAGCTGCCAACAAAGGAGACGCGGGTTACAAGGCCGCGTCTCCCATATAAACTCATACATGAGATGCTTGGGGCTGAACCGCGTCTCCTAAAGCTTTTACTGGAGACGGGGAGTAAGCAAGTTAGGAGACGCGACTTAACGGTGTCTCCGATAGGGGTCGTTACAGGAGACGCGCTCTTACATCCCACATCTCCAATCACGTACAATGGAGACGTTGCGTAAGTAACTTAGGACACGTGAGTTTCCCGCGTCTCCTGCACGTAAATGAGAGACACTTGTTGAAGAATTTAGGAGACGCGGTTTTCCACCGTCTCCTATGAGGTTTCTTATAGGAGACGCGGATTTTTTTCCGTCTCCTATGAGATCACATCGGAGACGTAAATTTGGAGACGTGAGCAAACCGTGTCTCCTATAGCTCTTAACACGCGTCACCTATATGGCTTTCTTACACAGTGATGTTATTCTAGTTTTTAGTATTAAAACATGCTTATTATAGTTATTGGTATTGTCAAAAAATACAATAAGATGAGTACATTGGAGCAGTATAATAGACAATCTTATGCAATGGTACATCATCTTGAGACAACTAAACAAACAACCTCTACAAAAGGTTGTCATTTTTTTGTCTCGTAGTAGTAGCATATCCCTTTATTTGTGGAATTAAAAAAGAGAATATTGTGAGTAGTATAACAACAACAACTCGCACAATAATGAGTAAGCTATCTCATAGTCCATAATTTAGCCTATGAGACGGTTGTTTCACGAACAATCACCTCGTTCTCTCTCCTCTCTCTCTCCTCCATATCTTCAAAAATTCTATGTGGATTTGCATAATATAGTCTATAAGACCGCTGACGTGTAGCAATGTCCTTGCCCTAAAGCAGTACTCTAAATTTTAGTTGTCTATTTTCTTAATATAGGGGCCTCGTTTGGCATTTCGCACCAGGGCCTTGAAATCGTAGGTACGGGCCTGCCGCCCATGCTAGTGCAACGGCAAGGAGGCGAACGGCGGACCTGGTAGAGGGTAGACGAGGATGGGATTTTTTTTTGATTTTGTGAATCTGTGTTGTGATAGACTCGGTTAATTCGGTTATAACCGGAACCGAACCGAAGTAACCGAAACCGAATTTCCTCAGTTCCCACTTCTAAAAAGAACTGATCGGTTCCAATTTTCTAAGAACCGAACTTGCGTAGGAACCGAGGAACCGAACCAATCGGTTCGGTTAGTACCGAATGCCCAGGGCGGAGGACCGGGCAGACGCATGTGACCTCGCTCGCTCCAACCATCAAACGCACATCGCTGCTCCAGATCATGCATCCAAACAAAAACATCAAGACATACATGATCCAATGATTCGCATTTGCAAAGGAGCGAGGGGTGAGAAGCCATGGATAAAATCTTTAGGAGGATCAAGCTGCAGCAGTGTAGACAGGTGATGATAACAGAAGAATCTACTCGCTGTCGAAAAGGTATGGGGGCAATAAGAGACCCTGTCATGCCATCACATGGTACATGGTGCTTATTCAAAGGACTAAATTTTTCAACCTTCAAACCATTCAAAAGGCTAAATTTATCTGATTTTAACAGTTGGAGGGCAAACCTTTATAATAATTCAAAGGTGTAAACTGGACTTCTTTTCCCTATGTGTAAAACTATATTTCAGTACTTACCTAGAACAACCTGAGGTTGATGCTCCTCAATATATCGATTCTTTATGTGATGAATTTCTTCACATGCAAGTACACCAAAGACATCTATTAATCATCACCACAATCACATAAAAAGGTTTGGTTTTGGATCATGATCAAATAATAATGTACATATACACACACACACCATTGTTTTAATTAGAAATCACATCATATCAAAAGAATTATTAGCTAGGTCTACAAATCACATGGCACACCGACGGACCGACCCAACCAAAGCATGTGAGACCATGGCCGGACTATACTGATCGGGGCAGAGGTCCCACGGGCAGCCGCAAATGACAGAAGGGCAGACACAATCACGTTGGAAATAAAATGGGTACAGTCTAGTCCATGCATTTACGAGGCTTGGCAGCATGCCATTGCCACCTATCTCTCCCTTCGTACGAGAGGCAGTTTCTTATGTCCCGGGCGTTAATAATATTGCAAATATTAGGCGTCCATTTTGCGCGTGCCGACTGCTGAAAAAAAAGAATTAGTATCATCAGCTAGAAAAAGTTAGAGTAAACACACAACTGCCCTGTAGAACTTTTTTTAATTTTTTTGAAATATAATACAGACATGGACATTTACATACACGTACGCACGCACACCTCTATGACACACACGCATCCTACCCTATGAGCACCACAGGAGTCTTCCTATCGACGAGTACATCACTTACCACTGAAAGAATATCGTCCATTAAATCCAAAAAATGCAAACACCCATGCTGAGTCGATGACTCGAACCCGGGTAAGCAAGTTCCACAACAAGAAACCTTACCAGCCAGCTGAGCTACGCTCAATTTGCGATTTTTTAAAAAAGATTTGTAAAGAGATCCAAATAGTTGTACTCTTTCTAGCTCTTGCACTTTTTTTATGTTTTACACGACTATGTAGAAATTTTTAGGTTTCCTAGTGCTCTAGTGCTAGCTCTTGCATATTAAGTTTAAAAGCTCAAATTTGTTCAAACCATTTAAATGGAGATTCCAGAAAAGGCTGCGACAGAGTTCAGAAGATGGAAAGAACTAGGAAGACCCCGTGCTTGCAGAAACTGACACTGACCGTACACCAGATGAGCCGCGAGTAACATGCACGGACACAGCTTCCGGTCGGGCTCGCTCGCCCAGTGCACAGCACTTGCCATAATCAAATCATTCATCCATCTCCCTCCCCTCTCACATCCATCCAGCCAGCCGTGTTGGGAACTTGGGACCGTCCCCTCCACCACGTTCCCGTCCCGCCCCGCCGGCCCGAGCACATGGCGCGCCATTGATAAGCTAGCTCTCGCCTCGGTTGACTCGCCCGCTGTGCTGTACCTCTACCTGTTATGTTCCGCCGGGTACTGGGGTGGGTGGGTGGTTCGTCGGGTTGGTTGGCTGCTGGTGGCGACCCATCGTACGCCGTGTCTCTCTGCGCTCCGAACCTTCTTCCCTCATCGTCGAGGCGGTGCTACCAGCTAGTAGCTAGTATATAGTTGCGCCGCGTCGCCTTGTCTCGTGACTGAGCGAGGTGGACGTACGCGCGCGTGATTCCGCCGGGTATAGCTAGGTTGCGGCCGCGCTTGGATTGGAAGGTCGATCGGCGATGGGGAAGGCGGGGCGGTGGATCAAGAGCATCCTGGCGGGGAGGAAGGACGGCGGCGGCAAGAAGTCCCTGCCGCAGCAGCAGGACGGCGACGCCACGCCGCTGCCGGTGGCCAGCAGCCCCCGAGAGAAGAAGCGCTGGAGCTTCCGCCGGCCCGCGACGGAGCAGCAGCAGCAGCAGGGGAGGAAGCCCGCCGCGGCGCCGTCCCCGCTGTCGTCCATGGACCCGCCCGGCGTGTCAGTGTCGGGGCGCGAGCCTGACGGGCTCGGACAGGGCGAGCACGCCGTCGCGGTGGCCGTGGCCGCGGCGGCGGCCGCCGACGCCGCGGTGATGGCTGCCGCGGAGGCGGCGGCCGCGGTGGCGCGTCTGGCGGCGGCGGAGGCGGAGGAGGAGGGCGACGTGCTGGCGATCTGCGCCGTCGAGGAGGCCTCCGCCGCCAGGATCCAGGCCACATTCAGAGGCTATCTGGTGAGTGAGTGAGTGAATCCGGGAATTACATCACAGACCTGTCACGATCGCAAGCACCCTTGTGATTGTGACCGACCATTGAGCTGACGAGCATGGTAATGCAGGCGAGGAAGGCGCTGTGCGCGCTGCGCGGGCTGGTGAAGCTGCAGGCGCTGATCCGGGGCCAGCTGGTGCGGCGGCAGGCCACCGCCACGCTCCGCCGCATGCAGGCCCTCCTCGACGCGCAGTCCCGCCTGCGGGCGCAGCGCGCGCGCATGGTCGACGCGGACCATGTCGCTGCCGCCGCCGCGGCCTACCAACGCCGGTCGCCGCAGCACCCCAGGCGCCGCAGCTCCTACGTGCGTGCCGTGAGCAGCAACGTCTCGCGCCTCGCCAACTTGGGACAAAGTCGGTCGGAGACACGCCTGCTGACAGCTTGCTCTTCTGTACATGCGCGCAGGAGATGGACCGGTCCGGCGAGGAGCACGTGAGGATCGTGGAGGTGGACGTCGGCGACCCGGCACGGCGCGGGCGGAGCAGCTGCTCGGCGGCGGCGACCGAGTCCAGGGAGCGGCGCCTCGCCGAGTACTACTGCTACGGCGGCGGCGGCGGGCAGTGCTCGCCTGCGCCGTCGTCCGCGGCGTTCGGCGCGGAACTGAGCCCGCAGCGCGCGTACAGCGGCCACTTCGACGACGCGTTCGCGTTCGCCGACCAAGCGGCGGCGGCGGCGGGGAGCAGCCCGTACGTGTCCCCGTACGACGCGTGCGACGGGTACGGCGCGGTCCCGAGCTACATGGCGAACACGGAGTCGTCCCGCGCCAAGGCCCGGTCCCAGAGCGCGCCGCGGCAGCGCACCGACGGCGCGGCGCCGGCGCTGGAGCGGCAGCCGAGCCGGCGCCGCGGCGCGCCCCGGAAGACGATGCAGCGGTCGTCTTCGCACATCGGCGTGCCGGCGGCAGGCGGCGCGTGCGGGTACGGCTACGGTTACCACCACCACCAGCAGCAGCAGCAGAACCCCTGGGCGGGCGTGAGGCTGGACCGGTCGAGCGCGTCGCTGGTGGGCAGCGAGTGCGGGTCCACGAGCTCCGTGCTCACCGCCGCCACCGTCGGCTACTGCCGCTCGCTCGTCGGGTTCGAGGTGCGTGCCGGCGGCGAGCTACACTACACTATACTTTGAGATCCTGAACTCAAAGCAAAGATTGTTTTGTTCGTTCGTTCCCTTCTTTTAATTTTGAGCTGCTGCTGCTGCTGCAGGTGCAGAGGGGGCGCTACTGAAGCTGATCGAACAGCTTCCTGCAGGAGATGGTGGCGGCTCACCAATGCGGCAGTACAATGTAATGTATCAAGAGGAGTTGTTGTTGTGGTGGTGCTTGAAGGCACCTTGCAAAATGTTGAAGAAATGAAAACCCATCCGTTTTCTGGTCTGCTGATGGCTTGTGTTGTATGGGATCCTTAGCTCTAGCCGCAGCCTGCAGGTTTTTTCTCTAGCTAGCAAGCCATGTGTAATGTAAATTCATAAACGTCAACAGCTAGCCTACCAGGATCTTGTAATTGCCAAACGTTTTCAGATCGAGTGCATCTGTCAGTATGGGAGAAGGGAGGCGATCAGGCAACTGGCAAACAAACTAGGAATGCAGCTAGATTCGGCTTCTGCTCGCAGCAATGGCAGACGAACGATCTGCGGCTCTCGTAACAGAGTTTCGTGGGAGAGAAGGTCCAATGTGCAGTGTATGATAGTATTTGTTATCCAGTAGCGATGAAGCCAGCAAGGCCTACTACCCAGCCAGTGCGATCAAACTGGTGCGGCAGAAATGACAATTTGTTTTAATTAAAAAAAAAGAAATGACAATTTGTTAGCATGCAGAGGTTTCCACTTCCTTTTCACAGCAAAGAAGGTATGTCAGCTTCAGGAATCTGGCTGCAGGTGAAGTAACACTTGTTTGCCCATCCGGAGAGCAGGAGCTCTAACGTGCGCGCTGTAGCGAATGTTTTTTTTTGAAACGGTAGCGCTAGGGATAGGGTGTCCGATCCGTCGGACGCCTTATCCACTCATCGGCTCGCTCGCCCCCTCCCCCACCTCGTAGCTTCCCCGGCCGGCGGCGGCGCCGCCCTGTCTCCTCCAACCCCGTGTCTCTCTCCTCCCGGCGGCGCTCCACCCGACGGCCCCTCCTGCCCCTCTCCCTCCGCGCGGCGTGGAGCCGGCATGGATCCCGGCTCGGCTCAAGGCCGAGGCGCACGCCGGCATGGATCCTGGCTCGGCTCAAGGCCGAGGAGCACGCGGGCGGGCCAGCCGGCGGCGCGTAGGGTGCGAGGCGGCGGCTTGCGCAGGGCAGAGCAGAGCGGCGCGGCGCAGGCGCATCTGGAGGCAGAAGCCGCACGGCGCGAGGCGGAGCAGCTTGTGCGCGGCACCAGCGTGGCCTAGGGGTGGAGCTCGCCGGCGGCGCGGCCGGCCACGGGTCGCCGCTCCCCGCGGCTTCCCCCGCACCGGCCGACGGAGAAGCTCCGGGCGGCGTCCATGGCGGGGTATAAGGCAGGTTTTTGGTACATGTTGCAAACATACGTTCCACATGTTTAAGATGTTTCAGAAGAATGTTGCAAGTGTTATTTGCAAAATCGATCTAGATATTGCGATGTTGTATATGCTTTAAACATGTTGCAAGTGTTTAATACCGATGTTGTATTTTTATTGAGATGTTTCGTGTGGATTTTAAATGGTCCATGAAACACGAAACAGTTGTTGGGGCGGGTTTTTTCCTCGTCTTTCAACTTGTGTTTTGATGGTGCAAATGATGATTTTCTATGTTGCAGAAGTTTATTTTCTATATTGTAGACGGTATTCTTTGATGTTGCGATGCACCAACAGAGTATCCGATGGATCTGACGTCCGGACGCTAGCAACGCCATTTTGGGAAAAGCTAAACATCACTTGAGTGATCTGGAGCCTTCCGTCACTCAATTTTGGCACCGTTGGATCTGTTCTTGTATGGCTTCCCCTTCTACCAGTCTGGTTTGGTGCGTTCGTTTTTTCTCTCTCCCTCTGAAGTGGGCCCTACTTATCCACGCCGGTTACATTTTGTCTTTTGAAAAACGCACCCTGGTTTGCTGGATCAAGTCTCACTGATGAGACCATTTCATTTTTCCCTTTCCAGGGTTGAGTCAATCACGTGTGGCGATTCTAGCATTCTGTTAGTTTCCTCTTCCCATTCTCATGATTCCAATAGATCTGGCTGTTTTCATGAGATTGTGAGTCCTTGCGTTTGTTCTAGTTACTGTTTGTCACTTATCATCTGACTGATTAGTTTTTGATATTCTTATTCATGTGTTCTTGCGGGTGCATATTTGTGTTACGAGCTAGATTTTCGCTCAAATAGTTTGGATTGGCCTCGTCGCATCCGCCCAGCATTTCGCCCTTTCGCTTTACCCTACCGTGAGCTTATCTAGGTGACGTGAGTCTGAGTCTTCTTCCATTTCTCCACTTGATTTCTTTGTTGGTCGATGAGATCTGTGTGTTTTATGTTCCTTCTTTCTGATTTGCTAGCATTTAGTCTTAGTTGAATTCACATCTGATTGATTTGATTTTGGATATATATGTTCGGTATACTTGGATAGGGGTTGGTGTGGAGAATATTTGGTTTGCTTGGTTAATGAGCATGGACTTGTTGTTGTCTACGTGCTTGACATTATTGTGTTGGCGTGCGTGGACTTGTTGGCAAAAGGTTAGAAAATCCTCAATTTGTACATAGAAAACAACATCTAATAATACATAACGAGAATATTACAATTTCACCCTAACATACCATATGGTTCAAAGGGAAATACACTAACATATAAGATATCCAAAACCATACTCCTAGATACTACAACTATAAGCAATCGATTAATATATCATCCATGCATGAAGAGCAGCACACTGACATAGAAGATTAGAAGCACACATGAACCAAACTAAAAGTCGAAAGCACAGCCAATGAACAACATTATAGCACACCACCTAGCACTTGAGAAGCATACATATGGGAGAACACATTAAATAGTCTAACCTAGATTTAGATTTACGTATAACCACAGCAGGAGAAGGCATATAAGAAGATATTGAGATGCTAGCTTCCTTATCTAGATATTTCATCCCCTCTTTCGTGATACACCAAATGTCTTCAATGCCTTTGTAATGGAGCAATGGTTGAGTCACCATAGGCTTGTTCGAGCCTTGACTTCCGCACCGCGCCAATCAGACATGGTTGCTCCAATTGGCACCTAGTTTTTGGTAGGCTGAGGCGTTAATGTGTTTCATAATCCTTGTTCATCCTCTAGAAATTTCTTTTCAATCATATTTTTTATATAATAGCTCATGTATGTCATATAATGGTAACTCTAAAATACAATACATATACGACAATGAGGGTTATGTTTGCAGCAAAAGTTGATGCCAACACCATGCTGTATTCGTATACAATACATATACGACAATGTATGTCATAAAATGGTAACTCTAAAATACAATACATATACGACAATGTATGTCATAAAATGGTAACTTAAAATACAATACATATACGAATACCCTCTCATGAATGCCAACACCTTACATCAAAAGTTGATGCCAAAGTTATCCTTAAAATGGTGGCATGGCCAGCATGCATAATGATACCATGTTGTATTCGTATCTTACTATTACTAATTGGAGGCTCCAATGAAGCCTCCACGTGAAGCCATCTAGGATCCTAGGTGGACACTTAAAAAATTAGAGAAATTCTAGAAATTCTCACATTAATTCGACAAATCTAATCGTACTAGCCATTGGATCTGTTATCTTTTCCATTAAATTACCCACCTCTGCCATTATGAAAATAAGCTAAAGTAATCCCCTAAATATGTATCTAATTACCCACCTCTGCCATTATAAAATATAATCTAAAGTAACCCCCTAAATATGTATCTAAATTACCCACCTCTACCATAAAAAATAATCTAAAGTAGCCCCTAATCTTTATATAAATTACCCACCTATATCATTATAAGAATAATGCAAATAACCCCTAGATTTGCATATAAGTCCAATTATATTATTATTAAAAGTTAAAGTAACTCATAAATCTTAATCTTAATTATATAGTTATAACAAAGTATTAAAGCGCCTCAATATAAAATTTCAAATTACTATCTCTATCATTATTAATATATTATTGATGATATTATTTATATAAAAATACTACTCATGATATGTGTCACCATGTATTCATGTATGAGGAAAGAGATAAGAATACCAATTTTCATATTGTTCACACAAATAGTTCAATTAAGTACATATTAAACACATATGGAGGTGTGATGCAAAGTAAAAAAAATCATTACTAAATAAACCTATTGCAACCAGATAATAATAAATATGCATTAAATCTATTGCAACTAGATAATGATAAATACATATCTTTTAGAGTATTATGTTAGAATATTTAATAGATGAAAGAGAGTATGAGATAGACAATTATTATTATTAGCTATAAGTCTTACTTTTATATTAATTCTAACTAGCCCGTGCGGGAGCACAGATTGATAGGCTAGTATAAGATTAATATATGGAAGAGATATCTCCAAATTTTGGCACCGACGACACAACCAGCGAGCAATCTAACTTTGGTTTTCTTTTAAGGAAACTAAATGGTTTGGGAAAGCTTAAGTTAAGTATCCCAAATATCCCTAATCCTAGTAATCAAGTTATCAAAAGGACAGCGGTACATGCCATCATAAATATGGCAGCGAATTGCATATATATTCCCAATCTAACATCCATTCAAACGAACAAAGAAATAATGTGCCTTCAAACATAGTAATATGATGCTTCTACGGATAGGGGTGGTAACAAATCATGATGCTAATGCTTCCTTCTCAATACAACTTGGTTCTTATATATATTTAGGTTAAAATTGAATAAGATTAGAGCCCAACTCTTTTATGATCCGACCCTTAGATTATCTAGGCTAAATTTAGGGCCCTTTACCCTATCTACGGATGTAAGGTAAGGGTCAACAAAACAAGTTGTCCATTTAACCCAACCATGCATCACTTCCAAAGTTCCAATTCATTTGAACGGATTCAACATATAGTGCATCATAGTCCCATAGTACGTTTCCACTGCCATTCTACAAAGGCAACATCAGAAACATAGCATACCACAAATAGAGTGCTTTAACATAATAATACTACGAGTTACTTAAATTGGCTGCGACAGTCAAATTAATTTATTTTCTGTTGCGGTAGTTTTCGTCGTCTTCAAGGTAAGCAATGCCAGCACGCATAGCTAACCACGACAAGGTAAGAGAAGTAACAACAGTTGTGGCTCTGATCATGTACTGCTTCCTTTGGAACCTCTTGTATCTCACGCTGTCAAGCATTCAGAAAAAAAGGGGGCAAGGAAAACGATGAATAATAATGCTACTTTTTTCTTGACCTGGAATAAAAAGGATAAGAATGTATGGGCTTGTACCTAAAATCATCTTTGATGGCTCCATTCTTCTGACCAAGAGAACCTGAAATCCTTGAAGATGTTTTGCCGCAGTGCTCACACTACACAAAGCGATGGTTAAAGAGAAGATCAGTTGCATGTCGTTCTCAACATGTTCTTAAATTAAACGTAATCTAAGCTATAATGAATTCATGCATGCTAGGCCGTCTTACAGCCTAACTAAACTTGCACATGCAGGTTAAGCCATTACATTCATCAGTCACCACCAGCTGGTTTCAAAGTAAATATTGATAATAAAAGAAATTAAAAGACAGGTAGCCGTGTTGGTTTCGAGAAAAATGCAATATTAGAACTTGAAACAAGGCGCTTCGCAACTTTACCATTTTGTAACGTTGACATTGTAAATTTGGGACTCCAAAACATGTGTCTCTTGATTATACTGTCATTTGGGGTATTTTTCCTCTTCTCTTTTTTCTTTTCGAGTATTTAGTAGGGTGAAATGACCCTTTTACCCCTCACTCGTGCATGGATTAGAACATACAGGCGTATCGTTCTGATCTGACCGATCGTGACCTAGTTTGTTCATGTGCCTATCGCTGTCTTCTCTCGTTCCTGCGCTTGCTGCTGCCGCCGTCTCCTCGTTCCTACGCCAGCCGCCACCCCACCGCCGGTCCCCCGCCCCGCCCGCCGGCGCTCTGGTTGCGCCCGGCCTCGCTGCGCCCGCCATGGCCGAGGGCGGCGGCGCTGTGGCTGCGACCGGCCTGGCCACGCCCGCCATGGCAGAGGGTGGCGGCGCCCTGGCTGCGCCTGGCCTGGCCGCGCACGCCGTGGCCGGGGACAGGTCGCCTGTCGCCGTTCGCCGGTGGCCTTCTCCAGGGTTCTGAAGGTACCCTCGCCTCTCTACTTCTCCTGTGCTTGCTTCGTTTCAATTCTAGTACTGCATGAGGAGTTTCAATTCTAGTACTGCATGAGGAGATCGACCATACGCGGCACCGTTTTCTGTTGCTACTGGAGCAAGGCTGTATCCATGTGTTTTAGTTTTTGGTGTGTGTGTGTGAGAGATACTGTGCTGTGATGTCAGCCATGCATGCCTATCGAGATTGTTTAGTATAGCCTATCTGTTTATTTGTTTACGTGATTACATGATTATGATTACTCTCAGGTGCCGAGGCCGCGGACGGCTGTTCCCCGGCGAGCGCAATTGGTCTAGTTAGATCGTTGCTGCCCACTCCGGCTGAGGCGGAGCGAGCTCCCCATGCGGCGCGATGGGGCAGCTGCCCCACCTACCGCCGGAGTAGCACCACTAGGAACCCCATATCTTCCTCCCTTCTGGCGAGCAATGGGGAGCAGGCGAGCGGCGGCGTTCGTCATCTTCATGAGAAGAAAATAGGCCCAATAAACCCAGCTGAGTCAGCCAATGTGGAACTGTGAAAGTACCCCCAAACCCCTAATTCCCAATCTTGTGACCTCCCATCGTCGTCGGCTCCTCGCCTCCTCCCGTCGCCTGCCCGCCTCCGCACTGCACGACGCCTGCGCTGGAGCCCCAGCCCCCAAGGCTGAGCCGCGCTGTGCCTCTCGCTCTGCAGCTGCAAGCGCCCTCATGGGAGATGGAGAACGAGGGAGCTCAGGAGGATGTGGCGCCTGCGGGCGTTGCGTTGACGGCGGCGAGGAGGAGCTTGGCATCAGCCTCGTTGCGGCAGCTAGGCGCCAGCCTCTCTGCCTCTGAAGATCCACGACATCGCGCGGGAGGGCCGCTGGCACAGGCCGCGGGGCGGGAGGGGCGTAGCACCTGTCCGGGAGCGCGGCGGCGGTGGGGAATTCGACCTAGTGAGGGTCTCCGGTCTCTCTTTCGTTGTTCCTTCCTTCACCCGCTTGGCATGACAAGCAATCTGAGTCTGATGGAATTGCCGCCGATTCCGTGGCTTGCTCGTTTTCTGATCTTGGGGCGAATATGGTCTGCCCCACCTAAAATTCTGGGCTAGCTCCGCCACTGCTCCAGCAGGCGGCGGCGGCGGCGGCCGACAGCCAGCGAGCCAGCCTGCCCAGGTGGCGGCGGCGGCCGGTGGCCAGCCAGCCAGCCTGCCTGGTCGTGGTGGCCGGGTCAACAAAAAGGGTCAGCAGTCAGCCTGCCTGGTCGCTAACGAGGGAACCAAACGCGACGTGTGGGGTGCAACGTAAAAGAGGAAGGGCAAGAAGGTCATTTCACCCTGCCAAATACCTGAAAAGATAAAAGAAGAGAGGAAAAATACCTGATAAATTGGCCCGGGCCATGATTCCTCGAGGGCAGCCCATCCGGGGAAAAGGCCGGTATCCCGGCGGTTTGTCCCCCTTTCGCAGTTCATCCCATTTGTTTAGTACAAAATTTCGATCTTGTTTTCATTGGTTCAAGGGAGGAAGAGGGCAGGCAGTGCAAGAGGCA
Source organism: Panicum miliaceum (assembly GCA_032594955.1). NCBI lineage: Eukaryota > Viridiplantae > Streptophyta > Magnoliopsida > Poales > Poaceae > Panicum > Panicum miliaceum. The sequence continues at coordinate 18,754,255 of CM064056.1, forward strand.
AGGAGAGGAAAAGGAACAGTCAAGAAGTTAGGGAGGATAACGGTGACAGGCACAAAAAGAGAAGCTCTTGAGTTCTCCAATTTTGTTGATATAATTTTGTAATCTAAGACTATGATATGTAAATACATTCTGCTAGCTCCGTATACACAAATTATGTCAAATAAAGTTTTCCTAGGTTTTGATTTTTTTTCTGGATGTTGTGTTGACATAGAAGGATTCAAAGGAGATAAATTTAAAAGAGAAGGATAGGAGCATGGCAAGATACCAGATGCAGTAAGTTCACTAAAGTGATATATTCTGTTTTATTGGACATTGCTTGAGTAAATAGTTTACATGGGAGTACAAGAGTAGAATCAACCTTAGAGCTTGTTTCTAATCTGGTCCATGCAAGTATATCTATTCTATGTTACATGGTAATATCGGTTGCTCATTTAGGAGCACTTCTGTTTTTTTACTCTTATGTGAGGGTTGCAAACATTTAGTCCAGTTACATATCGCAAAAGTCCAATTTATACACTCGAACTATCGTAAAAGTCCAATTTTCAACCTTCAACTACAAAACTGGATAACGGAGGCTCTCCAACTGTCGAAACCGGACAAATTTGACCCTTAGGGTGGTTTTGAAGGCAGTTTTGTGATTGATAAAAACATTTAAAATTTTTAATTAGATCTAAAAAATTAAAACTAATTTATTTTAAATCAGAAAAATATAAAACTAGTACCAATTTTTTTTTTAAAATGTAACTTATCTATTAATGCTCTATTTGAATCATAGTTATTCAAAAATAAGTAGGCATAACTACAAGCAACCAAATACTATGAACATGAAAAAATTGGATCTGAATAACTGACAAGTATAGAGCCAATAGATATGTTACTTTTTTCAGAAAACTTTTAAAACATATTTCATATTTTTTGATTTAAAATGGATTACTTATGAATTTTTTAGTTTAATTTAAATATTTTTAATTTTTATAAAATGGAAAACCACCTTCAAAACTACCCAAAGGGCCAAATTTGCCCGGTTTCGATAGTTGGAGGACCTATGTTATCCAGTTTTGTAGTTGAAGGTTCGAAATCAGACTTTTTTTATATAGTTTAGGGGTGTAAACTGGATTTTTCCTCTCTTTTTTATGGTTTTGTTGCTCATGCAGTTTTCGCAGGTCTAAAATCTACCATGCTGCGCACCTCTAATGCATACACTTCTCTGACAAAATTTGATTTATGTGGTTACCTTTTCACTTAATGGTATAATGGCTTTTATGTACTCCCAATTCAAAAAATTGAGTACACTCATGGTACAATGACTTTATTTTGTTTATCCCTCCTATGTGTAACAGTCTTTACCTCATGGATGTCTTCTTCGTTAGATTGTGTGTTAATTATAAATATTTGTGGATGCCATGAGTCATATGAATTAAATCTATGTGCTTATTATTTTGTCCAGCTAATCATCTACATTATCCAGCCATATAGGACTATACCTGACTACTTGTGGTGTTTTTGAAATTGGAATAAACTTGACTGTACACGCAGTGTACTTCAACTTGTAAGCTGTAACAACTTAATTGTATATGAAGATAACTGGGTGACATCCATGTTTCGGCAAGTGAAGGAGCAACTGATAACATAATATAGCACCTTTCTGCTGATAACATGGTTTGTTATTATGATGTTTTCAGATACTCTAGCCTGTTAACACATACCTGAATGATAAGGTGAGTCTTATGATGTTTCTGAATTCGTGTCCGACTAGCAACTTTGAGATTGATATCAAATCAATGATGTTTCTGAATTCGTGTCCGACTAGCAACTTTGAGATTGATATCAAATCAAGAATGAGATGAGACCTTCATCTAGCAGTACTGTTTGTTTAGTTACTTTACTAAAGTCTAAAGGTTATGAATCGATATCCAATATGCTATCCCTCCATGGATATACAGCTTGCATCGTGAGCTAAATATTTTGTCCATATCCTTCTTGATTAATCTTCTTTTGAAGGCATATTTTTAACCATTCAATTTGCATAATAAAAAGATGGGAAATGAATGGCAATATCATGCAACCAAGAATTACGAGATATATTCCCTGAGTATTTTTACTGCTACTTGCAACATTACTCACTTTAGTCTTTTTGTTTCAATGGATTTACTATTGCTAAAAAACAATAGTAAGAGGTTTGTTGTTGCTGCTCAACAATGCTACAAGCTTGTTCCTTCACTCGTAGTTAATCACAGTTAAATGATTTTATATGTGTTCTTAGAAGTGTCAGTGATTTGGTGTGATAAGACATTTCTTGGAATCTTAAAGTTGGTTGAGAAGAGCATGCCTCAAGGACCGTGTATGTTCTCCTGCAGGCTGAGCTTTGCCAATAGTGTCACTCAGATGATACTCTTTTTTATTAAGGAGTTCAGTTGGTACCATTTTTCTGGTAGCACAATTCAAGTGCAGGTAAGAGTAGAATGGGAATACCTTTTACTACTGTGGGATAATTTTATCGCCAAATATAATTTTTCTTTTTTATGCGATAATTACTGTCGTTAAGAATGACAATGATGTTACAGAGTAACATTTGGTTTTCTTCTTGTAGCTTCCATGAATTTGTTGTTTATTCAATATTTACCTATTTCTAAATTGTCTAATGAATTGGTTTCTTTCCAATAAGATAGAATGCTATTTATCTATGATAGAATTGCCCGTAGCAACGAGCACGATCCTAGTATTAATAAGATAGAAAAATATGCCCGTGCATTGCTACAGGAAAATACCATACAAATATATAATATAATTTTGTAAAAGTCGCGCAATCACTAATACAGCCTTGCTCTTTTGCCTTTGTGCAGCTACTTGTTCCGTGGCAGCGCAATCATGCCAGTGTTTACTCCCCTCACCAATCTAGTTTATCCACTTAATCCTCTGAACAAAATTTAAACTCAATTTACTTCTTCGAACAATTTCAATCGATCCAATCTACTACTCCCTATTAATATTTCTCTTTTTTTATTTCTTCACCTACAAACTAAATTTCAAGTTAAAATTTTGTGAGTGCATAGAGAACTGATGCCTTAGCCTTATGTTAAAAAAATAAACCAAAATTTTTTTATGATTATTTTCATAGGTTAGGAAAATTTAATGCAAAATTGATCATAGAGACATAGTTCTACATAAAAAGTAATCATATAAAATTTATAATGTATTTTTCTAGCATAGGTTATCATATTATAAGGCATCTTGCAAAAAAATAAAGTTAAAATTTCACTCGTACGTGGAGAAATAGAAAAGAGAAATCCCCATAGGTAGATTGGACCAACTGAAATAGCTTGGGAAAGTGAATTGAGCGTAAATTTTGTTTAGGGAGTTAAACAGAAAAAAAGTTGGTGAGGGAAGTAATATGGACTTTTGAATATAGGTCATCTATCTAATTTTGAGCTTGGATGAGGGATATATGAACACGTGAATGTTTCCTCACTTGATGACATCAACGCAATTGCAGGGCGGCCGCTGCTTGCTAGGGTTCTTGGCTGAGCTGTGGAATGGGCTGTGTAGCAGGTGATTTTACCTATGTTGCTGGGCTGACGCTGCTGCTACCTATGTTGCACATGCTCGGGCTGCCAGCCTGCCACTGCTGCGCGTATGCAGGCCTGTCCAGTGGCCAAGCGTTGTGTCCTCTATCACTTCCAGGTGGACCTAACTGCCTGGGGTCTTGTTCAACCTCGAGTCTGAGCCGGACTCGATGGACGTCCCCAAAATCTGACAAGGGCGTTTTCTGTGCCAAAAACTGCAGTTAAATGTTATCCTATCGGACTCCTCTTTCTTTTCCCACCCTAATCGGTCTCTATCTCATGGAGATTCGAGTTTATAATCTGTAAAATTATGGATGCTGGAAACAGAAAACCAGCCACAAGTTCGGACAGTGTCCATTACATACGACGGACGAAAATCGAAGGACCGGACAGAACACACGAAGGATTTGTTCCGCGCTTTAGAATTAGGAGGAATATAGAAATAGAAGAACAGAGTTTGAGTGTTTGACGAACGCGTGCGATGATGGCTAAGCTACTAATTTCCCCTACCTGCAGACTATGATGCTTCTCAACAATGCAAAATTACAATGTTGATAACGACATAGATGGCCGGTATGTCTGCGTGGCCAGGCCCTGCAAACCCGGAGGCAGGAGGCGGCGCGCTGCCGCCGGCGTCCCGGAAGCGGCGCACGGAAGCGGTGAACGCCTCGACGGCGGCGCGCGCCGCGTCCGCCTTGGCCGCCTGCCTCTCCAGCGCGGCCGCCAGCGCCTCCTCCTCGGCGAACTCCGCCGCGCCCGCCTGAGTCTGGCTGCCAGCGCGGCCAGCCACTGCTCCATCCGCACGGCGGCGGCCTCCACCTGCGGGGCCAGCGCCAGCTCCTCGGGCGCCGGGGCCTCGCCGCGCGCCAGCGAGGCGTCCGTCTCGCGGGCGATGTAGCCCAGGAACGCCGCCGTGTCGGGGTGCGCGACGTGCTCCGCCACCGCCAGCCTCCGCAGCTCCCTCTCCCGCAGGCGGCGCGTGGCGGCGGCGAGCCACTCCGCGTCCGCGAGCCCCGCGCCCGTGGACGCGGCCTGCCTCCGGAGCACCGCCGCAAACGCCTCCTCGCCCGGCCGCCGCGCCACCAACGACAGGCCCCGCTGGATGTCCGCCGCCTCGCTCGCGAGGCTGCCCGCTGCCCTCCGGGCAATGCGCTCGACGTTCTCCACCCAGTTCCACGACTGGGAAGTCAGGGACTCGGCGCCCTCCAGCGCCGCCGCTATGGACCGCAGGTCCCTCAGATCCCCTACCAGGCCTTGTCCTCCGTCGTCTTCGTCGTCCTCCACCAGCTCCCGCAGCGCCATGATCATCCGCTCGTCCGCCTCGTCGATCGCCGGCGCCGCCATGGCCGCCGCTACTCGGGATTGAGCAGTTGCGTTGCGTTGCCTTGCGATCAGTTCTTCAATATATAGATCGCAGGGCAGCAGGGCCGCGTATCTAATCTAATCTCAACGGAGTTGGCTGCGTTCACGCTGCCTTTCTCTATTTGTCCTCTTTTTAACTTTATTTTTTTCTACAATGCCTTTTCTAAAGTTTATTAGTCACCCCCTGCCTAGCATTATACAAACATAAATACATATACAAACATCTTACATCTATCAGGCTAAATGGCTGTTTAAATGTTCGAAACAGAGTTGGCTAATGTGTATTAGGGGCGTGTCCTTCAAAAAATTGTGTACTAGGGCGGGGATTCGTTTTCTTGGTTGCTCATGTCGAGTTTATTGGTCTTTTTTATTTTGGTTTCTAGAGAACGAGAACCGAAATAGTACCCCGAGAATCGAAGGTTTGGTTTCTCTGTGTTTGATTGACCAAACCAAATAGCAGGAGAAGGAGAGAGAAAAAGAGACATGAGAGGACACGGGAAATAAAACGGGGATAACCAGATGAGACACTGAGTTAGAGATATTTGTTTAGTTTACAAGTTATAAATACATACAAAGTTAGAGATATTTGACTTAGTACAAATCTAAAGTGAAAAAGAAAGAGCAGGGCTTACACGCTAGATTTAGAAACTTTTTTATAATTTGGTAAAAATATTTTGTATTGTGCAAATAACTTTTTAAAGTTATTTATTTTACTATTTTAAAACATCAAATGCAAAAACGCTATACGGAATTGTCATCCAGGTTTGAGGGGAAAAAGAAAGAGGAAATATCAGAAACAAAACGAACCTGGTTCAGGCCCATGCAAGCTGGCGGCGATTGGGCCTCTTGCAATAGCTAATGGGCCGTTGCCGGTAGACAAATAGCTGCCTCCATTAAGAACAACTGTTGGATGGAGAACAGATTGCCGCGTGGATACATCCTCCGTAAGATGGGAAGTCCACCCATCTTCCAATGCTTGAGATTCGTGCAAGCAACCATAATTTTTAGATCTACACCCTAACCTTAGCTCTCTCTCCCCTCTACTCTCCCACCTGTGGTGCCGCCACCACCTGCCACCGGCCGCGCGCCTGCGCCACCGACCGCGGCCCCACGCGCCTCCGCCTACGCCGCGCCGCAGCCGGAGAAGAAGGTAGGAAAGATGGAAAAATATTGGTTCAACATTTTCGAAATGAAGATTTAACATTTTCGAAATGAAGTTTCAACATTTTTGAATTTCAATATTTTTTTTCCAGTAAAATATTGAATGGGATATGAGTTGGGCTTTGAGGGCTTTATAGATGAGTTTGTTAACCATCTTCCACAAGATGTATTGGAACCCCGGTGGCATCCGGCAAGGGTAAGTCAGCTATTCGTAGTTATGTACTGAACAAACATTTTCTCTGCGTTACTTATTTATAGGATTTACTAGGTTACTCTCTTATTCCAAGATGAGATTCCAAGCACTCTGTCTGCACACAAATGCTTGTGACAGTTAATCACATATGTACTTCTTGTTTGCTACTGAAGATTCTGATTTGTTTCAGATCAACAATGTCACTCACAATTTGTTTTCACACAGCAATGAATTCTTCAGATGCTCCAGCTCCTCTCACAATTTGTTTTCACACAGCAATGGATTCTTCAGATGCTTTTGCTTCCGTTGACTCATCAGCTAAAACTACTGTTTAAGAATCTGAAGAAAGACTGGAATGGCATTGTCTCAGGCCTCGTTCTGGAACGTGGAGTTGTAGACTTGTGATTACTTGTGTTTGAGAATTAAGACTGTTGCTTTGGCATTTGTGTTTATTTATTCAGATTCAGACTCTGTCATGCGTATATTGTAATTCAACCGCTGAGAAGGAAAAATCACATTCAACGTCTAAAAAAAGGCAAACAGTTGGGCAATTAATCATGAGGAAAAAGGTGTAGTGATTCAAACACATTTCGCTAGTGCCATGGGCAGACCTCCTCCACGCCATCTTGATTTAAACTAGGAGGAGCTCCAAATCCCAAACCATGATTTGGAGGGCCTAGCTGCTCCGTTCACAGAAGAGGAACTTCTCAATGCAAGCAAACAACTCCTAGCCAACCAAGGGCCGGGGCGGACGGCTTCACAGGAGCTTTCTTTAAATCCTGCTGGGATATCATCAAAAATGAAATCATGTGAGCAGCCAATGCTATCCACCTCCTTTGAACATCAAGTCCCTCCACCCTCGGCTCGGCGAACATTGTATTTATACCGAAAAAAGAGGGGGCTAACTTGGTGCATGATTTTAGACCGATCAAATCACTCACGCTCTTTCTAAAACTCGACATCACCAAAGCCTTTGATTCGGTACGTTGGGAATACCTGCTAACTCTCATAGGGAGACTTGGCTTCCCAACTAGATGGTGTGACTGGGTGACACATTATTGCGCACATCTTCATCTCGTGCGATGCCCAATGGGGTACCAGCCATGCCTATCAAACATAGAAGAGGACTTTGGCAAGGAGATCCGCTATCACCCTTTCTTTTTTTTATTGCCATCGACCCATTATAGAAACTTCTTGACTTAGCAACTGACAAGGGCTACATAGCCAAACTTGGTGGTAGAACAGTGCGAACACGCGTGTAGCGTGGTGGTTGGGGCGTCGCCGTGCAAACCAGACGGTCGGGGGTTGAGTTCCCGGTCTCGCACCAAAAAAACCTCCTCGCTCATTCCATGTCCAAAGCATAGTTGGGGTCCGGCCTTTCTCATGGATAACAGCCCACTATGTACCAGTAGGATAGGCGTTCGGGGTTTTCTAGACCTGTGTGAGAAGGTCTTCTTATTAGTGCAATGCTATGGGGGCGGCCTCCCCCCGCAAGTCTAGTTTATTTTTTTTTGTGGTGGAACAGTGGCCATGAGAACAGTAGCCAAACTTGACTATACATTTACTATTTATAAAGATGTGCTTATAACAAGCTAGGAACAAATAAATTCAATAAACAAAGTTCTGGGCATGTTCTGATGATGAACAAAGATTTGAAAGGACCGTGATGTCGTCTAGAGGGGGTGAATTGGCGCACCTACAGATTTTCACTCAAATGCATCGGATTAAATTCTCTATCTGCCAAATCCGTAATTTCCGGGTTTGAAAATCCGGAACTTCCGGATTTAAGTAGCACAGTAGGTGAACTCGAAACTTCCGAATTTTCCAAACCGGAACTTCCAGGTACACACAGAGCAGAGTGAACATATATAATCAAGTGTAAGTGAATACAAGTTCAACCCCAATAGGAGAGAAGGCTCACTGGAGCTTCTTGAGCAGGTTCACGAAGTATGTGCAGCGACACTACCAACCAAGTAGATCAACCAAATCAAAAAGTAGAAATAAAATAATGGGTGACACAAAGATTTGTTTGACCGAAATTTGGATTCACTGCTTGCTACCACAACTGCTACCAAAGCATAGTGAATTCTACTCTCCGTTGAGGAACTCTTTAGGATGTGAGTCTATTTCACCTCACTTCCACCGAGTCGGGTCACACCGTACCACTTCCCCACTTCCACTAGTGTCGGTGTTTTACCGCCAAGCCCACCGAGGGATACCCCCGAGGTGGTAGGTTGTAGGTAGGGTGTCGCCGAGATTAGGAACTCAAAGGTGCAAGGCACACAAAGTTTAGATATGTTCGGGCCGCCGAGAGCGTAATACCCCACGTCCTGTGTAGTTTGTATTGCCTTAAAGGTTATGAGATGTTTTGGAGGGGTCCCTGCCCGCCTTTATATAGTCTGGGGGGCAGGGTTACATGGAAGTCCTAGTCGGGGACGGTCCGTGGAGTCCTACCCGAGTACGTTGTCGGGTAGTTTCCTTACGTCCGACTAGTTCTAGTTCTATACGACTAGTTACAATGAGGATAAGGTATGGCCCATGCGCCATCCCTTACTACAACAATATGTACGTCAAGTGTGCAGTCCCGCTGCCTCGGGTCTGACAAGCCCCCGAGCTCTTCGTAGCTGAGTACTGCAGGCTTCCAAGTACTTCTGGAAGGTGTCTTCAGATCCCTGCTGAGTCCCCTTGAGAAGGTGTCTTCCGAGTACTTCCTTGGCTGCATCGAGGCTGTGAGGTGCTCAAGTCCCGAGTAGTTTTCAAGTCTTCTTTTATATGGGGTGCGATGAACTTGCACTCCATATGGAGTAGCCCCCGAGCCTTAGGTTGAATCGAAGAATCAGGCTGAGGGTCGAATTAGTCTCGAATCTTTGGTCTGTATCTTCCAAGAATTTTTTAAAAATAAGCTGTTGATGACACGTATCCCGCAACCCCCGAGCCTTTAATCCAAATTCCCAGGTTTGGAAAAAAGGATCTAAAAAGTCGTGGCATGGAATGTATGTTTTTTCTTTTGAACTCAATTTGATGATTTTTAGGGTAAAATTGCACTGGAATTTGAAAAGTCTAAATTTTTGGGAGCCTATCCCTGAGAAACGGCTAGTTTCCATTATCCGTTGCACAGATCCCGTAAAAACCTCTCAAAATCGAATCGTTATCCTAAGAAAACTCTTCGATTTCCAACGGAAAAATGGGGAGCCGCCGGTTATAAATAACCCTGCGTTACCTCTTTGGGTTTTTACCCTACTCTGTTTTCACTATAGTAAAAACATATCTACTTGGCCAAGAACCCTAGCCACTGCCGCCACTCCAAAATCGACCACCTCTCCGCCCGAATCCAAGCCAAGATTAGCCTGAATCCCTGATCCCCATCCCCATCCACACCCGCGTGGGTTCCCCGTGGCATGCGCACGAAGACCCCGGTGACATTTTGACCCACGATGCCGAAGAAGTCAGCCGCCGGTCGTGGAAGGAAAAGGGAGGGCGAAGGAGAAGGCGGATCGCCACCATCGGCGAAGGTCGCCATGACGGTGACGGAGGGCTTGTCATGGAGGGTCTCAACCGTCAAGGAGAGGGACCTGCTCCGGCTTGTTGCCGAGCGGGTATTGCAAGAGGAGGGGTGGTTCAGTGGCGGACCGCCGGCTCCGACTCGTCGCCGTGGGAGAACACCGGTGAGACCGTGATGTTCACCCCTTTTGCCGAGCGCGGCCTCACTCTCCCATCTTCCGATTCCTTTCGCACTTTGCTTGTTTTTTACAAAATCAAGCATTACCATCTCCCCTCGAATTCTATTTTGCACATTTCTATTTTTGTGCATCTGTGTGTGGCCTTCCTAGGAATTCGCCCGCACTTTAATCTTTTCTGCCACCTCTTCCGCCTCAAACCCCAGCCAGATGAGGATAATCCCGCGCTAGTTGGGGGTGCCGGGGTACAGCTGTGCGACAAGGCGCTGTACCTCGAGTACACAATCGTGAGTAGCTTGTCCGGGTGGCATGCGCAGTGGTTCTACATCGGGAACCGCCAGCCTAGCCTCCCCGGACCCGGACGGGACAACTCCCCGCCGCAGCGCCAAGAGTGCTGGCTAAAGAAGCTGACAGAGGAGGAACGCCACGACGTCCTCGAGGTGATGCAGCAGATCAAGGTCCTGAAGGAGAAGGGCGTCACCGGGGAGTCTGTGGCGTACTCGTTCATTGAGCGATGCATCCAGCCCCTCCAGCAATGCGTTCACCTCAGGTTCGAGTACGAAGGTATTCGAGACGCATCACGGATCGCCAGGGATGTGCCATCCGTTGAAGAGATCTTGCGCCGGGTCACCCGCCTGTTCACGGGGGTGAACTCGGAGCCTTACATCCCAAGATTGTTCGGCTCGGACTACTTGCCGATACCGGTAAGTGTTTACTTGAGTACCATTGGATGTAATCTTGTTGACAGAGTAGTCATTTGACATTCTACTTTTCTCTGCAGGGTGACGTAGAGCAGCTCAGGTCTGATCCGCCTGAGCCAATTTTTGAAGAACCAGCCCAAGACCCGCCCGCCATGAGAGTCGCGGGCGACACTGCAGCCAATCCGCCGTGCACAAAGTGAGTGGCGACGCGGAAGCGGAGAGCCACTGCGGCAACGACAACACCAAGCAGCCACCAGGCAACGTAAGTAGTCTACCACTCCTTATTTGCCTGATTTTGGCAATCTTTTATGAGTACGTAGTTAACTTGCTCTTGTAGTGGCACTAAGGAGAACCCCGAGCCCCCGAGGCAAGGGGTAGTAGGAGAAGTCGGGGAGAGGAGTCCGGTAGCGGGGCAGTCGCCGCCCTCGACTATCAAGCCGGCCTCCCCCCGTTTCGGGAATAAAAGCGCGTCGCAAGGGCTGGCTGTGCCAGCAGCACTCCCCCTCAGGAAGTCCACGAGGTTAGTAACCAGAGGTATCGTGTTATAGTTTTAATGTTAATTCCAAGGACTAACACATCTATTTCAGGAAGTCGAAGACTCCCAAGCCGGCGACCTCCAGTACCAGCCAGGTGGGCGCGAGTCCAGACTCGTTGCCAAAGGAACCTCCTTCCGCGAGTACCGCCGAACCTCCCATAGTCGAGGATGTGCCGGCGGGCACCGGAGGAAGAGATCTTGAGCCTCTGGCAGATGCAGAAGCAGAGCCGGAGACAAAAGCCCCCGGGAGTACTCCCGGGGAAAATCTTGAAGATGGTGCTCGGGTCGTCCAGCAGGCGATCGCAAGTACCCCCGACCAACAAGAAGTCCTAGGGACTTCCCGGGTGCAGGATGCCCCGGAAAGTTCTCGGGCTTGGCAACAGGAGATCCCGGAGGACTCCCGGGTGCCCGAGCATCAGGAGGAAGAAGTCCCTCCTCCTCGCGCCGAACTCTTCGAGGACCCGTTGGTGGAGCCGGAGACCGTCACGCTCATGATGGAGCTAGGACGCCACTTCACTGACTACACAAAGGTATGTAGTCGAGTACTTCCTCTAGCGTTGATATTCTGTTGTAGAGGAATACTGACTTGTTGACCTTCTTTGCATAGAGCCTCATTGAGCGCTCCAAGGAGAAGTCGGCCCTGCTGACCCGGATTGGGGACGTGCTGCCGCGTACCCACGATGTGGAGGACAACCTGGAGGCTGAGAAGGCCAACAACCTCAAGCTCCAGGAGGAACTCGAGGCCCTGAAGACCTCGCATCAAGACGCCATGATAGATCAACAGCTGAAGCATGACTTGGCGATCCGAAATGTCAAAGATTTGACCACTCAAAAACAAAGTATGTAGTCTGTTCCTTTGAACCGTGTAGTGTTATCGCTCTATCTTTCTTCTGAGTTGTATATATGTACTTTTTCCTAGAGTATGCTCGTATTGAAAGAGCGTTAACTGACTGGAAGTGTGATATATACGAACTTACAGAAGAGAAAGAACAGCTGCAGAAGGCACTGGAGGAGCTCCAGCTCAGATCTGGACGAAGAGCACAAGACTGTGACTCGCGATCTGTCTGATGCTGATAAGCATCTCATAGAAAATATGAAGCAAATCCAGTCCATGGCCCGAGATAGAAAACGCAAGGAGAAGGAGATGGAGCAACTCGCGATAGCCGCTCACCAGCTCTGCGAGTTTGTCGATCCGATGCCGGATGGCCGTTCTTTGGTGCAACGCCTGATTGCTGCTCCGACTAGCATCACAGGGTATGCATCCGACACCGCGAAGGTCGTGCTAATTCATACGCTGGCGGTTGTGAAGTCTTACTTCCCTGGCATGGACGTTCGTCCTTTTGCGGAAGGCGTCTCCGGGGTATGCACCGAAGAGCAATTCAACGAGTATCGTGCTGAGGTGCAATATGTTGCCCATCAGGTCGTTGATGACCTTCCGCTCTTTTGAGCTGTAATGAACTGTGTTTGATTTGTAAAAACAATAGTTGCTCGTGTGTAATATACTTATGCTTTGTTTGATCATTGTTTGCTACGCTCGACTTGTGAAGTGGCGTGTTGAAACGTAATTGTTAAGCACTTTAGTACGTTAGTTCCAGCGTGTAGTTACCCTGAAGGCATCGCTTCAGTTGGCGAACTGTGTACTAGACTTGTACTTTTGTACAGAGTTGCGTTCGTAGAACCTCTGTGTATAGGTGTAATAACCCCTTCGACTTTACCCTAAAAGACCTTGCTCCATAACTTGATTAAGCTGTGGAGGGAGGTAGTCGGAAAGAACATCTAACCCGTTCGAGGGTATAGCCCGAGGGACTATGGTTTGGGTAATCATGACGGAAGGTACTCATGGCGTAGCCCCTGAGTATTTCCGAGGATTAGTGAGAAATAGAGTATTGAGATAACTCGTGGCGACAGCCTCCGAGTTTACTCAATGTTGCTGAAGAAAATAAAAACACAGTAGTCGTTTGTGGCACCGAAACAACTATGTATTATTATATTGAGCTACGCTGCAGCTGACAGGTTTGACACAAGTTTCTTATGCATAGAAACGGCGTAGGTGCTCGATGTTCCAAAAATTTGGAACCTCCAGGCTGTCAGGGTATTGTAGTCGATACGACCCTGGGCTGGTTACCTTCGTGACGATGAGGGGTCCTTCCCATCTAGAGTTGAGCTTGTGAAGCCCAGTCTCATCTTGGATGCGGCGTAAGACCAGGTCCCCAACGTTGAAGGATCTTTCTTGGACGTTGCGGTCATGATACCGTCGAACGCCTTGTAGATATCTTGCTGATCGCAGTAGGGCATTGCATCTGACTTCTTCAGCGCAGTCAAGTTCCAAGTGTCTTGCTTCGTCAGCTTCTCCTTCCTCATACATCTCCAATCTGGGGGAGTTCCACATGATATCTGCTGGGAGGATAGCTTCTGACTCGTAGACGAGAAAGAAAGGTCACTGTCCTGTGGCTTTACTAGGTTGAGTACGAAGCCCCCAGACAACTGTGGGTAATTCGTCGATCCACTTGCCTCCCTTTTTGCTGTTCGCGTTGTAGAGTCTTTCCTTGAGTCCATCAAGAATCAAGCCGTTGGCGCGCTCCACCTGGCCATTGGCCCTCGGGTGGGCTACCGAGACGTACTTGATCTCAATGCTGCTTCGTTCGCAGAACTCCCAGAACTCGTGTGAAGTGAAGTTGGATCCCAGATTAGTAATGATCGTATGAGGGAAACCAAAACCGTGAAGTATGTCACAAATGAAGGTGACTACTCTGTCGGCCGTTAGGGTTGTAATAGGCTTGTACTCGATCCACTTGGTAAACTTGTCGATGGCCACCAATACGTGGGTAAACCTTCCTCGTGCTCTTGTCAGTGGACCGATCATATCGAGGCCCCAACAGCCAAATGGCCAAGATGGTGGTATGGCGATAGCTTGTGAGCAGGGACGTGAGCTTGTTTACGGAAGAATTGGCAGTTGGTGCATCGACGAACGAGGTCTTCGGCATCTGCCAAAGCCATAGGCCAATAAAACCCAGACCTGAAGGCCTCCACGACTAGTGTACGGGAGGCTGCATGATTGCCACACGCGCCCTCATGGATTTCCTCCAGGATTTCTTGCCCTTCTACGGTAGTTACGCACTTCATGAGTACCCTTGATGCTGATCCACGCTTGTAGAGCTTATCTCCCACCAGAATGTAACCCTTGCAGCGCCTGACTAGTCGGATAGCCTCGGCGCTTTTGGGGTCAAGGTTGGGAGGTAGCTTCTTCTCCTTGATCAAATCGATGAACTGGGAACGCCAATCCACGTCAATCATCAGGACCTCTCGACTAGACTCCGCAGGGCCTTGGTTGATGGTGCCTGATTCTATTCTTGGAATAGAGGGGTGGTGGAGCTCATGGACAAAGACTCCAGCTGGAACTTTGGCTCGTTCAGAGCCTAGCTTTGAGAGTACGTCTGCCCCGACGTTATTATTGCGGAGTACATGACGGATCTTGAGACTCGAGAACTTGTTCTTAAGCTTACGAATTTCAGCGACGTACGCGTCCATGGTTTCTTTGTTGGTGTCCCACTCCTTGTTGCATTGTTGGACCACCAGTAAAGAGTCGCCAAAGACGAGTAGTCGCTTGATGCCAAGGAAGACAGCCAGGCGTAGCCCGTGGAGTAGTGCCTCGTACTCGGCCTCGTTGTTGGAGACCTTAAATAGTATTTGAAATACGTATTTAAGTTCCTCACCAGTTGAACTGATGAAGTGTACTCCTGCGCCACCGCCTTCGAGCTTGAGGGAGCCATCGAAGTACATGACCCAATGCTCTGGCTGGTCCGCTGGAGTTGGTACTTGGTTTTCTTGCCACTCTGCCAAGAAATCGACTAGAGCTTTCGACTTAATGGCAGTGCGTGGCTTGAAGTCTATGTTGAGAGCCCCCAGTTCCACTGCCCACTTGGAGATACGCCCAGTGGCGTCCCGGTTGTGGAGTATATCTGCCAACGGGAAGTCAGTGACAACTGAGATTTTGTACTCATCGAAGTAGTGGCGAAGCTTTCTGGAGGTAATGACTATCGCGTAGAGAAGTTTCTGAATCGAAGGGTAACGAACCTTTGACTCAGAAAAGGACTTCACTAACGAAATACATTGGCCGCTGCACTCCGAAGGCATGGCCCTCCTCATTTCGCTCCACCACGATAGTCGTGCTGATGACGTGAGTAGTCGCAGCAATGTAAAGTAGCAGGTTCTCACCAGAGTTTGGAGCCGTCAGGATGGGGGGCGATTGGAGGTGAGCCTTGAGGTCCTCCAATCCCTGCGCCACTTCCTCAGTCCAAACAAAGTTGTCCTGCCGCTTGAGGAGCTTGAAGAAGGGTAGACCCCGTTCTCCAAGTCGGGAGATGAATCTGTTTAGTGTCGCCATGCAGCCGGTGAGCTTCTGCACGTCTTTGACCTTCTGTGGAGCCCTCATGCTTGTGATGACGGTTATCTTCTTAGGGTTACCCTCAATGCCTCGGTGACTGACCATGAAACCGAGGAGTTTCCCCTGGGGTACGTCGAAGACGCACTTAGTCGGGTTGAGCTTCCACTGAAATCTTCGCAGAGTGTTGAAGGTTTCCTCGAGATCAGGGATGAACTCGTCGGGATTTCTGGTTTTGACAACCATGTCATCCACGTAGGCTTCAACGTTGTGGTGCAGTTGGTCAGCGAGGCATAGCTGTATGGCTCGCTGGTATGTTGCACCCGCGTTCTTCAGCCCAATCAACATAGTCGTGTATGCGTAAGCACTGAACGGGGTAATGAAGGCGGTCTTGATCTGGTCTTCTTCCTTGAGGGAAATCTGATGATAACCTGAGTAGTAGTCAAGGAAAGAGAGCAGGACGCAGCCGGCGGGGAAGCGCAAAAGGATCTTTTGGGCAGTGCCTATTGAGATCGGTGTAGTCGACACACATCCTCCATTCATTATTATTCTTTTTCAGAACAAGTACATGGTTGGCTTGCCACTCTGGGTGGTACACCTCTTTGATGAAACCAGCCGCCAGTAGTTTAGCTAGCTCTTTTTTAATGGCCTGCCTCTTTTCTGGAGAGAAACGACGTAGTCGTTGATTCCTTGGAGTGGCCTTGGGATCAACTTTCAGAGCATGCTCGATCAACTTCTTGGGCACACCTGGCATATCCGCTGGTTTCCAAGCGAAAATGTCTCGATTGGCCCTAAGGAAGTTGACGAGCGCGAGTTCCTATTTGTTGTCCAAGTTTCCGCCGATCAGGGCGGTCTTGGATGAATCACCCTCCTGGAGCTGGATGGTCTTGATGTGGACGTCGGGGTTCGGCTTTACCCTCGACTAGTTGGGCCTCTTGTTTGCCACCTCCAGCTCTGTCTCAGTGAGTTGCTGCGCGGCCGCGAGTACTTCGGATGAAGGCTCTGGCACGCGCGCTGATGCGGCATACTTGATCGCCTCCTGGTTGCAGTCATAGGACTTCTCGACGTCGCCGCGGAGGGAGAGTACACCATTGGTACCTGGCATTTTCAAGACCAGGTAGATGTAATGGGGTACCGCCATAAACTTGGCCAAGGCGGGCCTGCCGAGGATGGCATGATACGAAGATTCAAAGTTTGCGACTTCGAATTTGATGTACTCCATACGGAAATTGTCAGCCGTCCCGAAAGTAACTGGCAGAGTGATCGAACCGATCGGTGTAGCCGCGTTACCCGGGACAATCCTGTAGAACGGAGCTTTGCTGGGGGTGAGTATCTTGCCGATGTCCATCCTCATTTTCTTCAGAGTAGTCGGGAAGAGTAGGTTCAACCCGCTTCCCCCGTCGATGAGTACCCAGGTCAGTGTAGAGCCGGCGACTACCGGGTCCAGTACGAGCGTAGGTTTTCCCGGCTCGGAGAAGCTGGTCCACTGATCCTCTCTGGAGAAAGAGATCGGGACCTTGTTGTGTCTCAAAGGACGTGGTACTGCTGGCTCGACAGACAAGATCTCGCGCCGAAATAGCTTCTGCGCGCGCTTGGTGAGAATACCATCGTCGCCTCCAAAGATGACGTTGACGGTGTTAGTCGGATGTTGGAAATCCGGAGGTCCTGACTTGTCAGTGCCCTCATCCGCCTTGTCCTTGTCCTTCTCCTCGTCATCAGGAGGAGGTGGTGCGTTGAGGCTTTTGCGGAGGATGGTGCACTGGAACATAGTGTGCTTGGCACATTAGCCGCTTATCTTAGCTTTCAACACATCTCATCACAACTAATCTATTGATATGATAATTAATTTCTTCATATATGCTCAACAAGATCATTAGTTCTTTAATTAAGGTGTCATTCAATTCACAAAAATCCACTAGGGGCCTAGATGCACTTTCAAGATTTGAACAGAGAAGCTATGAAATAATCAAATAAGTAAGTTCTGTGATTTTATCAGTAGTTTACAAGATCATTACCTATTTATTTTCTATGAAACATGATGTGATAGAAAAATAATATTTAATATCAAACTATGTTTTATGGATATGCAAAATTTACTGAAGATATAAAATAATAAAGTAATCTATACTGTGAATTTTCCATGATTGTATCATGCACAGGAATATTTATACGCACTAAAATCCATTCATCTATATCAAATATTTAGCACTGGTTACTGTCTAATCTACCTTGTTGAACATTTGTCATGTGTAGTGCTATGTCTAACAGAGCCAAAAAAAAGGAAGTTAGATTTACCATTTTAGCATGTATACACAATTTACTACGGTTTTACCGAGCCCTCAGTTATTTGAATCAATTTTTCCCGGTCACTAATCCAACTTTTGCTACGGAGATCCCAGCTATCCAAACCCAACTGAAGTCACAGACACGTGGGACCCGTGGTCAACAAAGGCTGGCCAAGCCATGGCCACACCCGACCGGCCGTTGACCGGCCATAATCCGGCCAGCGAAGCGCCGGACAGCGGCGGGGGGTGGCACCACGGCCACTAGCACCCCGAGCCGAACCACGGTTCACAATTTTGGCCGAAATTTCGCGAAATACCCGAAATTTCGGTTTTATTGGTGGGGTCCAAAAAAATATTTACAGGCCGAAATTGATTTTTTAAATATTTTTATTATAAAAATGAATTAAAAAATAAAAATTAAAATAAAATTTTTCAATATTTCCGAAATTTCGTGTTTATCGGCTGGGTTCCAAATTTTTTTTTCTAGCGGAATTAAAAACCCTGAGCCGAACCCACTACGGGGTTCAACACTGAGGGGACGCCGGACGGCGGCCGGCGGCGCGCTCGGTGCGTGGGCGGCAGCAGGTCGCTGGTAGGAGGTTGCCGCTGCGTGTCGCGGGTTGCCTGACATGATCGGGCGAGGAGCTCGGTTCAGCTCAGTCAAGTGTGAACAGCTCGACTGCCTCAACATGTGCCCGATTTTCTCCACATTTCAAATGTTAACGTGTTGATCAGTCTATGCGGAAGTTGGAGAGGGTTTGTAGGAGAATGATTCTTGTATTCATGCTTGGGTGATTCCTGGTTGCGGTTAGTGAGATTTTTGGGTCCGGAGTTCAGTCAAACCTGCCCAAAACTGGAGTTCAGAGTGGCAGACCTTATTTGATTTGGCCCTCTTCGGTTGGAGTTTAAACAGGTCAATGGTTGCAATCTCAAGTGCTTAACATGACCATTGTGTGGAACAACTATAGGGCTAACAGTTTTAGTTAAACCTTTTGTCAAGTTACTAGGAACTTTTGAATGTTTTAGGCCTATGAACTTAGGGTTTCAGCTCAGTCCATAAGGACTTGGGCAATTTCAGGCTTGGGCTGAAAACAACGGTTTGACTGCACTTTGACCAACGATTTGAGCAATCAAAAGAAATTTACCAAGGTTATGATCACATCTAGGCTGAAGTACATACGTTGGTCTATAACTCTCATGTTCTGAGAAAGTTAAGTGTTTCTGCGAAATAAATTCTGTTTGTCGCTCAAACATGGCTAAATGAAAGGACCACAAGTCCAACTGTATCCGGTTTTGAAATCTGCATTTGGTTTGCCAGTTTAAACATATCCCTGAGTCCAGATGGTGCATTTTTGCAATAAAAAAATAATCAGGCAAAAGTCTTTATATTCTCCGATTTATACATTTTTGCATTCATTTGAATTTGCAATTCAACTTGACCCCTGTCTTATCTGAATATTTAAATGCTTAACCATACAAAATGAGCAGCACCATTTGAGACATTATTTTTTAAAAAAATTCACAATGCATGATTAACTAATGCATTGATGCCATGTCTATGCACTTAGCACTACAAGTGTTACATAGACCACAACTTCCACATGAAAAATGTATAGCTGAGATAGAACTTTGTAACTGTCAGAGTTCAGAATGCTAGCTGATTGATCAATGTTCAGAGTTCAGACATCCAGATAGAACGATTCAGAGTTCGTTGGGTTTTACTACTGTCTACTGTTGCTGCTGTCTGTATCCCATTTTCTACTGCTGCTGCTGCACATTGACATTGGCTCTTAGGAACTCTAGCCCGGCCCTGTAGAGTCCAATTTTGCCTCTGCCGATGTTTGTGCCATCAGGTAGTACGAGTCGCAGCGCGTCTGCTCCTGATAAGTTCGCCAGGTTCATCGCGGTGCCTCTGATGTTTTGAATGAAGACCGCCATCTGCCGGAAGGTGGAGTCATCATCGAGCATCAGAGGCTCCGGCTCCGGGACTGCCAGCGCCATGTAATGGTGGACCCCTTCGCGCAATGCACCTCTCTCCTTTTTGTGTGGCAGCTTGACGCCGGCGGGCGGGGGCAGTGCCGCCGCAGTTGAACCGGCAGCTGGTGCCGCTGCGTGGTCCGGTGAAGCCGATGCCGCCGCAGCCGCCCCGTCCTCGCCCAGCACCTCCACCAAACCGCGCGCCGGCGAACTTGCTCCGGTCGAAGGCGCGTCCGCCGCCGCCGAAGACGGGCCAGGGACATCATGAGAAGACGCCACGATCGATGAAAAAGCTGCGGTCGAAGCCGGCCCGCGTGGAGCAGTCGCCGTGGCCGAATGGAGCGCCACCGGAGGAAGATCAGCCGGCGGCGTCGCGGCGGCGTCCAAGTCATCGCCCAGCGCGGCGGCGGCCGCAGCGATGTCGAAGGAGCGGTCGGCTCAGTTCCTAAGAGCAGGATCGCACGAATCATCCACGAGAACAGAACAGAGGCGTTGCAGGATGCTATGGACGTATACGTACCTCGGCAGAGCCAATTGCCTTCCCAAACAAACTTGCTGGCCGACCCATCGCCGGAATTGCTGCCCCTCAAGCGACGCCGCGGCGGCGCTCCCGGCCTCGGCCTCGCCTTGCACGTGCTGCCGCGACAACTCCGGGTGGCTGGCCGCGGCAGCCTGCTGCTGCTCTACCACGCTGGTTTTCCAAGAAGAGAAATCAAGAACCGAATCAAACGAATCAAGAAACCAAGAAGCGTCGCACCGACTCAAAAACCAAGAAGCACCGGCCGGAAAGCAAGAAGAGGAAGGAGGCGGCCTCACCTGGTCACGGAGGACGTGGTGGGCCGTCCTTCCGCTCCATCTCCATCTCCCCTGTCCTGCTGCTGCTCTGGCCGCGGAGCCGCCGTCTCCGCGTCCATCCTCTTCTCCATCCTGGTTTCTTGGCGAAGCAGGTGGCGGTTTCTTGGCGACGCAGGTTGGACGGGGGAACAGGAGGGTGGTTTCTTGCCGCCTCGCGCCTCTTCTTCTTCTTCTTCAGGACACTCGACGGGAAGGGTTTTTGGCTCGGTGGGAGGAGCGCCGACGAGGCATCATTTTATAGCCGTAGGCGAGAAGAGGAGGAAGGCCGCGAGCCAAAGTTCGTTGGGTTCGTTAGGGGGAGGTGGCCCACCTGTCGGATAATAGACTTGGCCGGGACCAAACCGTCTTCATCAGTGTGAGTTCCATGCCAGAAAACTTCATCTGTGCCCATGGAACTTGTGCAAACAAGACATGCCGCAAGAGGGAAGGCCTCTGATTCTGCAGAGTGGCGTGGTGTGTGGTCTCTTGCTGTACGTCCTGCAGATCATTGCCATGAACGGAGAGCATTCTTGAGATCGATGAAATGGAACTCTTGAGATAATAAGGCTTGTCAGCAGCCTGCACTGCACAGCATTCGTACAGCAATGGATGGTATGGATCTCAGAAAGATGGAAGCACCGAAGGATGATGCAGTGCCGTGCTTGAAACTTGATCGGAAGGCGCTACTCTGAATCTTGATGAGGACAGATGGGTGTGCTGCCATTCATGAGTGTTGCTATTCTGAATCAGTCGAATACAGACATACTAGACCTTACAAGATCTTTTAACGAACTAAAGACATCTGTAGAAGCTACTTATTGTTCTTCTTACAGTATTTACATTCTCATCCTTACAAACCGTAGCACATAAATTTGAACAGACCAGTGCAGCGTGGGACTGTGTCGAAGGACGGCACTTGCAGCATCGGCATCACGAGACGACTTGGCTTGTGGCGCACCGTGGCGGGCTGCTCCGCTTGGCTGGGCTTTCCAATGCGGTACAACATCGGAAGACGGCGCAAGCGACTTGTTCGACTTGCTGGCACAGCGGCGGAGGTCATGTGCGCGGGTGAAGCAGGTAGGTGAGGTCGGCCTGCGATGGCTCGGCATTGATGGAGATCTAGGCCCGATGGCGACATAAACGGAAGCGTGGCATGGCCCCCGCGCATGGTGATTCTTCGAGGCGACGAGAGCGAGGTCCAATGGCGGAAGTGGCGAGGCCCCCGCGCATTGTGTTATCGTGGTGGCGACTGCGAGACAGCCTTCGAGAGGTCCGGTTTCGGTGGTAGCACTCCATCAGGTGGAGGGTGGTGTGGCAGCGGCACGGTAGCGGAGGGTCCCGCATGGCGGTGGTCTTCCCGGTGCGGTGCGGTCTGCATCTTTTAGTTTCCCTCACTACAAGACATGATACCTTCTATGACCATTTGATTATGTCATAAGTAGGAGTTGTTTTGTCACGTTCCATGATTAGTGATGTCTTCATGATGAAAAAGGTATTGTCGCAAAAGGTCCGTGTCTAAGCATCTTCTATGACAAAACACTTAAACACCGTCATAAATTCAGTGACAAACACATCATCGTCACAAACAACTATGACGATGCAAATCGTCATAATATCAAACTGAAAATGTCAGAACTATTTGTCTACTGAGTTGCCATTTGGCTGCTGACGTGGCAGAATGACATGGCATGTGACGTGGCAAATGGCGTTCCAAGAATTTTATGACAATTTAGTTCGTCATAGAATGAAATGGCGTGGCATTGACACGGCCAGCTAACGTGGCAAAACAGTTGTGATAATTTAATTCATCACAAAATATTTTGTGGCCTAATTAAGCCTACATAATTAATAGCCCCCTTTTGTGCTACACCCAATGGCAGGCGATTCAAAACCATTTCAGTTGTGGTCATAGCCCAATTTACAACAAGTAATGAATGGTTCAATCATCAAGGGGGCAGGTCCATTAATCCATTCAACACAAGTACAGCTTCCATCATCAACAATAAAGTCTCATGAAATAAATAAATAAATTTGTCCAGCAGCAAATGTTTAAAGCAATGAAATAAATATGGAAATCCTTTAACTCTAATCAAAGAAAGAAAATAGTTGAAGCTGCAGACCTAACTAAGTGTAAGTTCCAGTAGATCACAAAAGTAGCAAAGCTCCATTTGATAGATGAGAACCACGCTGACAAGCAAACTTAGGGAGGAGGCACTTGGCCTTGGAAGGTTATCATTTGAGGAAGGAACCCACTACAATCTTGGACTGTCTTTTCCAAACTCTCAATCTCTTCTGATTGCTTTGCCATTGCTGCCTTAGATTGTTGTGCCTGGGACTTTATGGTATCCTTCAACCTATCAACCTCTTGTGATTGTTTATCCATGATTAACTCAGATTCTTGTGCCTTCAACTTCAAGCTATCCATCTCCTGCAGAAGTTCGGCCTTTCCTTGCTTCTCCTTCTCAAGTTGAGCTTGAAGTTCTTGCACCTTTGAAGACACGCCAACTCTGGTGCTTGACTTGGAGGATAGAATGCCTACATTTTGCAAGAATTTACTTGACTGCGGCAAGACTTCGAAAACAGCATCAGTGAAAGACTTGAGATGTTGTCCATCGTGTTCGGGTTCAGCAACAATTGCTTCCATATCATCCTAGCAAAATGAATAAATCTTAGTCTTGCATATTGGACTCAGGTTTAGTTTCACTAGGACTTTGCTGAGAGTAGGGCAAAAAGGAAACAAGGACATACAATCGCTTTCTTCACAGATTCAGTAAAACCACTTTTGCTGCTGCAATGCGTCTCCTTGAACGGATCAATTGCAGTTGGCTCGGTATCTTTGTATTTATCTTGCTTCTGAAATGATGTGAACAGAATTAGTAGTACCATATAACTCCTCCAATAAAGGATGTACTTGCACCCAAATATGATAACCCTATCTAATCAAAGGATGTCTACAAATCACATTTGAAGCAAAGAAAAAATTATTAAAATAGAAACTAAAACCTGCATGATAGAATGGATACAAAGTAGAAATAGTAGACATATCATAGAAAACTCTACTATCAACTGAATGCAAGGATGTGAATAATAATCACAAATGAAGGACAATTTTCAAAGAAAATAGTTTATGTCAACAGCTTAGGATCTGGTTGGTCGGTTAGTGTGTTTGCTCATCTTTGTCAAAACATGCTAGTTTTTCTCTGAAAAATGCAATTCAAGTGGTTTAATGTAAAATGGAGTTTTTAACTATGTGTGTCCATGCTTATTGTAGCCTATCTCAATAACAAAATAGCTTAAATTCTATAAGAAAAATATATTGCATACAGAGCAATGCTGATCTTGGCATACTTGTGTAAGATAAGAACACATCCGAAACTATGCACAACATGTGATAGTCATCTAAAAAAGTTCCACTCAAACAAAGGACACACATACACAGTAGTTTTGTGCTGCAATTGCTTGCTGCTTTTCTATTTTTCTTCTCTACTTAAATAAATAAGAATGAATGCCATTTTCTTGCTGCACGATCTCTTATGAGTTTTTAGGTAGCTGGAAATTTCAGAGAATTTCAATGAAGTATCTGATTGCTGGTACTTTCTTACCACGACATAAGTTTTTGCAATGTAGCACTGAGACCCTGTCCTCTGCTGAAACTGAACCTTCTCGCGGTTAAGTTTGTTTTTGATACACTTGTCATGTAGATCATAGAACAAAAGTAAGTTGTAGGAATATTATACAAGATACTTTGATACAAATCAATCTATAATGGAGATAAACAGCAAGTACTAGAAATCAGGGAAGCTGATTTCAAGATCAGCCTTATGATCCAGTGGTAGCGGTGCTGAAAACGACTGAACCAATGCCACAATTTAGAGGTCACATGGCAGATATGTTTAGTCAATAATAAGGTGAACTTTAGTGATATCAAACAGTACAATGAATTTAACCATGAATGTACATAATTATTCTGTAGGAGCAAACAATTGAAGAGGAAAAAAAAGAAACTATAGTTTTCTGAACCTAAGACTGATCATGGCCAAGATTCATAATTTCAGAATCTGTAATTTACATGATGATTAGCACTGGATTTACAAAAAAAGCAGATCAGCTGGGTTCCAGTTTACATGTTTATTAACAATGAATTAGAGCTTAAATACATGTACAAAAATTCAGTGCCACTTCACTAAATCAATTTGGCCATGAGTGACTAATACACAGGGAGGTGTTGCACATATAACAGAGCTAATCAAGGCTGATTCAATGTCAAGCTATTATGTATGTGTCATACCTTGTGCGTTGGGCTTGACCACATCTCCACCAATTCTCTCCATTGTTCATCAGTCATTTGCTTAATAGGTGATGTTGTCCTCACTTGATTTGTAGGTACCCCGTCGAAGTACTGCTTTTTCAGCATATACCTCATTTGCCGTTGCCCACACTTTAGCAAGTCAGTGCATGCTTCCTGCACTGCCCTACTATTGATGTCCATGGTGAATTGTCCCTAACAAAATAAGGAACAATAGGATTTCAGATGCAGAGGACCCAAAGAAATAGGATTAACAAACTAGAATTGTAATTGACTTATAGCAAGTTTGCCAATGTAGTTTGCAATTTGTCCCTTGTCCTTCTTGTAATTCTTCCAGTGTGGATAGATTGGTATGTTCTGCTTGAGTATGATGCCACCCTCCGATGCAAGCTTTGTCGCTTGAATAGGTGGCTCCGGTCTTCTCTTCCCTTCTGAAATTTGGATTGGTATCTTAGTGCCTAACCCTCTGCTTAACGAATCCAGCCCCTTGCCAAGAGTTTTTCCCCTTGGCACTTGTTTTCTTGTAGCAATCGATGCACCTAACAAAATTTCATCATTATAGTAAGTGGCAAATAAAAATGACGCACTAAGTAGTAATATTAATCTATGAATTACAAGTAGAGTTTGCTAATTTTAGAAGAGAATCTTACTGATCCTACTTGTAGGTACAACAACGGAATTTCATATGCTAATTAATGTAGTAAACAACATTCCATATGCAAAATATATCTAGAAAACCACTTGCGTTCATCACCAATATCGATCCGGTTCTCATTCTGTAATGGAGAATTAGGATGTTCCAATGCATCCTATGTGGCAGCAGTGAGGCTTTCAAAGGACACTTGCTTTGTGACTGCACTCCTCTGTCTAGTGACTCTAATAGGTGTCTCTTCTCGATCAGTAGCTACAACTCTCTTAGATCCTCTAGGTCCTCGAGTAGAGATGTTGCCACCATGGTTGGACGTATTTTTACGTACACCCTTAGCAGCCTGGGAATCCTGAATCGGCAGAATACAACAAGATAAGATGCAAAAATCAATGAAAGAGTAGACATAAACATAATAGTCATAGGACAAACGTTGTAATGCAGAGAAGAATGTGTACCTTGTTGACCTCCTCTTGTTCAGAGCCCTCACTGTCCTGAGCATCGTACAAAGATCGTGATTTTTGAGAAACATCATCCTTGCTCATTGAACTTGTATTGTTAATCATTGATGCTAATGTAGAAAGCCCAAGCCTTTGAAACATTTGATTGTTTTGATCACATTTTGAGCCCTCAAGCGCTCATAGTCAGTAAGTGGAGCTTCTATACATTGATCAAATAAAACGGTAAGTATATGTGATGCGGATGAAACTATAGCTGATAAATCTAGAGAATACCAATTCTATACATTGCTTTAATATAGTAAACCGTAGTTAAACAAGGTTCCAGCTAGTGTCTTCAATTTTGAGGTCAAATAAAGTGTCTTTGCATGGGATGACTTGGGAGGACAAGTACCTCATTTCAAAGCTAGTGGATGAGCTATGAAAATATGGCATCTGTTCTCATGAAATTTTTTTGCACGGTACTCAAATTTGAATTCAAACAGACGTAGTTTGAAAGGGTTTAGCTGAATGTTCAGGAAAAAAAACGACCTGAGTCCTTACTGTTCAGAGCAACTTTTGGAATGGTTAAAGGCAACATCAGCATGTCTGCCTGAAACAAAAGTTGTAGATAATTGTGAAATATACAACTTTGCTGTTGGGAGATTTTGAAGCACAGTGGTGAAATTTGGAGATAAAAGGGTTGCAAAGTGCAGGTTCAGAGATCTTCAGTTTAACTCAGTGCAAACAGCAGAATTCAGAGCACTTTTCAACCATGCTAGAGGCTGAACCAAGGAAAGTGCATAACATGAAAAAGGTAGATGGATGGACCCTCTACAACTTCTATTTTGGCCAATTTTGATGTTTAGTTGAAGTTTCAGATGATAATTAAGTTTGAAGACAGCAGGTTTGGAGCAGCTTATCTGAAAACTCTGAAACTTGCATGAACCTGATCTGTACAGGTGGATTTCTAAGAGGTTAGAGATGGAATTCTAATTCACGCCTGAACGCCCAAAACTATGAAATAGTGGACTCTGGCACATAACATAACTCATCCATATGTCTACAGAAAGTATCCTCTATTTCTGGACACAGTTTAGCACTAAGTACAATTAAAAATCAGAGCTGAGAGTACTGAATTTGTATAGATTAGTGACAACTCCCGACCAGCAATCAACCCACTAGACTATGAATGGAATTAAATACTTCATGACAGTCAACCATCTGATGTGAACTCATGGCAAAAACTTTTAGTGTCCCTAATCTTCTTATCAAATAACAAATCTAGATAACATGGAACGGCAGTACCAATTACCCTCCTGCTTTCCTCCAAAATCCACAAATCAATCTAGTCATGGCCAAATCCACGGCCGACACGTCGAGGTTACCTAGGGTTTGTGTAGGTTGTACCTGCACGTTCCCGTGTTCATGCCGCTGGCTTCCTCCCAGGAGCCATCTTGGTGATGGCCAGATCGATGCCGTTCCACGCTCTCCTGGCCCCACACGACACAGATGGAGTCGCCCCCCTGCCCGCCGGTGTAAGGGAACGTGATTTTTCTTGAGGGAAGGGAATGAGTTGAGGAGGTGGGTAATGGATGGCGTGGAGGTAACTGAACGCCTAAATAGATGGGAGGGCAGCACAATGGTGGGCGAATTTTTGTTCTGCCGCGTAAATGAATTTTTCGTTTGGCCTGGAGGCGCGCTCCTGGAAGACGAACGGCAACAGTGGAGGATTGAGAATTTTTCGTAACAGATTGAGCACAGGTTTATTAGAAAATTTAATTTTTGTTGTCTAAATATTAATTAATTCCTGTACCAAGTAAGATTGATTACATATTCATCGTGCATTTGTCATTTGCTTCTTACTATTAAAAGATTCATTGTTCTCGAAGATGAATCGTTAACACTACTACGGTCCCGGTTTAGGGAGGCTTGTTCCTAAACACTGCAGGCATCACTACTGTCACTGAAACATGTGTTTAAAACGAGCTCCGGTTTAAACAATCGAATGTACAATCTATCTTCTTATCCCAGCTTGAGGTAACTAAGGAGCCAATGACAATCGAATATACAATCTATCTTCTTATCCCAGCTTGAGGTAATTCAGGAGCCAATGGAGTACAAGGACCAGTGTTAGGCTGCCCGCACTGGGGGACGGCATCCCGCAATGCGCCACGTTGGCTGCAGGCCGTGCGGTTTGCCGTTTTAGCCGCTGCATCGGGAGACTGTAAAGCACACGCCACCTTAGCGTTGCCTCCCGGGTCAGCTATTCCTAGCAGAATAGAAGAGAAACGGTACCCTGCACCGGCCTCACCTCGCCCGCCTCGGCCGTTGCTCACCCCGTCGTGCTGGAGATGCTGCCGCCGCCGGCGGAGCTCTTCGCGGAGGACCTCGTGCCGCGCCGGATATGTTGTTGCCGCCGTGCCCTTTGCTCTGGCCGCCCCTACTCCGCTCGTTGGCTTATGTTTTCCCCTTGTTTGCATATTTCTGATTTAGAGTATCTTGAACTTTGAACTGCAAATACATCAATACTACATGGATAAATCATTTAATTTGTAGTTTAGAATAAATATAACATTTAGATCACTTTTATATAGCTAAAAAACTATGTGAGATCTTACTTACTTCAGGAATTTAATTAATATTTAGACATAAAAAAGAATGAATTTTCTCAAAAAAATGGTCATCCTGAAAGGATCGAACCCACAACCATAGGCAACATGAAGTGCACCGCCTACCATTGAGCTATGCCACTGTGTTTGTACAGAGAGGACGAAATACTTTATATCTCATAATAAGCAAGATGAGACGTTCCCAATCATCCTACAACCTAGTGTTGACCCTCCAAGTTCCCAACCCTCCGCCGCCGCTATTTCCCTACTGCGAGCGCAGATCCAGAATCCACTATCCTCCACCGTTGCTATTCCCCTTCCGCGAGCACGACTCTAGGCGATGATAGCACGGAAGGATGGCCAACCAGTGCGTTTGGATCCTGACCAGCAAGATGGGTTCTGTCGGGCTTCCCCGTCGGGCAGGGTACCTCCGGCGGCAGAAGCCATCTGGATCCATCGTCGAAGGGATCCTTGACCTGCCACCTTATGGTGATGGTGCTCCGACAATGGTGTCAGAGCAGCGCTTGCGGGAGCGCCTAAGCAAGCAGCAGCAGTCTGCGCCGACTTGGCAAGCGCCTGCAAGTGGGAGCGGTGAGCACCAAGCTCAGCCTGAAGGTTGACTTCCTCAACGAGGGGTTATAAGTCCTTGATGCTGCCATGTTCAACATCAATGACAAGATGGACGCCATGAACAAGAACGTCGACATCAACAATCAGAAGCTCGATGCCCTCAATGGAAGTGAAAAATTTTCATTTAGTTGTGCTATGTTTCATAGAAATTAATGATAAATAAGAACAATTGCTAGTTTGGTGGACTATGCAAGGGTGTGGTGATTAGTGTCATAGGACTATTTTGCTCTTTAGGCCTCTTTGCTGCCCTGAAGTGAGCTGATGGCTTTCTGTAACTGAATTGAAAATGTTCTGGTGGAAATTGCATGGAGCACTTACAGATTGAAATGGATCAGTTATTCTTGTCTACATTTGCATTGTGTTTGACTTGTTCATGACTCGGAGTGTTCATCTTAAACTTCTAGGAGATATCAGAAGTAAAGGTAGCAAATTTTCTGGAACCAAGAAGGGCCTAAAATATCCTTTCCTGGTAGTTGAACTGTCAAATGGAATATAAAAATTGAAGCTCTTAAATTGTGGCATTGCAACATTACAATCCATATAGATTCATCATCCTTTTGCCTTGGTACAGTGGAATGAGACATACACCTGTTCGCTGAAACAGCTGCTAGGCAACATCCAAAATATAAGGTTAACCGATCAGTTAAGTTAACAGAAAAATCATTCAAGTTAACATATCACAATGTTTGGAAGTTGATGAATTCACTTGTGCTGTTACTAATCCAACACATGTGAATAACAATTTGCAATGTCTACAAAACAGAATCTCTCCAAACATCAAAAAAAGGCCCAAATTTAAATATCAGCAGCAATCTTATACTCAATTAAATGTCAACCTCCTCATATTATGTATAGAACATACTGCATCATTAGGGCACCATTTATACAATCCAAAAATTCAACATAAAGGTCCATCAATTCACCATAAATTCAGCTAAAATTATCTAAAAAAAGACTAGTTCACCTAGGAATTGGGCATTACAACCAGAAAACAACCAGAGCAATTTATTACATCTAGAATGACAAAGTTAGCCCATATCACTATCATCATCTTCATCATCATGAGGGATTGTTGGACCCTCATTATCGCTGAGATATTGCCATCCAGTTTCATCCTCATTGTCACTTGCCTCATTTTCCTGCTCTTCATATGCCCTTTGAGTACGAAGAGTATCCACTACACTTGCATCGACACGAACACATTCTTCACTGTCCGGATGTTCATTCTCAGAAAATACTTCATTTAACTGCACCCAGAAACCATCACATTCATTGTCTTGGTATGACAGACCAACACCATTGGGTCCTTCATCATTGTCTTCTTCAGCCACACACCACAAGTGCCTATGTGTAAATTTTTGAACAATTCTCCAGCTTTCTTTGTACTTAGTGTCTTCCAAGTAAAACACCTTTTTTGCCTGTGCTGCTAGAATAAAAGAATCATCCTTGTAACAGCAATTCCCATGGTTGATGCTTCTGAAAAATCCATCATCTTTCATTCTTACCTTCTTGGTATAAGTGTCAAACCAATAACATTGAAAAATAACCACTGTCCGGCGATCCGTCACACCTGAGTTATATCGCAGCTCAATTATTTCCTTCAAGCAACCATAAAAATCTAATTTTTCTCCATTATGTGTACCCTCGGTCATGACTCCACTATTTTGTGTTCTCCTATCTTTTTCACGCTCAACCGTGTGGAATCGAACACCATCAACAAGACATGCTGAAAAAATTCGAACTCGCAGATCTAGTTCACATGACAATGCATACAACTCATCACTAATGTCTTCTCCCTCCACGTAACGTAGTCTTGCAACAGTAAAACAAAATGCATAAGTGAATTTTTTGTAGCAATAGGAGTAATTGTCAATAGTACAACTCTTGCAACCTCTGGTTTGCAAAACATGAAAATATAACAATAAACGCACATGCTTCTTAAACCAGGAGGAAAATTGCTTCTCGAGGGTTCTTTCAATATCACGACATCCTTCATTCTGTAACTCTTTCCTGCATAGCCTACAAAATATAATTTAAAATTAGAGTTAATAAATAGTAGGTGACATGAAACATTAAAAGTGTATATGGGATGACTTACTCAATATATGGCTCAATTTCCAGACAATTGTTTAACACATACCAAACCATTTTGTCATAATCATGATCAAGACATGTAATTCCTGGAGCTCCAAGTGGATCAACTCCATGCTGGAAAATAGATATATCACCTCGTTTCAAATCAACACGCTCTCTATTCCTGCCCTCCCGATTGTGTCTTGTGTCAACATCATCAAAGTACCTGGAGCAAAAGGTCAAGCACTCAGCAGCGACATAAGCTTCTGCAATGGATCCTTCTGGTCTTGCCATGTTCCTCACAAATCGTTTCAATGTATATAACCGTCTTTCAACTGGGTACATCCATCCATACTGTATTGGACCTCTAAGGATTGCCTCTTCAGGTAAATGAACATCCAAGTGTAGCAATACATCAAAAAAAGGTGGAAGTATTTTCTCAAGCTTGCACAAAATGATTTGAATTTCACCTTTCAATCTTTGCAAAACATCCAACTTCAGAGTTTTAGTACAAAGTTGCTGAAAAAAGTTACCTGATTCAGCAAGTACTTCATATATGTCCTTATGCATGATTCCTCGAACAGCGGCAGGTAAAATCCTCTGAACAAGGATATGACAGTCGAGTTTTCAACCCTTGAAGGTTGCATCCATCAACAATAATACATGTTGCTAAGTTAGAAGCGTATCCATCTGGGAATTTTACACTTCTCAAAAAATTACAAAAAGCTAGCTTTTGTTTTTTGGTCATAGTGTACGTGGCATGTGGAACACTGTATGAATTCCCATCAGGCTTCAAGTGTAAGTTTTTTCTGATGCCCATATCTTCCAAATCGAGCCTAGAATTCATATTGTCCTTTGTCTTCCCAACAATGCCGAGAAATGTAGCAAGAATGTACTCACATATATTTTTCTCGATGTGCATTATATCAAGATTATGTCATAGCTTCAAGCTTGACCAATACGGCAAATCCCACAAACACGACCTTCGCTTCCAACATTGGCCTTCCACTTCTCGCTTTATCTTTTTGCTTTCAGGATGCTTTCCTGGTCTAACATCCTTGACCCATTCTAGCTGCTCCATCAACTCATCTATACTTAATTCCTCTGGCTTCTCACGGTTTTCGTCCTTACCATCAAACCATTTCTTCTTCCTCCATGGATGATCCTTTGCAAGGTAACGTCGATGGCCAATATAACATATCTTGTTCCTTATTCTTCTAGAGCAAGGACTTTTGTCACAATGGACACAAGCATAATAACCTCTTGTGACTCTACCAGACAATGTGCTCAAAGCTGGATAATCATGAATGCACCAGATTACTGCGGCATGTAGGACAAAGTTCTCTCCACTAAACGCATCAAATGTTTGGACACCTTTCCAAAGCTCTAGCATCTCATCAATCAACGGCTCCAAGAACACATCGATATCCTTTCCAGGACATGTTGGACCAGGGATGAGTAAGCCCATCATGAAGTTCGATTGCTCCATACATTCCCATGGAGGAAAATTGTAAGGAATAAGAAACACCGGCCACATACTATATGAAGCACTCATTTTGCCAAATGGGTTGAAACCATCCGTAGCAAGGCCAAGTCTGATGTTCCTTGCATCATTTGCAAACCACTCATACTTTCTATCGAAGTCTTTCCATGCCTCACCATCAGCTGGATGGCTAAGCTCATTCTCCACTGGTTTTCTCTTCAGCTTATGCCATTGTGCCTGCTCTGCTAGTTGTTTAGAAGAAAACAACCTCTTTAGCCTTGGAATTAGTGGAAAATGCCGCAATACCTTTTCAGGAATCTTCTTTCCTCCTTTTCCAACTTTCCATCTTGATGCATCACAAACAAGACATTTATCGATTTTTGCAAACTTCTTTCGGAACAAAACACAATTGTTTGGGCACACATGGATTGAATCATATCCGAGTCCCATTGCACGAATAAGTCTTTTTGCTTCTTGGTAATAAGAGGGAATAGAGCATTCTGGGAATGCTAATGATAACAACTTTAGTAATGCAGTGAATGCAACATTGCTTATTCGATAGAATGACTTTATATGAAGTAACTTCACCACAAAAGAAAATCTTGAATGAACTGCGCCAGGGTAAAGTTCCTGCTTCATCTCTTCTAATAGAACCGCAAACATTGATTTTTTCTTGTTACCTTCCTCTTCAGCCATGTACAGTTCCTCTACCATATCATGAATTTTATCATCATTGTCGTCTTCTTGAACTTCATGCATACCAACATCCTCATCGAAATCAATATGGCCATCCAGATGGTCTGCGTTTTCATTACTTTGGACCTCCATTGCTTCCCCATGATATATCCACCTAGTATATGTGCTAGCCATCCCATGAATGTATAAGTGATCCTCCACAATTCCTTTATGTTGATGAACCGATTCAAACAACGGCGACATGGACAAAGTATCTCTTCATTCCCATCATACCTCTCCGACACAAACTTTATGAAATCACTAACCCCATCCAAATGGGGCTTACTAAATAGCCTACTATTAATCCAAGATCGGTCCATCTGCAGAACAATAATAGAAGACAATAGATAAAAAATAATGAAGGGAACAAAATAAATCTACTTTGCAGCGTCATGATTAGCATATCTGTGTGGTATTCAAAAAAGTCAAAATAAAACCATATTGTATCGGCATACTTCACGAATCATTAAATAAGTAGGAAAAGCGGTAGATTAAATAAGTTCCAAAGTTTGTAGAACATTGAGGGAAAATTAATCCGTCATGAAAAATTGACTCACCGGTGGTAGCTAGGAGAAAATCATCTTGGCAGTGCACTGTCTTGTCCGCTGGCCTTTAATTTGGTGCGCTGGCAATTAGGCCCGTACCTAAGTTTTGGAGGCCCTGGTGTGAAACACAAAATGTGGCCCAATATTTAGAAAATATAAGTCTTAGCGATCAGTTTAAGTCTTTTTTTTTCTTCTTGCGCTTTTCATTAATCACTAATAGAATCACATTTTCTAATTTTAGAAGACATGAGAAATGCATAGACCTCCATTCTCACCTACTGGATGGATATTTTCTAATCCTAGCATTCAGTTTAGATGCAAAATAATGGTCTCAATATCAATCCAAACCCCTTCAGGCTACTGGACGGATATTTTCTAGATGGCATGACAATGCTTTATGCTGAGAATTAAAGAAAACACACAATTAATTATGAGTGTCATTGACTCACCGAGTTAGGACAATACTTCTATATACATATCATCGCTGGTGGTCTGATCCTGATTCCTGCACAAGAGATTTGGATTGTCCAATATCCGTACTACACGTTGCCTGCCATGCTGCTTATCTGCTTGTTGTGCTGTGTGCTGAAAATTAGAGAAAAACATGACGTGTTCACATGATTGGTTAGTTGGTCCGGCAATGGAGACATGGAGTCAGAGATCATGGCCACATGGGAGACGGCGCGGCGATTGGTGATCAGAATTCAGGGCTCAGACTAACATGAACTCACGGAAAGACGTGCGTCTCGGCGTGGTGTGGTGGCGGCGGCGGCGGCGGAGGTCGGACGTCCACAAGTCGCCAGCGGCAGTGATGAAGTCTGGCGATATTCGCCAAGCCGCCGATGTGTACGCGCGCGGCGTCGCGGAGTCGGCGTGGCGGCGTCTCGCGGTCGTGCGGGTCGTGTGGCCGCGTGGAAGACTGACATACGGCTGTAGAGACGAACGAGTTCAGCGGCAGGGAATTCCAATCGGCCGGCAGTGAGGCACCGTTGAGATGAGCGATATACAGGCGTGTCGCTGACGCCGGACCGTGGATTCTCGACGAAGGCTAGAGGCGGCGTTTCTCTGTTTCGCGATCCAAAAGCGGCGGCGGACATGCAGTACGTCTTGACGTGCCCTACAATTAATTGAACGAAGCAGTGGTCCCAAAACGATAATGTATACATAGAAAACAAATCAATTTTTGCCAACAGGTTGTTTGTAGCATAGTGTTATGTCTATGTAGACTTGCACATCAGGTCGTGAGTTCAAGTCCTCTTCATGCATATCGATTTATTTATTTAATTATTATTTTTGCAACAGTTGCCTCCGCTTGGGCCGTAGCAATTCACTGACTCACAATACCAAGCTATTGAATTGCAATATAGTAAGATGCAAATTACATAACCAAAGACGACGTAGCCTAATGGTGGGAACTGTTGTGCAAATTATGTTGGTCGCTGGTTCGATTATATTCCTTGCGGCTGGCTGCTGATAAATGTTTTTTTTTCATTTATTGTTGAACTTACATGTCGGACCCAATTTGTCACGTAGGATACAAGAGACACCATGGAATCCTTTGTGGCTGGGACCGCCCTTCCTACTCGGCCAACGTGAATAATATTGAGTTTTTTAAAATAATATTATTTGATCTTTATGACAAACATTCATCGTCGTATAAAATCGTCACAATGTGACACTATAGCAGATTATGACGATTTTGAGTCGGACTTAGTGACAAAGGCTACATTTTTGTCACTAACTTTGATTGACTCATGTAAAACGTCATAAACATAATGATTTAATGATGAATACCTCTGTTGTCATTAGCTATTCGTCATAGAAGGTCCTATATGTTGTAGTGCCTATCGACGCAGGGTCACGTCTGGAGGTTCTCGGTGACTATATGAGCGTGGATGTTTTGGTGGGTGCCGCGGGTTTCGATTTCTGCTGCGTTTGTTGCGTGGAGTTTCTCCGACCGGGCAGTGCTGCCTTAGGAGACGAGTTGTGCAGCTTGTGTCGATGCCCCAATCCGACCGGCCTGTGTTACTGTATAGTATTGACTTTAGCGCGTGTTGATGATCCAATCCAACCCGCCGGTGTTGTTCTGTGATTTTCTTTTTCTTTTTGCCTGGTTATAGCCTCCCAGGGATATAATCTTGTATTTTTTGCTATATCAATAGGAACGCACTTGTCAAGTGTTGATCGTTCAAAAAAAATATTCAAACTTGAATTATGGGGTTCAACAGCACAAAAGTGCATAAATAATCAAATTTGAATTATGGAAAAGTGCAT
This sequence comes from Panicum miliaceum, assembly GCA_032594955.1. Lineage (NCBI taxonomy): Eukaryota > Viridiplantae > Streptophyta > Magnoliopsida > Poales > Poaceae > Panicum > Panicum miliaceum. The sequence continues at coordinate 18,790,665 of CM064056.1, forward strand.
AAATAATCAAATTTAAACAGACCAGAGCCGGAAACAGTCTCCAGCTAGTTGCTGGTTACGATAAGCACAAAATGTGGCAATTTGTATCACCATTTCACATTTATGTCGCTCACCTTAAATTATGGGGTTCAACAGCACATCACTACAGATACAAGGTAAAATATTTAGAGTTATGTTTATGCAGAGAATACTGCTTTAACCCTATGGCTAACATCTTCATCAATGTCCACATTTTTATGTAGCATTGATCTCAAATATTGCAAGGTACCTTTAGGTACAACATAGCCTTCCAAACTATCTTAACCTTCCTCATGTCTAGTTGGCTAACAAAAAAGTTGGGAACTTCTGTTCACCAATGTTTACTGCAACCTGCATAATAAGCTATCCAGACATAATTAGGGCAACTCTTAAGTCCAAATGTAACCAACTATTAACTAATACACAATATTCGATGTAAATACAATACAAATTGTCGGTGCCATTTCATTCGCCCCAATATAATCCTAGACTAACATCATAGATATCTCCACCTTATGTGGCATCCATCCCATATATCCGGAGGTATCTTCTTAGGCATTCAGTGACCTTCCAAACTAAGGTCTCTGTCGACGCTCAAAAAAAAAACTAAGGTCTCTATCTTCGTGTATAGTTAAGCGATAAAAAGTTGGGAATTTTCGCTCAACAACGTATTCTGCAGGCTGCATAAATGGAAGAAAGTAATAAATTTGAAGAAGAAAATTTCCATATGCGCTAGTGTACAGTGTACTAGTGTTGATTGCTGGCTTTTGACCTGGAGTGATCCATGTAGTTAATGTTGGAATTTTTGGCGGTCAAAACGCCGAAAAATAAAAAAATAAGAAAAATGGGAAAAAGGAAAAGATAAGCCCGTTCGCGCGCAACCGTACACGTGGTTGCGACCCCAGATTGCCGAGCGCCATAATAAATAGTGGGGCCCGGCCTTTGAAAACCGAGTCTAGCCTAGTCCAAACCCTAGCCGCCCCACTACAGCCGCCCGATCCCTGGCCGCTGGAGCCATCTGAAGGTCGCCGCCTTCGCCTGCCGTCCACCACCGGACAGTGCCGGTACATGCCGGAGGGACGAAGGTACCCGGCGAGATCGACTACTTCGTCTACGCCGGGAACATCTACGGGAACGACTACTGTGACAACCCTGATAATTTACATTTCTAAATCAATGTCAATAGCCTAACCCTATGCTTAACCAACAAATAAAAGGGGAAAAGAATTAGAACAAGTTATGTTGAAATTCAAATTGAATTTGGGTACATTTGAATACTTTTGAATTTTTAAATTAACTTTCAAACCATAAGCCAAATGAGATATTGCCTGAAACCAAACTTGTAGAACTTTTTATTCTGAACAACTTTTGTGTTCAAAAGTTTTTGAAATTCAAATTAGAAAGAGGAGAAAATGCCCTGTTTGCACCCAGCGCCCTGAAACTTTTCAAATTCTCGCGTTTAGGCCCCTCGCTCCTCCCTCCCTCTCCCCTCCCCGCCCGACAGCGCCGCGCCCCCGGCCGCCCGCGCGAGCCACAGCAGCCAGAGCACCTCGCCGCCGCCATTACCGCCGCCGAGCTCCGCCCGCTCGTGGACAGCCCTCCACAGCCGCCCCCTGCCCAAATTGGAGTGCCAGCCACCACTACATCACCCCACCGGAGCTCGCCGACCCGCCCAACACCGCCCAGGACCACCGGAGCGCCGCCGCCCGCGCTGTCACCGCCGCCGCCGCCCCTGCTCACCGCGGACAGCTCGACTCCGACCTCCTCCGCCCAAGCCAAGCCCCTGAGCAGCTTCCCCACGCGCCACTGAAGCTCGCCGACCAGACCAGACCGCCCCAAGCCCGCCGGAGCACCGCCGTCGATGCGTGCTGCCGCCGCCGCCACCTCTGCTCCAACGCCGGCGAGCTATTCCCGGCCGTCCCCCACCCGAACAAGACCCCCACGAGGTAGCCCTCGCACCCCTGAACCTTCCCCGACCCTCACCCCTCGCCGCCGGCGAGCCCCTCGCCGGAATTTCGGCCGGCCACCGTACCCGAGCCGCCCGAGGACCCAATTGCAAGAATTTAAATCTTTAGAAGGGTCTGCACGTAAGATTCAAGGATCCAGTTGTAAAAGAAAGTTTCAAATCTAGATTCAAATTCAGTGAACTTGTAAAATTCGTATAAAATCGTAGAAAATTCAGAAAAATGCAAACTAAAAGTAAATCTAACTGAAGCTCTTGAAAACCCGAGCCCAAGTTCGAAAGAGCCCCAAGCTAACTGCGAAGGCAAGCCCCGGAGCATAACCCATTTCTTTCCTAAATTATGCAACTCATTACTCTTTGCTTGTGCATTAAGTTTATAGGAGTTGAATGAAAACTTAGTTGCATGATATTAGGAACCCTTGCTTGAAAACTAGACGTAAGGATCGATAGAATGCTGTGCTAATAGGACTGCGGTAAAAGCCGAGTGATTTCCTGTCACTCGCGAGAAAATAGGAGTTGAATGTTTACTACACGCTGCAATCATAAGGACACGGACGGGCTATGGTACGATGTTTACGATTGAGGCCCGTCTGTCTAGTGAAAAATGCTAAGGCCGCAGTGTGTGGTAGTGATGGTTAAGTCTTTGAACGTACTAAACACATGCCGAGATTATGGGAATCGGTAAGCTTAAGTACCTGATTGGCCCGGCAAGTGGACAGCAACCTACCCTTTGAACTTCGGTCCCATGTGCATATGGCGAGTGCAGAGAGTGGTCACGACCCGGCGCCGAACCGTGGCGTGGGGCTCTTGTACTCTCGGAGGGTAGCCTCGATCCACAACCCGGAAAGAAAGGTGAAAAGTTGCACGTGTGACTCTGGGAGTAACCACGTGACATGTGTTTAGGTTTCCCTTGCAAGGTTAAGAAATTCGATTCGAATCGTCCGTTTCTCACGGCTATTGAGACTGCTTAACCCCCTTTACCCACAGAGTAAGAAGAGGAACAATGATGAGGAATAAATTTGTTGGATGAAATGTAATGCTTCACCATGAATGCTATTGGATAGCTGCTTATCTAGAATGGCTAATGAAACTAGAATCTTGAGCTAAAAGTTGAAAGTAAGGACCCACTTGTAGATGTTTTTCGGCAAAACAAACCCCTGAGCCAAAAAGCCTTGCATATCTAGAGTCGGTGGAGTAGATTCCACTACTCGGGTAAGTCTTGCTGAGTATTAGTATACTCAGCCTTGCTTGTGGCTCGTTTTCAGGTGAGACCTTCGAAGATATGATTGCTAGCTTGACTTGGCCCTGCACTCTTCCCCCTGGTTGGTCGGTGGAATGGGATACGCCCCCGTCCAACGGAGATAATGCCGAGTGATGTCTCATACGGGCTTCATCGAGACATCCTTATCGTCGAAGTAGCTTTCGTTGTTTTATTTTCCGCTGCAACTTAAACTCTGAAGAACTTATTAGTTATGATCACTGAAGTACTTGGTTTCTAAACTCAAACTTGGTCTGTAATATTCACTTATGACAATGTTGTAATATTTGCTGGAATGTGGTATTCTCTGGGCTCATCGTCGTGTGAGCATTTGTATGTATGGCACTCAATCCGCTTTACCATGGTTGTATCGGGAGGTTATACCCGACAGACCAGTGGATTACTCCGTTTGAAGTGTAAGGTTAACCGAGATCGTCCTAATGGTGATGGTTAATACACTTGAGCCGGATTAATTTAGGTGGTTCTGCCACAGCTGGTATCAAAGCCGTAGCTGGTGCCACAGCTGGTAACAGCTGGCACCAGAGTCGAAACGCATACGCCAGAGAATGCGACAAGCCTTAAAAACTCATTTTACGGGCTTACTTGAGGTGCTACCAATATGACAACTGTTAGTTGAACATATTGGGAGTAGAAGGTTTGGCGCAGGATATGGCGATCGCTGTTCATACCCCCGCCTCATGACGGTACCCCCGTGAATACGCTATCTCGATAGCGTATGTTAACGTCGTCTGTACGGCAGAAATTGTGCAGATATCGTTTCTATAAGTAAACGGTAATGAATACGGACGCTTTCATGAGTGCTGGCATGAAAGGTTCATGAAATATATATGCCTTGTCAATCTTCTGCAGGTACACTAACCGCGATTACGGTAAGTTAAAGAACGGTTAGAAAAATCCGACTAGCTATTACAGTGAGAGCCGTATTGTGTATGCCACCGAAACTATCTTCGTAAGACCAAAGCTATTTGGCTATTGTTTATTTTGTGAGGATGAATAGGACGTGCATGCATCATGACCATATATATCTGAAATGGAAAATGCGTTGTATGAGAGTGGTAAGGTTCTTGCGTATCTAAGCGTGATTTTGCATAAGTACTATCTAGCGAATCTGTCACAAATCTGCCATGACCGAAAAGAGAGATTTATTGATCAAATAAAATGACCTTTTCTGGTAAAGTTCATGTTGAAAGAATTGTTCCAAATTTCGTGTTCTATCTCCTGTTCAAAAATGAAAAATTCTGAACTTATGGATAGTAAGAAATAACAGAAACCTTGGAATGTCAGAATTCTGTCCAGAATAAGCACTTCTGCCCCTTAAATTTTTAGGCCCCCCTTTCTGCGGTTTTCTGCAAAAGAGTACAACACAAAACTTGTTCCAAAATTACCCAGGTAGCTGCTGTTAAAAATTGGTAAATTTTGGCCGGGTAGATTTTCCTTGATGCACGAAACATTGGCCCCCTGTCCCCTGAAATTTCTGGGTAGACAGTAAGGTAAAATCTGAAAAGAAAGACCATCTTAGAGACCTATCTAGCTCTGGAGTTGACTAGCAAAGTTGTTCACAAATACCTTAGGAGTGATCTGGTGAAATTTGAGAATGTTTGGATGAGAACTGTGGAAGTTATGGTTATTTTTGCACACTATACAGAATCTGTCCCTGTGCTGTTCACAGTTTTTTCACTATCTCACTCCATTTGATCTTTTGTTCAGATGGCCGAGCCTGTTGCTATGATGGTGGATGAGGATGGACGCGTACACTCGCAGTGTCTCCACTGGGAGGGCTTTCCCTCTATTTTGTGGGATGTTCTGCGCACCGTGGGCTATCTAATTCCCCCACGTTACGCCGGACTGGAGTTTGCAGAGAATGGAGTTACCCAGTGCCGTGTCAACGTGACTATCTTTCCGCACCCGCTACACCCGGAGTGGCCCGCCTTGGAGATTGAGGCTGTTGGTCGCCGTTTGGCTGATACTTGGGAGCTTGCAGCCATGAGGGCGCTCACCACTTTTTGTGCGCAGCGTCCCGAGGTTGTCACACTCGCTCCCATTGGTTTATTTCCTGCTGCCCAGGGCAACGACCCCTTTTGGCTCAACAGGGTGCAGCACGCACAGTACTTGGTAGACTTTCACGCCCAGGAAACTATCCATACCTCCGTGCGATGCATGAGTGCACTCTACCGACTTCAGACTCTCCAGAGTCAGGCGCTTGAGCAGCTCACTGATCTTGCTCAGGCCTACCACATGATGACAGATACCAGGGATGAGTAGATTAAGGAGCTCAGTAAGGATCTTGAGGATAGAGATGCTCAGGTTGGCCAACTTGAGGGCCAAATTCAGGAGCAGGACACTCTCATGGGTGAGAGAGATGCCACGATAGCACAGTTGGAGGAGCAGCTCCATGATCTGAGCCTTGAGTTGGAGGATGCTAATGAGCACATTCAGTGGCACCATGATCAGAATGACCATCCCCATGAGGAGGACATGGAGGAAGATGAGGAGGAGCCACAGGAGATTGATGGTATTTCAGGAATGGACTTCGAGGGTGAGGTACCACAGGCACCTCAGATGGGAGCTCACTCTCCTACTCACAGCGAGTCGTCCGTCAACGACTTGGATGACTTCTAGATGACGACCTAGAAGGACTTTTGCACATACTCCTCGATAGGATAGCCTAACTTTTGGCAAGTGTTGTAATAGGCTAACTAGGAGTTGAGTAACTCTTTTGTAATGGGTACACCTGAACCATGTGGATACCCTCAGCTTGTAAGGAACGGCGATAAACTTGGGTGATTTCGTGGTAAGTTGGTAAACGATGAAATCAACAATCGCTGAAACTTGTCGGAAATTTTATCCATGTTTCCTTACATTTCTGAGCTGTGAGTTGAATACCAAACCTATCAGGAATTTTGTGATCGTGGTTCTCAAAAAAATTCAGCATCATTGGACCTCGCTAGTTTAAGTTATAGGCGAGACATTACCTATCGATCTGCTGAAAAACAGCTAAGACAGTAAGGCAAAGGACGAGCCTTCCGACCACCTTAGCTATAGTTCTAGCGCCAGAGTTAAATACCAAAGTGGTGCATTCCTAAATTCTCTGACTACTGCCAAAGTATGAGATGTTTTGGATGGACCCACAACAAGCTATGATTTTCTCATAGCAAACGGAAATTCTATCCATACTTCTAGCTGTGATTTCGGAAGTCTATGACTACACCAATCATTTATGAATCGAGGAAGTAATATGGATCGCGTTGCTAATGGTAACCTTTCACGTTTCAGATGGTTGGATTAACACGTGGCAACCCTGAGGGTTTTGGTGCCGGTGGCAGCAGATCGCGACAGTCGCCACCACCCCCGCCCAGTTTGGTGGAAGTGATGGCCGCTCAAACCGAGCTGCTGCGTCAGATCGTGCAAGGACAGCACCAGCAGAGGGGTGGGCACAATGCTCACCAACCCCAAGCTGCAGGATACACGGATTTCCTAGGGACCCAACCTCCCTTGTTCCATAAGACAGAGGAATCCCTGGACGCAGACGCATGGATTCGCACCATCGAATCCAAGTTCACATTACTTGTGGCCCCATGCTTAGAAGCCAACAAAGCTCGTTTTGCCGCGCAACAGCTTCGCGGTACAGCTCGTCTGTGGTGGGACCACTATTTTGCGATGCTCCCGGCTGATCATGTGGTCGACTGGGACGAATTCAAGACTGCATTCCGGGCACATCATATCCCCGAGGGTCTCATGGAGAGGAAGCTGAACGAGTTCCTGGCGCTTACTCAGGGCACCCGCACCGTGCTGCAGTACGCCCAGGCGTTCAACAATCTATGCCAGTATGCGGGCTATCACGCTGATACGGATGCTAAGAAGCGTGACCGTTTCCGCAGAGGACTGAGCACCAAGCTCAAGGAGCGCCTGAACCTAGCCAGGGCTGACACCTACAACGAATTGGTCAATATGACCATTACCCAGGAAGACTGTATCATGGCACACCGGGCAGAGAAGAAGAGAAAGGCACCCGCTGGACCATCAAGTGCTCAACCACCAAGGTATCGCATCGTGCAAAATGCCGCACCCACAGCTCCACCAAGGGCCCCTCAGCCAGGGAGATGGATTGCCAGACCCCCACAGCAGCCAGGCATGGTACGACCCCCGATGCCTCCACAGAATGGTCCGAGGTCCACTCTGCAACAATCTCTTCGACCCAGCCCCGCGAATCGATGTTTCAAATGTGGGAGTTCTAACCACTTTGCACGAGAATGCCCTCAGTCTGGGCCGCCCAACCAAGGTCAGGGATCCAACCCGAACACCAAGAACAGGGGCAAGAGACAGACCCTGCAAGTCAAGCAAGGACGGATTAACTTCACCACGCTTGCAGAGCTTCCTGAAGGAGCCCCAGTGATGTCGGGTACATTCTCTATCCATAACAAGCCTGCAGTTATATTATTTGATTCTGGTGCATCGCATAGCTTCATAAGTGCAAAATTCGGTGCAAAAGTAGGCTTGGATGTTTGTCACACAAAAGGGTCATATATGATATCAACACCGGGTGGAAAAATTGCTTCAAACCAAATGGTCAGACAAGTACCAGTCAAGTTGGGTAGTAAAACCATCGACACAGACCTTGTCCTTTTACCCCTTGACGGCATGGATATCATTTTGGGAATGAACTGGATGACTATGCATGGAGTCACGCTGGACCTTTCTTCCCGAGCCGTTGAGATAAATTCACCTAGTCACGGAGCCACTACCCTTTACCTACCATTCCTAGATTGCACGAATTCCTGTGCTTACAAGATGGAAGGACTTAAGCTAGAAGATATTCCTGTAGTAAACGAGTATGCCGACGTTTTTCCGGATGACTTACCAGGAATGCCACCAGATAGGGATATTGAGTTCATCATTGAACTACAACCAGGCACTGCACCTATATCCAAGAGACCATATAGGATGCCCCCTAAAGAATTGGCAGAGCTGAAAATTCAACTCCAAGAACTGCTGGACAAAGGTTTCATTCGCCCTAGCGCGTCACCTTGGGGATGTCCAGCCCTATTCGTAAAGAAGAAGGATGACAGTTTGAGGTTATGCGTTGACTACCGACCTCTCAATGCGGTAACTGTTAAAAATAAATACCCACTTCCTCGTATCGATGTACTCTTCGATCAATTAGCTGGAGCCAGAGTCTTCTCAAAGATTGACCTTCGTTCGGGCTATCATCAGATCAAGATTCGCCCGTGCGATATTCCTAAGACTGCCTTCTCCACACGATATGGACTATATGAATTCTTGGTCATGTCCTTTGGACTCACCAATGCCCCCGCCTACTTCATGTATCTCATGAATTCGGTATTCATGCCCGAACTTGAAAAATTCGTCGTAGTGTTCATCGACGACATCCTTATCTATTCCAAGGATGAGGAAGAGCATGCCAAGCACCTTCGCATTGTTCTTCAGCGACTCAGAGACCATCAGCTCTATGCTAAGTTTTCTAAGTGTGAATTCTGGTTGGATACTGTAAAGTTCTTGGGTCACACGATCTCCAGCGAAGGCATAGCTGTTGACCCCGGCAAGGTACAAGAGGTGATGGATTGGAAACCCCCTACCTCTGTCATCAGATTCGCAGTTTTCTCGGCTTAGCCGGATACTACCGTCGCTTCATCCCGGATTTCTCTCGAATTGCTAAGCCCATGACTGAACTGTTAAAGAAGGAAGTAAAGTTTGCATGGAATGAGAAATGTGAAGAAGCTTTCCACACTCTCAGAGAGCATCTGACCACTGCACCTGTGTTAGCTCAACCCGATAATACCAAGTCGTTCGATGTGTATTGTGATGCATCGGGTACTGGTCTGGGATGTGTGCTTATGCAAGAGAGTCGAGTGATTGCATATGCCTCACGAGCCCTTCGGCCCCACGAGCAGAATTATCCCACTCATGATCTTGAGCTTGCAGCTGTCATTCACGCTCTGAAAATATGGAGGCACTATCTCATGGGTACACAGTGCAACATCTACACGGATCATAAGAGTCTCAAGTATATCTTCACACAAGCCGATCTGAATATGAGACAACGGAGATGGCTAGAATTAATCAAGGATTATGACCTTGAAGTGCACTATCACCCCGGCAAGGCTAATGTAGTCGCGGACGCACTAAGCCGCAAGTCCCATTGCCATTGCTTATCTATGGAGTCCTACAATGAGACATTGTGTGCAGAAATGAGGAAACTTAACATGGAAATGGTTTCCCAAGGCACTCTAGATCACATCACAGTGGAGCCCACTCTTCACGACCAAATCGTCATGGCACAACTACATGATGAAGGAATTAAGATCATCAAACAAAAACTCTCTCTAGGTGAGGAGAAGTATAAATGTTTCCGCCAGGACCATAAGGGAGTTCTATGGTTCGAAAGTCGTATAGTCGTTTCGAAGAATCGTGAACTCCGCAAGCAAATTCTCGATGAGGCACACCTTTCCAAATTCTCTATCCACCCCGGTAGTAGCAAAATGTATCAAGACCTAAGGCAAAACTTCTGGTGGACTAGAATGAGAAGAGAAATTGCTAGCCACTTGAAAGTAGCCGGTACACTTCAACCGTTACCTATACCCTCCTGGAAGTGGGAAGACATAAGTATGGACTTCATCGTTGGACTACCAAACACTTCCCAGAAACATGATTCCATATGGGTTATCGTTGATAGACTCACAAAGACGGCATATTTTCTTCCGGTACACACCACCTATTCTACCAAGAAATATGCCGAGATTTACCTCGATCGTATTGTTTGCCTACATGGAATACCTAAGACAATTATTTCTGATCGTGGTCCTCAGTTTGTAGCACGCTTTTGGGAACAACTGCAAACGACTCTTGGTACCAAACTGATTCGCAGCTCAGCATACCATCCTCAGACTGACAGACAAACGGAAAGAGTAAACCAAATCCTTGAAGACATGCTGAGAGCTTGCGTCATTCACTATGACAAGAATTGGGACAAATGCCTACCCCTAGCAGAGTTCTCGTACAACAACAGCTATCAATCGAGTTTGAAAATGGCACCATTTGAGGCCCTGTACGGACGAAGGTGTCGAACTCCTTTGAGCTGGTCACAAACCGGAGAACGTAAAATAATTGGACCCGACCTGGTAATCGAGGCAGAGGAGAAAGTAAAGGTAATACAAGAAAATCTTAAAGCCGCGCAAGCCCGACAAAAGAGCTATTCCGACAAAAGGAGAAAGCCCCTAAAATTCGAAGTTGGCGATCATGTCTATCTTCGAGTTTCACCCACTAAGGGAGTGCAAAGATTCGGAATCAAAGGCAAACTAGCTCCCCGTTATGTTGGTCCTTACGAAATCATTGAGAGCTGCGGACCCGTAGCCTACAAATTATGACTGCCCCCTCAGCTCACGGCCACCCATAATGTCTTCCACGTATCTCAACTCAAGAAGTGTATTCGAGTCCCTACCGAGATTGTGGAACAACAAGAAATATTGTTAGAACCCGACCTCTCGTATGTCGAACACCCAGTTAAAATTTTGGATCAAAAAGAAAGAGGGACCAGGAGGAAAGTGATTAAAATGTATAAAGTTCAATGGAACCATCACACTGAAGAAAAAGCCACCTGGGAAACCGAGAGCTACCTAAACCAAAATTTCCCTGGGTTTCTTATCTCAACCACTGGTATGTGCACCCATGTCCACACTAAGATTTACCGAATCTCGGGGCGAGATTCTTGTTAAGGGGGGAAGGCTGTGACAACCCTGATAATTTACATTTCTAAATCAATGTCATTAGCCTAACCCTATGCTTAACCAACAAATAAAAGGGGGAAAAGAATTAGAACAAGTTATGTTGAAATTCAAATTGAATTTTGGTACATTTGAATACTTTTGAATTTTTAAATTAACTTTCAAACCATAAGCCAAATGAGATGTTGCCTGAAACCAAACTTGTAGAATTTTTTATTCTGAACAACTTTCGTGTTCAAAAGTTTTTGAAATTCAAATTAGAAAGAGGAGAAAACGCCCTGTTTGCACCCAGCCCCCTGAAACTTTTCAAATTCTCGCGTTTAGGCCCCTCGCTCCTCCCTCTTTCTCCCCTCCCTGCCCGACAGCACCGCCAGGTGGCCGGCGACGCCTGACCGGCGCGAGCCGCCAGGCCAGTGGCCGCTGCGCCTCTCCCCCACGCACGGCTTTGCCCCCCCCCCCCCTACCGCCGCGCTGCCCAGTCCGCGCCCGCGCGTGCGCCGCCGTGCCGTGCCCCGGCTCGCCGCCCGCCGCGCCCAACCGCCGCGTCGCGCCGTGCCGTCCCGACCCCCGCGCCCCGCCCGTCGCTGCGCCTGCCTCCCGCCTGAGCCGCTGCTGCAGCTGCTTCCCCAATCCACGCGCCGTGCTATCTCCTCGCGCCCACGCCAAATCCCCGGCCGCCAGTCGCTCGCGCCCGCCCGCCGCACGCCGCGCTGGCGTCCTGCTGCCGCCCGCCGTGGCCAGTGGCACGCCTTTGCCGTGCCTCCGCCCCGCGCGTCGCCCAGGCACCCCCACCCCCTCCTGCCCCTATAAAAGCCGCGCCCCTGGCCGCCCGCGCGAGCCACAGCAGCCAGAGCACCTCGCCGCCGCCATTACCGCCGCCGAGCTCCGCCAGCTCGTGGACAGCCCTCCACAGCCGCCCCCTGCCCAAATTGGAGTGCCAGCCACCACTACATCACCCCACCGGAGCTCGCCGACCCGCCCAACACCGCCCAGGACCACCGGAGCGCCGCCGCCCGCGTTGTCACCGCCGCCGCCGCCCCTGCTCACCGCGGACAGCTCGACTCCAACCTCTTCCGCCCAAGCCAAGCCCCTGAGCAGCTTCCCCACGCGCCACTGAAGCTCGCCGACCAGACCAGACCGCCCCAAGCCCGCCGGAGCACCGCCGTCGACGCGTGCCGCCGCCGCCACCGCCTCTGCTCCAACGCCGGCGAGCTATTCCCGGCCGTCCCCCACCCGAACAAGACCCCCACGAGGTAGCCCTCGCACCCCTGAACCTTCCCCGACCCTCACCCCTCGCCGCCGGCGAGCCCCTCGCCGGAATTTCGGCCGGCCACCGTACCCGAGCCGCCCGAGGACCCAATTGCAAGAATTTAAATCTTTAGAAGGGTCTGCACGTAAGATTCAAGGACCCAGTTGTAAAAGAAAGTTTCAAATCTAGATTCAAATTCAGTGAACTTGTAAAATTCGTATAAAATCGTAGAAAATTCAGAAAAATGCAAACTAAACTGTTCTGGAATCTTTAGAAGAAACTCTACAACTTTTGTTACGAAAAGTTTCTCAGATTCTCCACATATTTTGCTCTACATTAAATGGAAGTTTTAATGGACTTCTTTTGCACCCACTGTTGTAGATCAATGCTGACCCTAAATTTTGGGCAGTGAGTTAGTTGCTTGATGTGTAGGACTGTATAAAAAGATCAGGCCCAAACTCCATCTCTGTCTACACTGTTTATTGAACTTAGTTTCATACCATAAGTGGCTAAATATTTTTATCCCTGCAGTTAGGTTATGAATCACCTAATGAAACTTTTTCTATACTGGTGTAATGGTACCTAGATGTCAGAGAAAAATTGGGAGACTTTTTATCTCACAGGAACCAATTTATTTGATTTATGTGCTAATAACATACATTAATTCAAGAAAATAGTATCTTAGCTTGGAAAATTCTCAAATTTTTACTAGGAGAGACAATGTGGCAGAGGTTGCTGTGTAAAACGTTTCATGGACAGAAACCCTGTGTAGGGTCCTGTAAAAATAAATCCTTGAAAAACCTAGGTGTGTAATGTCACAATTACTATGCTCTGAAGACTGCATAATAAATCTTATAAAAATTACAGTAGCTCCTGCACGATTATATGAAAGCCCTGTAAAAATCTTAGACTCAGGTTTTGCACCAATTGTTCTTTACAAAAAGAACAAGGATCTAACAGCAACTATGTAATATATTTTTCATAATTAATCTGCTACATGAAATTGTCTGAAAATTTTACAGTAAGCACATCTTTCCCTGATGTGCCTAAATCCAAAATTTCATGACCAGAAACTATCCACTGTAGTAATTAGATTTAAAATCGTGTCGTTTACCATCACCACTACTTAAACTTGTGCATTCATGTAGAATCGACGACTCTCGCCGACGGAACTTACGAGCTGGTGCCCGCGTCCGAGAGTGAGCAGCGTGAAGCTCAAGTAAATCTAACTGAAGCTCTTGAAGACCCGAGCCCAAGTTCGGAGGAGCCCCAAGCTAACTGCGAAGGCAAGCCCCGGAGCATAACCCATTTCTTTCCTAAATTATGCAACTCATTACTCTTTGCTTGTGTATTAAGTTTATAGGAGTTGAATGAAAACTTAGTTGCATGATATTAGGAACCCTTGCTTGAAAACTAGACGTAAGGATCGATAGAATGCTGTGCTAATAGGACTCCGGTAAAAGCCGAGTGATTTCCTGTCACTCGCGAGAAAATAGGAGTTGAATGTTTACTACACGCTGCAATCATAAGGACACGGACGGGCTATGGTACGATGTTTACGATTGAGGCCCGTCTGTCTAGTGAAAAATGCTAAGGCCGCAGTGTGTGGTAGTGATGGTTAAGTCTTTGAACGTACTAAACACATGCCGAGATTATGGGAATCGGTAAGCTTAAGTACCTGATTGGCCCGGCAAGTGGACAGCAACCTACCCTTTGAACTTCGGTCCCATGTGCATATGGCGAGTGCAGAGAGTGGTCACGACCCGGCGCCGAACCGTGGCGTGGGGCTCTTGTACTCTCGGAGCGTAGCCTCGATCCACAACCCGGAAAGAAAGGGGAAAAGTTGCACGTGTGACTCTGGGAGTAACCACGTGACGTGTGTTTAGGTTTCCCTTGCAAGGTTAAGAAATTCGATTCGAATCGTCCGTTTCTCACGGCTATTGAGACTGCTTAACCCCCTTTACCCACAGAGTAAGAAGAGGAACAATGATGAGGAATAAATTTGTTGGATGAAATGTAATGCTTCACCATGAATGCTATTGGATAGCTGCTTATCTAGAATGGCTAATGAAACTAGAATCTTGAGCTAAAAGTTGAAAGTAAGGACCCACTTATAGATGTTTTTCGGCAAAACAAACCCCTGAGCCAAAAAGCCTTGCATATCTAGAGTCGGTGGAGTAGATTCCACTACTCGGGTAAGTCTTGCTGAGTATTAGTATACTCAGCCTTGCTTGTGGCTCGTTTTCAGGTGAGACCTTCGAAGATATGATTGCTAGCTTGACTTGGCCCTGCACTCTTCCCCCTGGTTGGTCGGTGGAATGGGATACGCCCTCGTCCAACGGAGATAATGCCGAGTGATGTCTCGTACGGGCTTCATCGAGACATCCTTATCGTCGAAGTAGCTTTCGTTGTTTTATTTTCCGCTGCAACTTAAACTCTGAAGAACTTATTAGTTATGATCACTGAAGTACTTGGTTTCTAAACTCAAACTTGGTCTGTAATATTCACTTATGACAATGTTGTAATATTTGCTGGAATGTGGTATTCTCTGGGCTCATCGTCGTGTGAGCATTTGTATGTATGACACTCGATCCGCTTTACCGTGGTTGTATCGGGAGGTTATACCCGACAGACCAGTGGATTACTCCGTTTGAAGTGTAAGGTTAACCGAGATTGCCCTAATGGTGATGGTTAATACACTTGAGCCGGATTAATTCAGGTGGTTCTGCCACAACTACGGTTTCGCCGACCTCGTCCCTGACACCAACAATGGCCAGACCGTTGTCTGCTGCTGCAACCAAGACTAGCAGTCTTGATCTAAACCCCCTTTGTTTATCATGTTCTATAGATCGTGCTCATGTTCTTAGGTGCAGATCCTATATAAGTTGAGTTACTAAGTCATATTTTATCTAACAGTTAATAGGCTTTCTTAGGAATAACCTTACTAAATGTTTAATATCTGGAGTGCAAATCATATCGGAAGACCGGGAGAGCAGTCACTTGTGTGCTGTGCATGCTAGTGGAGTAGTGTGTATTTGCACATGTGCATGTAAACTTGAAATATAAAAAATGAAGAAGGCACCGTCTCTTTTCCTTTTCTTTTCATCATTTATTGGAATCATTTGATGATGTGTTTCAGCCTCCAAATGGTATGCCTCATGCCCGAGCTTGTGACCACCGCATTCATTTGCTGCCAAACACTGCACCAGTAGCTGTTCGCCCATATCGCTACCCACAACTCCCAAAAAGATGAATTAGAAACCCAGTTTGCAACCATTCTAGATCAAGGTATTATCAGACCTAGCACCTCACCATTCTCAGCTCCAGTCCTGCTAGTCAAGAAACAAGATTCCACATGGCGTTTCTGTGAGGATTATTGGGCTCTTAATGATCAAACTGTTAAGGATAAATTTCCCATCCCAATTGTGGAAGAGCTTCTTGATGAATTACATGGTGCCCAATTCTTCACAAAATTAGACATACGTGCTGGTTATCACCAAGTGCGAGTACATCTTGATGATATAGAGAAGACCGCTTTCAGAACGCACCATGGGCATTTTGAATTTCTTGTGATGCCCTTCGGCCTCACTAATGCCCCGACCACATTCCAAAGTATCATGAACTCAGTTCTGCACCCTTTTCTCCGCAAATGTGTACTGGTGTTCTTCAATAATATTTTAATCTATAGTAAATCCTGGTCTGAACATTTGCAACATCTGCGTGCTGTCCTGTCTGTTCTACGTGAGCATCAACTACATGTTAAGAAATCAAAGTGTGCATTTGCAACTAAATCAGTCCATTACTTGGGGCATGTGATCTCTGCATCTGGGGTAGCCATGGACACTGACAAAGTTGCAGCTGTTTCTAATTGGCCACAACCCAATTCAGCCAAAGAATTACGGGGATTCCTCGGACTAGCTGGGTACTACAGATGTTTTATAAAGGATTTTGGCACTCTGGCAGCACCTCTAACACAGCTCTTAAAGAAAGAAGGATTCATCTGGTCAGAGGCAGCTGCTACAGCATTCTCTGCACTCAAAGCAGCGCTATCCTCAGAACCAGTACTACAATTGCCGGACATTAGCAAACCATTCTTCGTTGATTGTGATGCTTCAGGTACAGGATTCGGCGCAGTTTTACATCAAAGCTCTGGTCCACTGGCTTATTTCAGCAAACCTTTTGTTGTTCGCCATCTCAAACTAGCAGCGTATGAAAGGGAATTGATCGGGCTCGTGCAGGCAGTGCGTCATTGGCGCCCATACCTCTGGGGTCGCCGTTTAGTGATGCAAACTGATCATTATGTCCTCAAATTCATGTTGGATCAGCGCCTCTCCACTGTACCATAGCATCAGTGGATTAGCAAACTTTTTGGTTTTGACTTTTTTGTGGAATATAGACCAGGCCGCTTCAACACTGTCGCTGATACTTTATCCAGACGTCAACAATCAGATTTAGAGTTGGCTGTGATCTCTGGGCCCTCATTTCAGTTATTCTCCGACCTTCGAGCAGAGCTGGACAGTGATCCCAAACTACAACAAAAGCGGACAACATTCAGCATGAACGGGGCAACACCTGGACTGTGCAGAACGGCCTCATCTTACGGGGTTCCCGCATCTTCGTCCATGCTTCATCAGCAGACCTTCCAGCAGTGCATCAACATGCTCACACTGCCGGACATGAAGGCATCCAGAAGACACTGCAACGCCTGTGCAGAGACTTTGTTATCGACAATGACAAATCACTTGTGAAAGATTATGTACGTTCATGCTCAACCTGCCAGCGCAACAAAACCAAAACACTCCACCCCGCGGGCCTGCTGCAACCCTTGGACATTCCCTCACAGGTCTGGTCAGACATATCGTTAGATTTCATCGAGGGACTACCAAAAGTTCATGGCAAAAGCGTGATCCTCACCGTCGTTGACAGATTCTCAAAGTATACGCATTTTATTGCGCTGGGTCACCCATATACAGCCGCCACGGTCGCTCGAGCTTTCTTCAACGACATTGTAAGGCTACACGGATTTCCGACTTCTATTGTGAGTGACAGAGACCCAGTATTCACCGGGCTTGTTTGGCGTGATTTGTTCAAGCTTGCTGGAGTACAGCTTCGCATGAGTACAATGTTTCATCCACAAACAGACGGTCAATCCAAAGTAGTTAACAAGACGATCACCATGTACTTGAGATGCATCACTAGAGATCGGCCTCGAGCATGGCTTGATTGGCTCCCTTGGGCTGAATACTGTTACAACACTAGCTTCGATTCAGCCCTTCGTGCAACTCCCTTCCAAGTGGTCTATGCTCGCCAACCTCCACCCCTACTGCCATATGCTCCTTCCACTGCGCGCACCAATACAGCTGACACTATGCTTCAAGAGCGGGACTCCTTCCTCCACGACGTACGTGAACGACTCCTCCAAGCCTAGCACTACGCCAAGAAGTACTACGACTCACAGCACAGGCCACTTGAGTTTGCTGTGGGCTCATGGTTTGGCTTCGTATCCTCCACTGCCCCATTCAGTCGCTGTTACCAGGGAAACATGGGAAGCTCAGCCCTCGCTATGCTGGTCCGTTCCTGATCCTGGAACGAGTCGGGAACATGGCGTACTGTCTACAGCTACTAGAAGGCGCCAGAATCCACGACGTCTTCCATGTTGGAGTGCTCAAGCCATTCCATGGTACATCACCAGCAGCTCCTCCACCACTACCGCCCCTTCAGCATGGACGTCTTCTTCAACTCCCCGAACACGTGCTACGCTCCCAACTGCGCCGCGGCTCTTGGCACGTACTCATCAAATGGATGGGGTTCCCAGAAGCGGAAGCCACATGGGAACCTGTCAATGAGTTCCGCCAAGCGCACCCTGACTTCCAGCTCGAGGACGAGTTGTTTCCCGAGGGGGCGAGAGATGTTATGACCGGCAATGTTTATCAAAGGAGACACCAGGGCTGAACCGCAACGACGCACCCACATTCCAAGCGGTTCAAGTTTACTTTCGTATTTTGTAATTTGTAGTTGGTTGTGTAAACTAAACTATATACTTGTAACTTTGCACTGAAGTCAGTTAAGCCTGAGATCAATCTGATCTCTCGGGCGTTCCGAGTCCAACCTCTCTCTCTCTCTCTCTCTCCCCCCCCCCTCTCCCTCTCTCTCTCTCTTGCACAGCACGCTCCTCGCCGCTCGCCGTCTGTCAGGACGGCGCAGCAGCCTCGCCGCCGTCGGGATGCGAGTCCCCATCCTCCCGTCGCCCACACTTACAACCTCCGCAGATCAAGCTCCAACACAAGGTAGTAAGGTTTTTACAGAGTGAAAAGTATATTGTAAAGATAAAATTACAATTATATGTTCTATACTGTGGACCGTTCAGATAAAGTCAGTAACTTACTGAATAGTAGTGTGAGTCTCTGACCGACATTTGCATCATTTGAAATGATCGGAAACCCCCTTTACATCCTGATTTCTGGTGATATCTCATGCTTCCATTGATTTTGAGTGATATGGAAACATCATAGAATTCTTGCCGTTACCTTCCACATCATTCTACATGCAAAAATATCAAGAAAATATTCAAGTATTCTGTGTTCACCGCTTCACCAAAGTAAATGCTTGACAGTATCAAAATCCAAACAAACAACAACAACATAGTGTTTAGTCCCAAGCAAAGTATCAAAATCCAAAAAAAAGAACTAAAATAGAACATAGCATCCAGCATATGGATATTATAATTCAGCAGATAGCTTTTGAACACGAAGGTGAGAAGGATTGTACATAGTACAAAGATCATCAAAGATATGACAAGTATAAGCTGAGCCCTAAAGGTGATATACTGCTAACATTGAGGGTCCAGGTACTAGAAGGCAAGAGGAAGCACAACGCCAACCGTGCAGTTCAAGAATAGATTTTCACGTTTAACTGTTGCAGTGGTACTGGATTTTCAACGAAGTTTGTTGGCAACGAGAAACCAGTCATACACTATCCCTATTTTCATCCAATCAGGAGAAAACAAAAAGCAACATTAACATGTTTAAGCTACAGCTATTTCTAAAACATATCCCCAGCAAAGGTGCCAGAAATGATGGTTAGCATTTCTTTGCGCAATCACTAGGAACGGGATAAAGAATAAACGAGCAAACCTAAGGTTATTGGGAGCATTGGCATACAACAAGGTCCTAATATCATCTATTCATGCAAGCAAGGGTTACACTACACACATGGTTAGTGCTGCGGGTGCTAGGAAAATAGGGATATCAGGGTGAATGTCCTGTCCCGAAGTACATCCAAGACATTACATCTTTCAAAACTCCTACTCCGTACCTGAACGTGGGGGACTTCACTAACCACAGCAATACTGCCATAGTGTACCAACAGAGTTGTCACCACCTGCGGCCTACCCTTACAATACGGTGGAGCACAGTCATATCCGAAGGATCCCGCATACCCGAGCACCATGCCAGTGTATGAGGTCACTACCCTAGCGTCCCCGGGTCTCCCACCCTCGGATGGACAAGTAAAACGCTAAGGCAAACCCGAAAGCACAACGAACCGATATCCTTACCCGAATCATCTGGCCTAACCATATACTTTGCATAACTAATGAAGCAACAAGCCTGATATGATAAACTACCAAGATAGCACAACAAGCTAAGCCATGATAATCTACCAAGATAGTAAAGCAACCAAGGCTCAACTCTGCATTATGAATAGAATACTGACGAGTCAAATACAAGGCGATACCCAAGGCCGAGGATTGCTCACCAACCTTGAGGATGACTTGATTCGCTAAGAGAAGAGTACTAGCCTAGCTCCACTACTGTTGGCATTTTGTAGCGTCATCACTAGGATTGGTGGTTCCCAGCAACAGTGCCAGAAATATTGTGTGGTATTTCTTATGTTACAGAAGGATCCGCAAGCGCATGGAATACCGTTGTAGCATTTTGCCCGTGAGTACGGGGTCGTATTTATATTTCTACAGGGAAGGCGGCGGTTATTGGAATAGATTTTTTGATTGATTAGTTCTAACATGGATATACACTTGAATAAACCGGGGTAAGATAATATATGGTAGAGAGGTAGTGTGACACACAAGTTACTCAAGCTCTAACTCTATTTATGTTTGAATTAAGCAGAAATTGATGGTTGATTTTCAACTTAAGGACCGTCAACACCACCCCCACACTTAGCCCTTTGCAACTCCTTTGAATGCAACCTGCATACAAGTTATTTCATGCTTCTCCTGAACCTGTGATTGAAGTTTGGAATGGTGCAAACTTCAGGTTCCTCAACCTTCATTGCTTAGATCGGGTTTTTATTTTTGAAACAAGAGATAGCTTTGCTCCTCAGATTGTTCTCTCGAATCTCTCTTTGTATTTGAAAATTCTCACCAAGGCAAAGTGACGCCTTCTTTTTCACCTATGCTAATCAGGCTTATGTGGAGCTCAGGGTAGGGATAAAGAGGCATACATGCTTTTCATATGTTGCTGAGTCAAAAGTTGGATCAGAGAAGAAACAAGTCATGCAATCTGATCAGAAAGTGCAAGTGTGGAATTTTTGTGGATTTTTGTATGAACTCCTCTTTTATTTATATGACCCTCTCTATCATTTTTTTAATATGGGCTATTATTTTTTTCTTTTTTTCTTGGACTTGTATATTGTTGGCATTTCGTAGCATCATCACTAGGATAGGTGTTTCCCAGCAATGGGGCCAGAAATGTCATGGGGTATTTCTTACGTTACAGAAGGATCCGCAAGCACACGGAATACCGTTGTAGCATTTTACCCGTGAGCATGGGATCGTATTTATATTTCCACAGGGAAGGCAGTGGTTATTGGAATAGATTAATGTGTTGATTAGTTCTAGTATGGATATTCTATTGAATAAACAGGGGTAAGATAATATATGGTAAAGAGGTAGTGTGACACACAGGTTACTCAAGTTCTATCTCTATGCAAAGCTTATAGGAAGGGAGAAAGGAAGGAGAAAGCTAATCTAAGAACTTATGTACTCCTAACTAAGCATACGGTCTATACTAGGCACTCATATACATACACATGATTAGGAATAGGCTCTAGGCTCCCATGCATTACCGGGAGACCGCACAGGATATGGCTAGGAGGCCACTGGATCCTCATGGCTATTTTATGCACCTCCTACGGCTACTACACGAACGAGGAGGGTTACGCTGGACGGACAGGGCTGTCATTACCTACCGCCTACCTCATCTAACCATGGTATAGAGTCGCATCCAGCAACACTGATTAGCCCAGACACCACGTCTACACTAATAAGCGATACTCTAATGCCCCGCGCGGAGCTCCCACCCTTCGGATGGACAGACATCACACTAGAGCAAACATACGAATATTGGAACCAATACCGTAGCCTATATGTTTACCACGTCTAATCATGCAAGATATCAGTCCTAGATATAAACTAAGCATAGTACACATATCTGAATACACAGAACACATACTATACAAATATGCTAAACTAGAAGATAACTCTATTAAGAAATTCCGAATATTACAAAGGAGAGGAAGAGTAAAACCCATGCCGAACACTCCTAAGCAAGACTCGGGAACCGAAGAATAGCTACTTCACCTAAACTCCACTATCCTAAAGACTAACGCTACATGGATTTGACCCTTTTAGCACCACTTCTTTTCGCAACACCAGATATTTGGTTTCAATATTTGGTCATATGGCAACAAACAGAATAATTGGTTGCGATATATGGGTCTTATGGCCACTAAAATTGTGTGTTGCGTTAGTCATCAGCTCTGTTGCAATAGGGAGGCACTAATGCTACGGTGGGAAAGGTGGTTGCCAGTATGGGTTCCTATTGCCACGACTAGTATTGAGTTGTGATAATATTGATTTCGTGCTGCGACAGCTAGGCGTTGTTGCCACCACTGTCAAGTTGGTTGCAAATAGTTGCGCATATGTCCACGATGTAATTACGTCATCTCAATCTTGACCTGCGTTGCAATAGCTGTTGCTATATTGCATCCAACAAAGGATTAGTTGCAAATAGTTGTGAATATAGCCACGATGAAACTGTGTTACTTTAATCTTCCCGTGCGTTGCAAAAGATCTTATTATATTGCATCGTAAAACTCATTTGTGTTGCATCCGTTGAGGTTCTATTGCCACCAAATCTTATATGGCTATATTTGAGTATATTTGGTTCCCAGAATATTTGTATTGCCACTAAAATTTGTTCGCGGGCATTGTGGGCCTAACGTAAAAGGGGTAAGGCCAGCCAGCCCACTAGGGTTAGCGGTCATTTCCTTATTTAACTAGATATAAATATTCCCTCAAGAAAAACTAGCTATAAAATATTAGAACTATTTTCTAAAATTAATCATGCGTAAAAAATAATCTGCACCACGTGTCTGAGCAAAAATCCATAAAAAAGAGAAGAAGCGCACATTCAGGAATTGAACCAGTGACCCACCGTCCACACCTGATGACCCAAACCACTTGACTATGACCTTGTTTTATAGATGGGTGGTGAACAAACATATATAAATATTTTTAATCTGTAAGCTTGAGAATAAATTCAGAAAAAATAATGGCCCAAGGGGGAGTCGAACCTGAGTCTGAAACACACTCGCACAACTTACCAGCCTACATCGACGCCGTCGGACGTGGACCCTGCCACTGCCGGACAGCCGTGGACGGTATCGGCAATGGTGCCCGTAGCTCAGGAGGCAAGAATTCCGTGCCGCGCGACCGCAGGCAGGCCTCCATGTCTCGGGTGCTTGCTACGACATCCCTCTAACCTCGCGGTTGAGGCGGCGTATAATCCGCTGGATATGCTTAAAGAATGCCAGATTTTGAACAAAACAGAGTAACTTTTGGAACTGGCAGTGAGAATCAGATGAATTGGATCGCTTTGTTGATTATCTAGAAACAAATTTAATCACAACAAGCACTAGTGGTCTAGTGGTAGGATAGTACAATGCCACGATACACTCCTTTTCTTTTTTAACCTAGCCTCCTTTGCCTTTGTGTGCCTGCATCCTCTTCGTTCTTCACCTTGCTGGTCGGAGAAAAACGAGAAGCTGAGTTGTCTATCAAACATTGACAATCGTGGAATATCTTCATCTCCAAGTGTACTTTCCAAGGCACGCCTGGCAACAACAAAATTCATCTGACCTTCCAGTGAAATTTAGAAGAGTGAATGATGTAAATGCAAGATGGTTCCCAGATATCTTTGAAATACTCTTCGTTATAAAGTCTGACCACACTTATTTTGAAATGACAGAGAAATTTCTAATGTCTAACCAACATGCCAATAGGTATTGTACCCAGAACATGAGGGTATGTAAGGTATAAAAAAAGTTATCTCCCCTCATAAAACAAGGCACAACACCTAGGCTGCAACAGTATATAGCTGCATGTCAGAGGAGCATCCGATGATTTTGAAGCCTTTCAGCATTTGCAGATATTTCACTGATGTTGTAATGGCTTAATGAAAACTGGTGCTAAGAGCTAGTCATGTCAAGTAGCAGCTACACAGACCAGATATGAGAAGTTAGCACGAAAAATCTCACGGTACCTAACTTGTTAAAAGCAAAATCTTGTAGGAGAAAATGCATTTCAATAAATTAATATTTTAGGTAACTCAGTGTACAGAAACCATGACGCTGTATTGTTTTTTCTCAATTCAAAATCAAGCAATACAGAAATTTTGAAGTTCTTTTTACGCTGTTGTGAGCTGTTTATCTTTGGCTTGAACATATAAGCCCAAAAAGTGTGGATATCTTTTGTTCATTGACCAAGCCTTAAATCGAACAAAAATTGCACACCTCATGAACCAATCCTTCAATTAACAATAAACAAATCACACCTATATATATGCTCATAACAATATTTGAGTTCAATATTTCAGAGCTCAGGAACCAAGCCATAAATCAAACAAAAAATTGTGCAGTTCATGAACCAAGCCATCAATTAAAAAATTCACACCAATACATATAAAATCACATTTATGTAAAAAAATAGCCATATTGCAACCCATATAAAATCGCATTAACTCACGCAACCATTCTGCTGGTCGCAATATCTGTGCTTGCAACCAAATCGCTGTTGCGTTAGTCTTTTATGTGCATTGCAAAACCACCATATTGCAACACCACATCTAAACGGATGCAAGAACCTATTGCACCATTCCAAATGCAACCACCTATCAACCACCTTACAAAGATGCAATTGATCCATACTGCAACCAAAATAGCTATATTGCAACCCAATATAGGCGTCACGACAGGGCTGGATCCTAGTAGTGTAAGCAAGAGAGAAACTTGAGAGAGGCTTCAACTTGTGGTGTGTTCATTAGTAGCACCCCTCCTTATATTTATAGGGGTGAGTGAGGGAGATGTGCAACAGCTTCTCAGCACCTCTTCACCCCCTAGCACTTGGAACCGACATGGAGGACCAATGAGGGAGCTACACATGGCAGAGGTAAGGCGGTGGAGCTCGGCTTGGTTCGGCCAACCCACCTGGTTCCGACGAACCAGGTTGGGCTCCAATCGACCTCATCTTCGGCTGAGGGGTTGACATGTGGGCCTTGGTCACTCCTGTGGGTGAGTCGAGTCTGTCCTCAATTGGTTGCGCCTGTTTGTGGGCCCTTTGATCCATGGGAGGTTGAACAGTGCGCTCTGATTGGTCGACGCCATTTGCCTTGGATTGAAGTACTTGTTTACACTTGATTTCTACTCAATTTCCCTGCATTGCAAATTCTCCAAGGGAAATGTGAAAATGACATTATTCTAGATAAATATGCAAGTTAAGTATGCTAGTCATCCCAATTTTCTGATCAAATTGACGCTCAAAATTGGTCCCGTAGCGAGCGTCAACAAAAACCCCCAAGCTGTCCTTTTCTCATCCCGAGCAAAACAGGACAAATCATGATGTTGATCAGAAAATTGTTAGACTCATTACCTGCTGTCGTGTCAAGCCTGAGGCATAGATGGTCTCCTTGGGAATGAGTAATGTTGGCATGAGTACCTGACTCTTGTTACCTTCACCATCTATGGGGCTTATGAGCTTCTCCTCGTCTTGAGCTGTTGAGAGTTAGAACAGTCGACAGAGCAGTACTTACATTCCATTTGTTCAACAATCCATGTGGAGGTTTTCTTTTTGGAAATATTAAAACAAGACTAAGTTCCTCGAATGATTCACTCTGGTCGCTCAATGGTGTATGAATCCTTACCAAGGCACTTCTCCTTTCTCATAACGAAAGCTTTTGTGGAGCTCAAGGTACGGAAATGGATGAAGCATACCTGTATTTCATATATTGCCAAGACAAAGAGTGGATCAATGGAGAAAACAAGTCATATCCCATGATCAAGAGGTGCATGTGTGTGGAAGGATGGAAGGTATGATAACTCCTTTTTGGTTTGTGATCTCTCTCCTCTTTATTTTATTTTTGTACTTTCCTTTAGACATGGCTATCCCCCCTCTTATTCTTTTTTTTCCCTTTTTTTGGGTCATGTTTCTTTGGCATGCCATCTTTTCTCCTTTTCTCTTTTTTTTTCCAGGGGTGGCCAAGCCTAATTCTTTCTCAGGGATAACATGAGGAGAGACCACAGACTTCATGGAGCATTTATTTGGTGGATGGATGGATTTGCTAATTTCTAGTGTAGGAATGTCGCAATGGGTGTAACGTGTGCGTGATCTTGATCAAGAGGATATGAAAAGCATCTCACTAGGGTCACAACAATTTGACAAAGCTCAATGAAATAGCAAGTAGCATATGTATAGGGTTTTTCAATGTAAATAACATATGTCTTGGACTTGGAACATCATTGAGGAACTTGTCTTTCCCTTTAAAATTTTTGAAAACAAAATACTCCAGATATTATGCTTCACTTAGGACAAGATTATAAAGCTCCATCTTCCATATCTAAACTCACAACAACCTAGACTTGGATAAAGCACGTGCAACCCACGAGATATTCGGGTTCATGGCACAAAGGTTTAAACAGCCAACAAACTCAAACTTAGGGAATAACATGCTTTAAGACTAAGCAAGACAGACAAGCAAGAGATTAATAATTATTCATCCTTTCAACTTAGGAAGACTAAGCATTCTTACCATGCATATGGATAAGGGAAATTAAAGCAGAAAATATTTGTTTGGTTTTTAGAGTTTTTTAATCTTTATTGAAAACAGTAAAGGATACAGTTCACTTGGTGGAAGGAATCCCCCAAGCTAGCTCTTGGTTTACGGTCCGATGAGCAGGACCCTCTCCATACCTGTTTAACTCGAGGTCGAATTGTCCATACCTGGAGAGGATGTTGTGGACGATGACGTCTTCTTCCTTCCCCACACCTTCTTGGATTTCTTCTTCGTTAGTGTCGTTGGTGTGGGAGTTGGATCCTTGTTCTTTGGAGTAGGGGTGCCATTGTTCGGCCCCCTCTTGTGTGTCCTCCGTTGCTTTCCCTTGTTGAATTTCTTCACAAGGGTGGCAAGATTATCCTTCCTCGGAGGTGTTACTTCGACTTCGATCCTTGTCATTGAGCATTGCTCCCGTCTCAGGCGGAAATCAAATCTTTCTTCTTTGCCGTTGATGTTGAGTCGGATTTCTCCAGCTCCAACATCAATATGAGCTTCTGCCGTGCTGAGAAATGGCCGGCCAAGAATAAGTATTGTTTCCTTCTGATCATCCATGTCTATCACCACGAAGTCGACGGGGATGAAGCAATCCCACACCCTTAATGGGCTATCTTCTGCGATTCCTTCTGGGTACCAGACGGATGAATCAGCCAGCTGTAGTTGCATTGGTGTCGGAGTCAAGCTTGAGGAGTCTAGTTGATTGAACACCATCTTAGACATGACACTGATGCTGACACCCAAGTCACAAAGAGCCTTGTTGAAGTTTTGTGCTCCTATTGAAAAGCTGATTGCGGGATATCCTGGATCCTTTTTATTTTCAGGAAGCCACGGGAGTATAGATGCGTTGCACGCTTCGGAGAGCTTGACCACTTCAGTAGTGGGTAGCGGCCTCTTGTTGGAGAGTATGTCCTTGAGGTAGCGAGCATAAGGTGGTACTCTCATGGCTTTCAGTAGAGGCACACTAATGTTAACCCGCTGAATCATGTCCATAAAGCGGTTAAATTGCTCATCCGTGTCCAACTTCCTGATATTGGTGGGGAACGGCAACAATTGGGTGTCGTAGAATTTGTGAGGAGCCGTTTTCCCTTCATACACCTTGTCGGTGTCATCGCTGCTGGGGTGTTCTTCGGTCACCTTGTCCTCATTTTCCCTGCTAACATAGTTAGGATTAGGGGGATCACGAGTGGTTTTACCTCCTCTCGTGGTCACTGCGTGGATATTCTCTGTGGTTCCTTTGGGGTACCCTGGACCCTTCCCTAACTCAGCAGGAGGAATAGCAGCGGCCAGCTGAGCTAATTGAGTTTCAAACATCTTGTTGAAGCTCAGCTGGTTCTTGAGTGTTGAGGAGATGCCATCCATCTTCGCTTAGACGGTCTCCAAGGTCTTGTCGTTAGCGGTAAGCCTCTTTTGGATTACTTTGTTTGTCTTTGCTTGGCTTAAGACAAGATCCCTCAAGGAAGGTTGGTTAGGATTAAATGAATTCGAATTACCATTACCTCCTTGGTAGTAGGGGTGCGATTGGTTCCACCCTGACCTCCTTGTGGACAAAACCCATTATTATTGTTCATGTACATGACATCTTCCTAGGTTTCGGGGCAGTCGTTCCCCGAATGTCCGACATTCCCACAGACCTCACAAGTCATATGAGAGTCTAAGGCTTGAAGTACCTGAGTTGGAGCCTTTCCTTGGGGGCGTTCATCAATCTTCTTGATGAGGAGGTCGAGCTTAGCGGCGATCATGTCTTTCTCCTTGACCGAGTGCATGCCCCGCTGGCGAGGTTGGAGACGTTCGTCGTTCCACCCTTGGTTGGACACCATCTTCTCGATCAAGATTCTGGCCCTGTCAATGGTTAGCGAGAAGAAAGCATCACCTGCAGCAGCGTCTATATGGTCATGGGCTATTGGAGTCAGCCCGTTGTAGAAGTTCTGTAGAATGAGCCAAGCGTCCATCCCATAGTGAGGACACGCTAGGATGTACTCCTGAAGCCGCTCCCAAGCTTCAGTTATTGACTCATTTGACGCCTACTGAAAACTGGAAATCCTTCCTCGAAAAGCGTTGGTTTTACCTAACAGGAAGAACTTCGCGAGGAATGCCTTGGCACACTCATCCCAAGTAGTGTCTGCACTTCTGTTGGTGTAGAACCACTGCTTCGCCTTCCCCAGAAGAAAAAACGGAAACAGACGGAGTTGGATTGCATCCTTCGTGACTCCGTTTATGACAAAAGTGCTGCACAGTTCCAGGAACTGTTGGAGATATGCATTGGCATCCTCACTGGCCTTGCCACAGAATGGGCTGGCCTGCACCATCGTGATTAGACCCGTCTTGATCTCGAATTTTTCAGCTTCAGCATTAACAATTGGCCCGATTGGGATATTGTCGGCTGAGGGAGCTGAGTAATCACGGAGAGTCTTCTGAGCCATAGTCTTGGAAGTTGATGGTGCGATATTGACTGTTTCGCTTGTCGAGAGAGTAATCTGAGGAGGAACGACTCGAGGTCGAACTCTTCTCAAAAGTGACTCCGGATTCTGAGTGAAATTTTGTGGCAGATCGAAACCAGTCATACACTACCCTGTCTTCACACAAGAAGAGAGAAGACAAAGCCAAGTTAGCCTGTTTAGACAATTGAACACCATTTTAGAATTTCATCAACCACTTGATCTATTCTTTTAACCAGTGCCTTCTCCGGCAACGTCGCCAAAAATGCTTGTTGGCATTTCGTAGCGTCATCACTAGGATAGGTGTTTCCCAGCAACGGCGCCAGAAATGCCATGGGGTATTTCTTACGTTACAGAAGGATCCGCAAGGGCACAGAATACCGTTGTAGCATTTTACCCGTGAGTATGGGGTCGTATTTATATTTCCGCAGGGAAGGCGGCGGTTATTGGAATTGATTAGTGTGTTGATTAGTTCTAGCATGGATATTCTATTGAATAAACAGGGGTAAGATAATATGTGGTAAAGAGGTAGTGTGACACACAAGTTACTCAAGTTCTATCTCCATGCAAAGCTTACAGGAAGGGAGAAAAGAAGAAGAAAGCTAATCTAAGGATTTATGTACTCCTAACTAAGCATACAGTCTATACTAGGCACTCACATA
The DNA here is from genome assembly GCA_032594955.1 of Panicum miliaceum. Lineage (NCBI taxonomy): Eukaryota > Viridiplantae > Streptophyta > Magnoliopsida > Poales > Poaceae > Panicum > Panicum miliaceum. The sequence continues at coordinate 18,820,133 of CM064056.1, forward strand.
CATACACATGATTAGGAACAGGCTCTAGGCTCCCAGGCATCGCCGGGAGATCGCACAGGATATGGCTAGGTGGCCACTGGATCCTCACGGCTATTTTATGCACCTCCTACATCTACTACATGAACGAGGAGGGTTACGCTGGACGGATAGGGCTGTCACCACCTGCCGCCTACCTCCTCTTACCATGGTATAGAGCCGCATCCAGCAACACTGATTAGTCCAGACACCACGTCTACACTAATAAGTGATACTCTAATACCCCGCGCGGAGCCCCCACCCTTCGGATGGACAGACATCACACTAGAGCAAACATACGAATACTGGAACCAATGCCGTAGCCTAGATGTTTACCACGTCTAATCATGCAAGATATCAGTCCTAGATATAAACTAAGTATAGCACATATATCTAAATACACAGAACACATACTATACGAATACGCTAAACTAGAAGATAACTCTATTAAGGAATTGCGAATATTACAAAAGAGAGGAAGAGTAAAACCCATGCCGAACACTTCTAGGCAAGACTCAGGAACTGAAGAAGAGCTACTTCACCTAAACTCCACTATCCTAAAGACTAAGCAAGAGAGAAACTTGAGAGAGGCTTCAACTTGTGGTGTGTTCATTAGTAGCACCCCCGCTTATATTTATAGGGGTGAGGGAGGGAGGTGTGCAGCAGCTTCTCGACGCCCCTTCACCCCCTAGCACTTGGAACCGACATTGAGGACCAATGAGGGAGCTACACGTGGCAGAGGTAAGGCAGTGGAGCTCGGCTTGGTTCGGCCAAACCAGGTTGGGCTCCAACCGACCTCAGCCTCAGCTTTGGTTGAGGGGTTTACACGTGGGCCTTGGTCACTTCTGTGGGTGAGTCGAGTCTGTTCTAAGTCGGTTGCGCCTGTTTGTGGGCCTTTTGATCCATGAAAGGCTGAACGGCGCGCTCTGATTGGTCGACGCCATTTGCCTTGGATTGAAGTGCGTGTTTATACTTGATTTCTGCTCAATTTCTCTGCATTGCAAATTCTCCGAGAGAAATGTAGAAATGACATTATCTATAACATAAGTTTCGAAACTTTTCTCATCCGTATTGGGTCCACCGTACCCCTCACGCTGGACCCATATGTCACATCTCAAATAATTAAGATAGGGTGCAGATCCATAAAAGTTGATGTTTAGGAATTGTTTCTGCCAAAATCTAATTTATTTTCTCACCTCCTGTTTCCTTACCCGCACACGTCTTTTTTTTTTGAGTGGACCCGCACACACCTCCGTCGGCACCTTCCTCCTCTTCCTGATTCATGGACAGGCGCCCCTCCGTCTCGCGCGCGCTATGGACGGTGGCGACCGGCACCACCTCGCCAGGCCCGCTCGCCTTCCTGATCCGCGGCGGCGACGGCCGGCGGGCACCACCTCGCCCTCCGTCTCGCGCGCGCTATGTACGGCGGCGACCGGGTATCACCTCGCCCTCCCTCTCGCGCGCGCTATGGACGACGGCGGCGACCGGCACCACCTCGCCAGGCCCGCTCGCCTTCCTGATCCGCGGTGGTGATGGCCGGCACGGGCGCGCGTCGCCAGCGAGGAGGGAAACGGCGGCGACGGCGACGGCGAGGAGCAGAAGGAGGCGGCGACCGGCAAACACGGCCTGCCCACCATTGGCGGGCACCACCTCGCCCTCCCTCTCGCGCGCGCTATGGACGACGGCGGCGACCGGCACCACCTCGCCAGAGGGCATCCGCGTGGGCGCTGCGCTGCTGCCCATCCCTAGGTCCGTGCTCGCGCCGGACCACATGGGCGCGGGCCAAACCATATGGTGGACTTCGGCACGCAGCTCGCGTTCCTCCTCGCCGACGCCTACAAGGTGCTCAAGGCCGAGTTCGGGAGCCGGACGCGCGCGCTCCTCGTCCCGCTCGGCGAGCCGGGCTTCGTGTTCCAGGGCGCGTTCGACGCGTGCTTCCGCGCGCCGGAGGCCCGGGTGGCCGCGGTGTGCCCGCGTCTCCCGGAGGTGGGCCTCGTCCTGCGCGGCGCGGAGGTGGCGGTCGACGGGGAGAGGCTCTTGTACAGGGTGCCCGGGGAGCGGCGCGGGGAGGGCGGCGCCGACGCGGTGTGGTGCCTGACGGTCGGGGGATCGGACATGGCGGGCATGTCGGCGTACGTGATCGGGCACCACCAGCAGCAGAACGTTTGGGTGGAGTACGACCTACAGAACGGCCGCGTCAGATTCGCGCCAGCGCGCTGCGACCTCACCACCCAGCGCCTCGGCAGCGGTGCTTAACGCGCATGCGTCGTGGCATCTGTACTCGTTGTGGGTCTCGCTCGACATGGATGTTGGATGGCACACAAGCAGCAGCAGGGCGCGAAATCGTTGGTAGAGATGGTCTCTCCGATCACCTGCTGTTGTGGTCAACTTTGTATTGCGCGAACAAATATACGAGCCAATGACAAACTGGTATACTGCTTGTTAAACGTAGAAGTAAATTTCTATTCATAGAAGTGCATGGCTGTTCTTAGAAGTGCATCATGTATATTTGGAGCTGTGTCTCCTTGTCTCTCGTGTGCTACAAGCCACGCATGTAACCTGCCATGTATTGCTTCATCTATAAATATGAGAGTATTTGCTCCTTTGAGAGCAGGCAGCGCCATTCATTCCAACACTGCTTACATATTAGAGCACATGATGGATACTTGCAATTTTACTTGTTCCGTTGTTAGGTATACTGCTGAAAATTCAGTAGAACATGGTGCTCCTAGAAACACTGACCATCCAGAACTTCGTCAGCCGTTAGCTTTTGAAGTTTGGCAGCCTATTAAAGAACAGCTTGATCCAAGTGAGAAGATCACAACTCTTAGCAATGGACCTCTTACAAATTTGGCCAATATCCTGCTCTCTGACAGGAATGCAAGCTTTGTAATAGAGGTTAGCTGTTTTATGTCTTTTGGTTGTGTGACTTTCCAGCTGTACTTTGATCTATGCTAATTTGAGTTGTTGCCACTGTTAGTATTAATATGCAAAGTTCCTTATATGCAGGAGACTTATTTGGTTGGTGGTCATATCGGAGATGAAAATGATTCGAAGGGAAATGTGTTAACTGTTCCATCAAACAGATATGCAGGGTTTAAAATGTTGATCCCCCGCACTCAGTTTCAAGCTATGAGCTTTTCAGAATTTGTAAGCCAATCGGTGACCTTTATTTGTGCCACCAGGTCTGGTCCTGAGATTTTAGTGGCCCGGGGCGAAACTCAAACCGGGGCCGTTAATACAAATATTTATTCGAAACAGTTCCTAGATAATATGATGGTGCTAAATTTCTATAAAAAAATACTAAGTGGAAATTAGCACAAAACAAAAGGGTGCTACATGAACTCAAGGAGGAAATTTTACTAATTGTCAGTCTTCAATGGCTTCATCTTGGCAATCGTGGACAGCAGACTCCCGTCGAACGTGAATCAGTGATCTAGGATGTGTGTGCGTTTGGCAACCGGGCTGCCATGGACTCGGGCGCAGTCATGAGGATTGTTGATGCCGGGGTGTGGACATTTACTCGGGGCATGGCATCACCGTGGCGTCCATCGTCCGTGTGTCTAGGCTAGAAATCGCGCCTCGCGCTAACGGACGTGGTGGATGGACAGTCTTTCCTCGCTCTCGCGCGGTATAGATTGTAGTCTACAGCCTCTGGTAACGTGATGGCAGATAGGGTTGACAAATCACGGCAGGATAAGATGAGGTGAGATTACAGGGGCTGATTAGCATTAGGTGTAAACGTAAACTATATACATGTTGATGAGTATATATACGTGTACTTGGGAGGGGGCCCTTGAATTCCGGGGCCCGGGGCGGCTGCACCGCTCGACCCCCCTCAGGGCCGGGCCTGTGTGCCACTGCTGCACTCAGTGATGCCAGATTGAAAACATAGTTGCTCTGATATAAGCTATTCAAGCTTCACATGCTAAATTCGTTTGAAGCAGCAAAAGAATAATGTGTTGTTATTGTCTCGATCTTGCTATTTCAGGTGTTGACTGAAGGTTTCTAATCCTATCCAGGGTGCACAAGTTGTGATATTTACCTCTGAAGTATGAGATTTCTATTAGCATATTTTGAATATACGTGTGTGCCGCAGGTACACTTTACTAATTCTAGATAAATATGCAAGTTAAGTATGTTAGTTATCCCAATTTTCTGATTAAATTGATGCTCAAAATTGGTCCGTAGCGAGCGTCAATATATATGTCCAAATCATGCTTTTGAGCTTGCTTTTATTCCTCCATCATTGTTTTTTCTCTCTCTTTTTTCTCTCTCTTTTTTGCATAGCCCATACCTTTCTTTTGTACTTTTGGAGAGAGTCATATTACGCATGGAGTCTTTATTTAAAATATGGATGGATGATATGTTTTTGCGCAACTTTCGGTGTAGAAGTCAGCATATATTTTAGTGGAGTGTACGTGATCCTGATCATACAAGCCTGAAAGGTTTCTAGCAAGGGCACAAAGTTTGATAAAGCTCATCTCTAAGACAAGTAGCATGATCATAAGGTTTTTTTGCAAGGGATCATTCTTTGACTTTGGTAAGAATTTTAACAACTGAAGAGCTGAGCTAGAGAATTTTTGAAAACTTTTCATAAAAGATAATCCAAGCACTTTGCAAGGAAGAGTTTTGATTCCATTCATCCAACCGTATCACTAAAGTCAATCATTAGATAGTATGGGCTCCCTATAAAATTTTTGTTCACAAGTACATGGCAAAAGACTAGGAATAAAGAGTATGTATGTTTATCATGAAGTGCATGGAGTGATCAAGACCTTTTTTGTTGATTTTAAATTTGAATTTTTTTAAAGCTTGAAATTATTTTGAGGAGGGAGGTGTGCGAGTTTGAAATGCAAACCAGTGTGTTGATGGAAACTTGGGTCTTGTGGGCTTTTCCTTGGTTCGATGGAACCATAAGTTCGGCCGACCCACAGGTGGGCCTCCAGACCCTGGGCTTCATTGTGTTGCTTTCCACTGATCTGTGCAACATGATTGTGGGGGATCTTGACTGAGTGTGCACATTGCAAGCTCAAGAGATCTCCCACACACATATCCTTGTATCTATTTTTATTCAGCAAAAGAAAAACAAATGTGGAAACAAGCAAGGACTCTGCCGATTTTGGATCACCGGGGAGTCTAAATTTTATTGAATCAAGGCGCAAGAAGTGTTGAAACATTCATATTATTATTATATTTTTCATTTATTATTTTATGTTTTTATTTTTTTACTATATATATATTTTTTAGTGGTAAACTAGGCATGATGGGTAACTTAGCATGGTGGAGACATGAGCGAGGATGCACAAGGTGTGTGGGATATTTTCCTGATGGAACTTACCAAGAATTGAATAAAAATGCAAGAATCAAGCTTTATATACATAAAGCAAAACTTTGCACTTGTTCTGCCGGGTTTCTTGTGCATCTATCTCCCCATGGCACTAAGGAGCGTTGTACGAGTGTTGAAGTTTATTGTACACTGCTCCTTGGTTTGTTTCTTTTCATTCCCTGCAAAAGGTTAGTGGACAACAAATAATCAAAGGACATGAAGAGTTTTGAAAGGATTTCATTGTTGCCTTGAGTTTAGTTGTTCACATTCACACTTCAAGGGAAATCAGATTCAAAGTTTCAATTAGCATAGATCCCAAAAGAGTTTGCCATCATTTTTGCATCATTATTCCCTTCTTATTTTCCTGAGAGCGATTCTTTTATTTCGAGAAGTTTTTTCAAATTTTTATCTTTTCAGCAAAACTCACACAAGGCTGAGATAAAAATTGCATGATCATAGCAAAGGAGTATTTTGCAATATACTCACAATGAACCTTGAGAGGTGATTTGAGCTTCCCTTGCATGTCACGCAATCTTTGTTGAAGTGTAACTCGAGCCTTGGCTTTTCTCCAGTATGAACTAAACTTGAGCTTACCCATCAATTTTGAAAATTCTACTACATGGGTTAGTCCACAAAAGATATGCGTCCGAAATCTATGATCGTAAAAACTCTGGTGGTTCATTAATCAAACACGACACCATGTCTTATTTGATTAAAGAAGGCTATTTAACCTAAGCACCATGCTTAAATTTAAAAGCCTTTGAATGTAGGTCGACCATACATTCAAACCTAAGCAAGACAAGCATAGAAGAAAGAAGCATGCACAAATGATCAAGCTATGTTCAAATCGAGAAAAGTATGAGTAAATGCTTGGAGAATTTTGAATTACCTTTGTATGTACCTAAGTGTTCTTACCGGCAGCGTATGTGGATGAAGTTTTGAAGTTGCTGCGATGGTGGCATGATCACATATGGTCATCGATGACTCATTGGTTTTAATGTGGGCTGAAGCGGAGGAAGGTACTTTGACTGTCCCGGCTCAGGTGAACAACAAGGCTAGGTCATAGACATGGCTAGTGTGTAAGGACCATGGGCCTTGGTGGCATGATCGATTGGCACAATGCTTTAGGATAGGAGGCGCAGAGTATGCCTTCTTTCATGTATGTGAGCAAGTGCCAAATGTGGGTGGAGCAGTGGAGGCCTGGGAAGGAAGAGGAGCAATTCCTATTGCTTGTACGCAGGAGCTGCTAAAGTGAGGGTACGCAAAGCTGGGAGCAGCATAGGATTATGCCAAGGCTTTGCCAGCGTAAGTGAGAGCAAGGCTGGGTGGAGCCAGGCGGCGAAATGATATCCATCAAGGTGCAATGCCTTGTCTTGGAGGCCTACTCAATATGGGGCATGTTGACGTTTCCTAGCGTCACGAAAATAAATCCGCAAGCGCATGGATACCGTTGTAGCTTTCACCCAGGAGTATTCCAAGGGTATTGTATCCACTGAGGAACGTGTCTGCTTTCTCTATAGTTCAGGTTCGTCCAAGAACACCACACCCGCTAGAGGTGAGGGTAGAGAGGTTTCCTAAGGCTGGGTTTTAAAGGTAAGATAGAAATGTCCTAGCTGCTTGCTTCGGGCTACTAGCTTCCCACAGAATAAGACTGGTGAGTTCTAGTAATACGGCACTGGGATATACCCAAACGGGGAGGGTTCCGCTGGATAGACAGGGCTGTCACCACCTGCTACCTACCTCATCTAACCATGGGATATACCACAACCAACACGTAAGTCTAGTCTAGACACCACATCTACACTATCGTTACTACTCTAGCCTATGGCCTTAGACTAAAGCACCCACTATAAACTAGTGAACTACTGATCCAGCTAAGCAACTAAAGAGCTAGAACTATAACTTAACTAAGAAACTAAGCACATAAGAAAGTACGAACACTTACTTTGATTGACAAGCATCCGTCGAGGTACAAGTTGGAGAAGAGTGCCGACAAACCGGCACTTCCCCAAACTCTTCCCCACTCTCTCCCTAACCCTAATCACCTCTAGAGATGAGCCTAGAGCTCATGAACACAAGAGAATCTCCAAGAGGGAGTTGAGAGGGATGTGAAGGTGTGTTCTCTTTAGAAGCACTCCCCCTTATATTTATAGGTGACGGAGGTAGACCCAGGTACCTCCCTGCCAAGTGGAGACGGCTACCCGGCTAAACAACTCCGCATAAACGACCCGGCGTGCAGGCACTCGGCTAGACAACGGGCAGGATCCTTCGGGGTCAGGATCTAGATCGAATTGGATAGGCATGATCTTGTGTATCTTAACCGATCGGATTCCTTGTAACAAACCCGAGTAGATTTACCATAACTTGTAACCCATGGCTGCTCAGATATATAAGGGGGCCGTGGGGGGACACATAGGCAATTCAACTCAACCCATCTCAGCTCATACTACAAATCCTAATACAAACCCCTGAACACAGGATGTAGGGTGTTACGCTCCGTGTGGCCCGAACCTGTCTAATCCTCTACGTCTTTGTGTTACCATCAAGTTCACGGGCTCTCTCCGATTCACCCCGTCTACAAATCTACTGCTTGGGGCTACCCTTGGTAGACTTGCCGGAGTGCAAATCCGACAGTTGGCGCGCCAGGTAGGGCGATCTCCAGGGTCCTCTCGGCGAACTTGATGGCATCCAACTCTGGCGTCTTCTTCTCCGTGCAAGTGACTCTCCAGATCCAGGCCGCCGCTGGCCACTCCATCATCTTTGGGAGCTTCCCAGAGATGTCCGCTCTTAGGAGCTCATCGCTAGGCTCGTCTGTCTCCGAGAGAGAAAGTCGTTAGGGTTCTAGATCTGATCTGACCCTCTCCAGCTCAGTGCTGCACCAGGTGGGGGACCTGTCCATCCAGGACCAGGCCCAAAACCCTTTGCGGACATCCCGTCGCCCGCGCATCAACATCGATGACATCCTTGCGGGCCTGGATCGAGTCGATGCTTCCCTGGCCGAGTGCATAGGGCTCGCAGAGTCGGCACTCCGCCGTCCCCGTGACTCGGCTCCTAATGCCCCGGTCGGGCTCCGCTCCAGCTCCTCCGTTTACTCGGACCAGATCCGATCTTCGAAGGAGAAGCTACGCCTTTCCGACCTAAGTCAACCCAGCGTTGACCAGATTGGATCTGACACTATCTCAGGACCACAAGCCGGCTACCAGGAGGTCCTCTTCACCCTCCCACCCAACCCTTTGACCTCTCCAGATCGACGGGAGATCTCCGTCGTCTCCTCCGACGAAGCTTCTGTCGAAGGAGAGGATGATGAGGCCAAGCGTCACCGACACCAGCGCAACCAGAACCGTCAAACATGATGCACCAACGAAGTCGCCATCAACCACGTCGAAGAAGATCTCCACGCCACCGAGGGGCGCAACCCGCGAGTTCCACCTCGACGCACGACGGTGACCCCGCGTAACCTTGACGACGACTTCGTCCTCGAGTGTGATGGCCAGAACGTCTTCGCCACCCCATCTGCCAACCTGGCCGCCGCATTTGAGGTACTGGAGACCCTACCCCACTAACCTGAGCTCGAGTGAGCTCGGACTCGTTTGCATGTTGCTGCTGCTTAGGTCCGGTGCTTGAGGAAGGACTACTTAGCTCTACGAGCCCAATCCAGTAGTTCTCGCCACTCTACAACCCGCCACAACGATAGCAACGAGGTCAACCAGCTGGACCTCTGATCCAATCTCCGCAACCGCGACGTCCGACCCGTCATCAATGATCGACACCGCAAACGCGATGAGGCCGAGCGGGAGCATCGACGCCAGTACGACGAGGAGTATGGCCCACCTAGTGCTAACTGGGGAGGCCGGGCTAGCCACGGCAACACCGACTAGCGTCAACATCGACCCCAACAGGCTCCGATCAACCTCGACGACAACGTCACCGGGGATGTGGACGGCTTCTCCGCCTTCTCCAACCGACTCCGCGGAGTCTCGTGGCCATCTACGTTCAAGCCAGTCGGAATCAACAAGTTCGACTGTGACTCCGACCCCAAGACATGGCTGCGCACCTACAACATCGCCGTCCGAGCGGCAAGCGGCAACAACGACATCATGGCGGCCTACTTCCCAGTCATGATGAGTCACCAGGCTCTCAACTGGCTCGAGGGACTCCGCCCCAGCTCCATCAACAGCTGGCAGGACCACTGCACCGCCTTCGTCAACCACTTCCAAGCTTAATGCCTGGGTCCCAAAACCAGATGGGATCTGGGCAGCATCACTCAGCAACCCAGCGAATCCCTGCTCCGACATGGAGGATGCTGAAAAGGCGCACCGTCACCACAAGGATCGGCGTCACTCCGATGATCGGCCCAAGCAGCAACATGACGATTGCCAACGACCTGACGGTCGACCGCCTCGCCACAACTCTGGCAAGCACAACGACTGACCCGAGTCATCCAAGCAGCAGGAGCGCAAGCGCGGCCCCGACAACACCATTGCAGTCGCGGATCGACCTCGATAGCGCACCTCCCTCAACCAGGAGGAGCTTGACCGACTCCTTGACGGCAAGTGCCCCTGGCACAAGGACTCCAACCACATGGCGCGCGAGTGTCATCCACTCCGCAACAGTGTGGCCCAGGATGACCCCAAGCGTCCCCGCTACGATGATCGCGACAGACCTAGCAGCTCCAAAACCTCCAGGGGTCGAGGACGCCGCAACGACTCGCCCAGGCAAGATCAAGACAACCAAGGCGACAAGTCACCAGTGGACTTCCAGGAGGCGAGTCGAGCAGTTAACTTCATCTATGGCGGCTCCAGGGCCCCAAGGTGCCGACGTCGTCTCAAGCTTGATCAGCGCGAGGTCAACTCCGTGTTCCATTACTCGGTTGAACCCCTGTGCTGGTCCGAGGTTGCGATCACTTTCGATCGGCGGGACCACTGGATACACCTACCCAGCCCTGGCTCATATCCACTCATGGTCAGCCTGGTGGTTAGCCAGGTGCACCTCTCCAAGGTGCTCGACGACGGAGGCAACGACCTAAACATCATCTTCTCCAAGACGCTGGAGAGCATGGGGTACAACATGACCTCCTTGGTTCCGACCCAGGAGGCCTTCTACGACATCATCCCCGGCTCAGGCTCGTCTCCGGTCGGCCAGGTTACTCTCCCAGTCACCTTAGGCACCCGGGAAAACTAGAGAACGGAGCACATCCACTTCAAGGTGGCTTCCTTCGAGACATCGTACGATGCCATCCTGGGGAGGCCCGCCCTCGCCAGGTTCATGGCCATCCCACACCACACATATCTTTTCCTCAAGATGCCTGCTCCCAACGGCGTGCTCTCCATCTACGGCGACCTGCAAACTTCCCACTCTTGTGAGACAAAGAACATCAATATCTCAGAAGCACTTGAGAGGACAAAGAATGCCGTCATGATTGCCGAGTTGGCAAAGGAGATGCCTCCAGAGGACATCCCCATCCCGGCAAATGACTCAGCCACCGAGTCACAGCTGCAGCCCGGCTGCGCAACGAAGACCATCCTCCTCAGGGACAACGACCCGGAAAACGCGCTCACCTCCTTCCTCTGCGCCAATTGGGACATCTTCGCATGGAAGCCTTCTGACATGCCTAGCGTTATGAGGGAGGAGGCTGAGCACTCCTTGGATCTCGACGAGAAGGCGCGACCCGTCAAGCAGTGGTTTCGGCGCTTCGCTCAAGATCGGAAGGAGGCTACTAGGGTAGAAGTTACTCGGCTCCTAGCCGCAGGATTTATTCGTGAAGTTACACACCCCGATTGGCTGGCAAGCCCAGTCCTTGTGAAAAAGCAAAATGGTGAATGGAGAATGTGTGTTGACTATACGGATCTCAACAAGCATTGCCCTAAAGACCGTTTCCCTCTTCCTCGCATCGACCAGGTCGTTGACTCTACGCCCGGGTGCGTCCTCCTCTCTTTTCTTGACTGTTAGTCCGGGTACCATCAGATCGCCCTCAAGGAGTTGGATCAGGAAAAGACGTCGTTCATCACGCCCTTTGGGGCGTACTACTACAACACCATGACGTTTGGCCTCAAAAACGCGGGTGCTACGTATCAGAAGGCCATCCAGAGATGCCTCCAGGGGCAGATTGGCCGCAATGTTGAAGCATATGTCGACGATGTTGTCATAAAAACCAGGTCCTATGATCAGTTCATAGCTGACCTAGTCGAAACATTTGAGAATCTCAGGAAATTCAAATGGAAGCTAAACCCACACAAGTGTGTTTTCGATGTCCCCTCAGGAAAGTTACTCGGCTTCATAGTGAGTAATCGAGGCATCGAAGCCAACCCCACCAAGGTCAACGCCATCATAAGAATGAAGCCCCCTAGGTGCACGGACGTGATGAAACTGACCGGGTGCATGGCGGTGCTGAGTCGATTCATCAGTCTACTTGGCGACAAGGGACTCCCCTTCTTCAAGCTGCTTCGCAAGGCAGATAAGTTTGTATGGAACGATAACGCCACAAGAGCCTTTCAGGAGCTCAAGGATTTCTGACTAACCCGCCAGCCCTCACGGCTCCAAAGCCTGATGAGGAGCTTCTCCTCTACATAGCCGCAACCACTCATGTGGTAAGTACTATCCTGGTCGTCGAGCGAGACGAACCAGGTCACGTCTACAAGGTGCAGCGACCCGTTTACTTCGTCAGCGAGGTACTAGGCGAGTCCAAGGTGCGCTACCCTCAAGTCCAGAAGCTCCTGTACGCAGTCCTCATCATGTCCAGGAAGCTCCGGCATTACTTTCAAGCACACAGCATCAGAGTCGTTTCCTCGTTTCCACTCGGCAACATCCCCCACAACCGCGACAAAAACGGCCGAGTCATCAAGTGGTCCGTTGTGCTGGGCGCGCTCAGCCTGCACTTCTCCCCTCGGTCCATGATCAAGTCTCAAGCCCTGGCTGACTTTGTGGCAGAGTGGACTGAGATACTGGATCCACTTCATGAAATCCACTCGGGTATCTGCAGTAACCACGCACGCGCCTCAACCATAGTGAGCAAGGCATTCAGATCCGGCTTTTACTGGCCTACCGCACTCGCTGATGCCCACGACATCGTGAAAAGGTGCCCAGGGTGCCAATTCTTTGCCAAGCAGCAGGACGTTCCGGCTCAGGCCCTGCGATTGATTCCTCCTTCTTGGCCCTTCGCCTGCTGGGGCCTCGACTCGGTCGAACCTCTCAAGACAGTGGTAGGTGGCTATAACCACATATTTGGAGCCATCAACAAGTTCACCAAGTGGATTGAAGTCAAACCAGTTGTGGCGACCACACCACTCAAGGCGGTTGAATTCATCTAGGAAATCTCCCATAGGTTCGGTGTGCCCAACAGGATCATCACCGACATGGGTACATCGTTCACGGGCAGCGCGTTCTGGGACCAGTGCCTGGAGAACTGCATTAACGTTTATTACGCCTCCGTGGCTCACCCAAGGTGCAATGGCCAGGTCGAACGCGCCAACAGTATGATCCTCTAGGGGCTCAAGGCACGCATCTTCGACCCACTCGAGAAGTTCGGTCCCAAGTGGATCTTGGAACTACCACAGGTCGTTTGGGGCCTACGCACCCAGAAGAGCCCGGCCACCGGCTACTCTCCCTTCTTCCTGGTCTATGGCTCGAAGGCCATCCTCCCGAGTGACATAACCTTTGGGGCTCCGCGCATCGAAAACTACGATGAAGGCGAGGTGGAAACAAGTCGGCGCCAGGATATCGACCTACTCGAGGAACACCGTGTCACAGCTGCCCTCCAGTACGCACGTTACGAATAGCAGCTCAAGCGCTATCATGATAGAAACGTGCAGGAGAGGGACTTCAACATCGGCGACATGGTCCTGCGGCGCATCCAGTCTACCATCGGTGCACACAAGCTTTCTTCCCCATGGGAAGGGCCCTTCATCGCCAGCGTGGTCGTTGCCCCTGGCACCTATCGTCTACAAAGAGAAGATGGCACGGATGTGGGCAACCCATGGAACATCGAACACCTTCGGCGCTTCTACCCTTGAGAGGAGCTTGCAGCTATGTACCCCAACCTTTCTGAATAATAATAAAAGCATCCTCATCGCTTTCTCATTTTCCTGTGCATTACTTCTCCTTCGCGGTTATAAAATGACCTGGTATAGCCCTTTCCGACTCGTCCAGCACGCTCGGGGGCTGCGACTCGGCCATGCCAACTCGCACCAGCATCTTTCGCGTCAGAAACTAACCTAGCTGGGTGGTGACCTGAACATAAACCGGTGCATCCTTGAACCACCCTACGTCACCTACATATCACATGCCTGATGACCCGCTCTCTACACAATAGGCAATGGCACACCATAGCGTCGACATCCTAACCACCCAGTCAAGTCAGAAAACTACTCGGCTACGGAATTTAAACAAAAACAAACACATAATTACATGCAAAATAAACATTGTTTTTCAGCCAACACTTGGCCCTATAAATGTTCCAACCCCTACTAACGTTTTTCCTCACATGTTGACCTGGCTCATGATGCGCTCAGCGAGAGGTTCAACGGTGGCGAAGTGCGCGTCCCACTCGGCGTCGGTGCAGTCCTCCGCGGTGCCCTCACCCACAGGATCCAGATCCGCCTGAGGGTTGTGGGACTTCATGAGGGCCATCGCGAACTACACCGAGTCCTTCGCAGTCTTCCTGACGAAGGCCTTGAGGCACTCCCGCGCATGGTCCAGCCGCTGTGCCGCTTCCTCCACCTGAGCGACCCCCTCCGGCTCGAATGCCACCAGCAGGGCGTCAGTCTTGGCCATCAGCTTGTTGAGGTCTGCCCGGCGTTGGCCAGATGGGACTCCACCTCTTCAAAAATAACTCGTATCAGTACGAATGGGTCGGCAAAATAGGTAATGCTCAAGGAATAGAGCCAAGTACCTTCGCAGCGCTGCTTCTCCAGTTGAAGCTTCTGCTCCGTGAGAGACTCCCGGCCTTCAGCGCCCTCGCGCAGCCGGTGCAGCTCGTTGAGCTCCCGGGACATCATCTCGTTGGCCTCCTTCAGCTCTGCACAGCCCCAAGCGTCAGCCCCTTGCGCCAAGTCAGGCGGTCAGACACCAAACACTGTTAAAAAGCCGAACCTTTGAGCTTCGCCGACTGCTTCTTCAAGGCCTTGGAGTGATGGCGCCTCAGCGCCCATAGCTCCTCCTCCAGCTGGAGGACTCGGCTCGCTGACCCGTCACCCGCCTCGAGCTGACTCGTAGCCCGCTGATTCAGATTGGCCGAAGCCGGCACAAATACGACATATCAAGCAAACGCGCCTAGGTAGCTAAACGCAAACTCCAACAGCTTACCTTGGTGGCCTCGGTTGCGCGCTGAGTGGCCTCCATGAACGCCTCCTTCGTCACCGCCGCCCCCTCCTCAAGGGCCTTCTCCTCAGGTGGTTCCTGAGCACCAGCGAGCACGGGGGCGATGACCTGGAGCCCCACGCCTGGGTTGGCAGGGTCCTCCACGGTCTCTCCCTTGGCCCCATCCGCCGGCGTGACCTTCAGGGGCACGACGTCGACCCCCTAGGGTGGCTCCGACGCCGCCACCTCTCCTACAGCCGGGGTGGCCGCCCCCTCGATAGATCGAGGGCGGGCCACCGGCCGCTCCGACGGGGACGCGTCCCCCTTGGCCACCTCAGCCGGAATGGCTTCACTGGTGGACTCCTCCGCCTTCCGCTTGGCGCCGCTAAGCGACGCCCTCCTACAAAGCGACACAACGACTCAAAATGCAAAGTGCAAAAACTTGGAAGACTCACCTCCCAGCCCGCTGCACGCTGAAGCTCGGCTTCAGCGGCACGACGGAGAGCAGCGACTGCGCCACCCGGGCGGGCGACCTCGCCGGCCGCCCCCGCTCCTCCTCCTCAGGCTTGGGGGTGGCGAGGCCGGCCTTCTCCGTCGCGGCCTCCGTCCCCACCTTGCTCGCGCCCGGAGGAGTCGAGCTCCTCCCCTGAGGCGCCACTCCACCCCGCAGGGCCTTCGACGTGGCCACCTTGGGGGTGGGGCACCGCCTCTTCGTGGTGGAGCCGGCACCAGTCGCTGGCCCTGAAACTTCAACAATATCGTCCGACTCGCTCCCGATGGAGGAGTCGGACGAGAAACTCCTAGCATTCGCCGCTGGCAATGCAATCCTGGCGGGTGGATCAATAGCCTTGCCCTGTTGCCCCTCTAGCAGAGGTGCAGGGTACCAGAACGACATGATTTTTTCTTAAAGGAAGCCAAGTGGTGTTACAACCCAATGGGTGACTCGGCAGCAAAAATGACTCGGCGGAAAATTACTAAGACTAAAACCACTCGGCAAGAAGTAAAACAACTTGGCAGGCAGGCTACATACCTCTGTGGTGGGCCGCTTGAGGCAGTACGCCTTTGGGCAGCCCTTGTCGCGGACCTCCCCGCTCACGATGAGCGTGACCCCCCTATGAGCCTCGCCGCGCGAGACCTTGCAGTTCTGCACGCGGGTTGGGTCGTTGCGCCCCGAGTACTCGTACCCCGGGTGGACCCGCTCCTGGATCGTCTGGGTCAGCTGCTTCGCAAATGACAGCGCCACTACAGCGCCGGTCAGCTTCTCGACCTTGAGCTTCTGCAGCTCAGCCAGCAGCACCTCCACCTCCACCATCTCCTCGTCGGTGGGCTTCTCTTCCCACCTGGCGTTCAGCACCGGCGGAAGGCCGGTGCAGGGTTGAAGGGTAGGAGCAGGGTTCGCCACCACGAACCACTCCTCCGCCCACTGCTTGTTGGTGTCCTTGAAGGTGGCCTCCGGGTACTTCCCGCCTTGGCGGAGCGAGAAGGCGGCGCCGCCGACCACGTTCGGCGTACCCTTGCTCGGGTACGCCCCCAGGTGATACACGGCCCTCCATAGGTTGAAGTGGGGCGCAATCCCCAAGAACCCCTCGCACAAATGGATGAAGGTTGCAATCTGCACGATGGAGTTGGGTTTTAGGTGCATCGCCTCCAGCCCGTAGTAGTGCAGCAACCCTCGAAAGAACGCTCCCGATGGCAGACCGAACTTCTTCTCGAAGAAGGACCGGAAGACGACCGTCTCCGTCCAGTCCTCCGAGGGGAACGCCTCCCCGGTGCAGCTCCGCCACCCGGAGATCAATTGCTCCTGCAGGAGCCCCTGCGCCATGAGCACCTCGATGTCGGCGCTGGTCAGAGTGCTCGGGAATCAGGCCAACTCCAGCGCCATCGGCTCGGCGGCGATGTCAATGGTCGTGGCCGGAGCTTCACTGGCCATTTCTCCGCAGGGCGAGTGGCGGCGGGAGAAGGGGCCGTGGATCGCTCAGGAGGCGAGTGCTTGAAAGGAGGTTGGAGGAGATCTGGAAGACTCAGTGGTGGAAGAGACGAAAAGACGTTAAGGGATAAGGTTGCACCGAGCCGATTGCTTTTATATCGGCCGCTACCCTAGAGGGCCGTTCGGCTTCTCCCTTCTTTTTGAATTTTGAATTGGCTTCTAGAGCATCCCTTCCTCTCCCCGAGGCAGAAGAGGAAATGGTAATAAGTGATTTGACAGCGGTAGTAAAAGGGAAGACGGCCCCTGAGGGGTAGGTGGGGCAATGGATTGAATCTGAACAGATCCCTGATTTTTTGGATCGGATTGGATCTGACCGTTGGATCGAAATATTCCTTTCCATCAGGTGGCATCTTAGGACTCAGCGTGTCTCCGTGACTCTGCCAGCGACCCTGCTCGGGGCCTGGGCACCGCTATATGACTCGGCGTGTCTCCGTGACTCCGCCAGCGACCCTGCTCGGGGGCTGGGCGCTGCTACATGACTCGGCGTGTTTTCGTGACTCCGCCAGCGTCCCTGCTCGGGGGCTAGGCGCCACCACATGACTCGGCATGTCTCCGTGACTCCGCCAGCAACCGTGCTCAGGGGCTGGGCACCGCTGTTTGACTCCGCATGTCTCCGCGACTCTGCCAGCGATCCCGCTCGGGGGTTGGGCACTGCTACATGACTCACCGTGTCTCCGCGACTCCGCCAGCGATCCCGCTCGGGGGCTGGGCGCCGCTACATGATTCGGCGTGTCTCTGCGACTCTGCCAGCAACCGTGCTTGGGGGCTAGGCACTGCTGTTTGACTCGGCGTGTCCCCGTGACTTTGCTGGCTGTCCTGATGGAGAGCCAGGTGCTATAAGTTGACTACTAGTAAAGGGCTTAAGAGGTTGTTTCCTTTTGACCCTCGAAACGCTTCTGCGAAACCTTTCGAGGCTCGAGAGTGTCCAGGGGCGCATCCCGTTGAAGAAGAAGTACTAAGGCAGGAGTCTACTGAAGCGAAGTTGCAGCAAGAGCCTGAGGACATAAAGATTGCTATATGATGACCAACTGGCCTCTTTGCTCGGTCAGGGCTCGATCGGCGACTCGTCGCTCGGGGGCTTGACAGAGGTAGACCCAGGTACCTCCCTGCCGAGTGGAGACGGCTACCCGGCTAAACAACTCCGCATAAATGACCCAGCGTATAGGCACTCGGCTGGACAGTGGGCAGGATCCTCCGGGGTTAGGATCTAGGTCGAATTGGATAGGCATGATCTTGTGTATCTTAACCGATCGGATTCCTTGTAACAAACCTGAGTACATTTACCTTAACATATAACCCACGACTGCTCAGATATATAAGGGGGCCGTGGGGGGACCCATAGGCAATTCAACTCAACCCATCTCTCCTCATACTACAAACCCTAATACAAACCCTCAAACACCGGATGTAGGGTCTTACGCTCTGTGCGGCCCGAACCTGTCTAATCCTCTGCATCTTTGTGTTACCATCAAGTTCACGGGCTCTCTCCGATCCACCCCGCCTATAAATCTACTGCTTGGGGCTACCCTTAGCAGACTTGCCAGAGTGCAAATCCGACAATAGGGGTGAGTGAGAGGTGTTTCTGCCGTGCAATGAGCTGAAGCCTGCCCAAACCGCCTTAAGCAACCAATCAGGAAGCGCCACGTTGAAGAGGTAGGTCGGTTGCTTCCACTATAACACCTCAGGTGTTTTAATTGTTAAACAAGTCTTACTGGCGTAATAAAACGCATCGCTAACCAAGAAAATAAAAGGAATGGATTAAGTTTGGTTTTGCTTCTACCTTTAAAAGTTTGTATGTGCATAAATGCATGTACTTTAATGAAACAAATTGGATAACTTTCACATCAAAGCAAATATGGCTATGAAATTAAATGAGCACGCCAGTATTAGCATGACCAATAAAAGTTTAGTTGAAGCCTAGGGAAGAAAATGAAATTTTGAAATAAAATGACGCGCCCTCCGAATAGAGTTTTCTTTAAGTTTTTAAAATAACTTTGGAAATAAAGCTCAAATGAACTTTGGCCTGAAACGAAACTTGTAGAACTTTTTATTCTGAACAACTTTCATGTGCGAAAGATTTTGAAATTCAAATTAGAAAGTGGAGAAAATGTCCTGTTTGCAACCAGCCCCCTGGAAATTTTCGAATTTTCGCACTTAGGTCCCTCCCTCACCTCTCCCTCCTCTGCTGCACCGCCCATCTCGCCCGACCGCCGCCGGCCACCTGGCCCTCGACGCCTGCGCGGCACCAGGCGCCGAGCCAACCCCCGGCGCCCTGCCTGCTGCCCGCCCCCGCTCGCCCAACCACGGCCGCGCCTTTCTTCTCCCTCCCGCACGGCATGCCCCTGCCCAACCCGGCGCCCTGCAGCACCGCACCGCCGCCCAGTCGCTGGCCGTCGCACCGCCACCCAACAGCGTGCCCCGTCGTGCCGCCCCAGCCCGCCCAATCGCGCCGCGCACCATCTCCCTCGCCCACGCCGCTATCTCGCTCGCCCAGTCGCCTGCCCGCGTAGTTCGCACGCGACACAGCGCCTCTGGTCACCGCCGCCCCGCACCAATGGCGCCCAGCCTCGCCGCCCCCTCCACCCCACGTTCTGGCCGTGCCAAGCCCGCCCCCATGAGCTCCACCAGCTATAAAGCCGGCACAGCGCCCCTCCCTCCTCTCCTTTCTTCTTCCCCGCCAGAGCAGAGCAGAGCCGAGCTCCGCCCCACGCCGCCGCCGTGGAACTCCCTCCTCCGCCCCTCCTCGACCCGAGATAGGCGCTGAAACGGATCCTCCTCAGTGCGCTGAAGCTTCCCAGCCCGAGCCCCGCCGCCCTCATCGCCGGAGCGCCGCCGTCCGCGCCGCCCCACCGCCGCCGCCCCTGCTCTCCGCGGCCAGCCCGCCACCAGCCACCCCGAGCCACTCCAAGACCACCAATAGGTGCGCCCTGGTTCCCTCTCCGTGCTCCCCCACCTTGCCCTCGCCGCCGGCGACCCAGCTCGCCGGAATTCGGCCGGACAGGATGATCCCCGCCGTGAATTTGCGACCAGGGACCACATTGCAAACGCCCAAATCTTCCTAGGGGGTTTTCTGCTAGTTTTCAGGGACCCCTCTGTAAAGAAAGTTTTAACCAAATCAGTGAACTTGTAAAATTCGTATAAAATCGTAGAAAATTCAGAAAAAATTCAAACGCAACTGTTCTTGAATCCTTAGAAGAAACTCTACAACTTTTGTTACATAAAGTTTCTCAGATTCTCAATATATTTTGCTCTACATTAAATGGAAGTTTTAATGGACTTCTTTTGTGCCCACTGTTGTAGATCATTGCTGACCCTAAATTTTGGGCAGTGAGTTACTTGCTTGATGTTTAGGACTGTGTGAAAAGATCAGGACCAAAAGCCACCTCTAGATACACCTTTTGTCCAACCTTGTTTTATGCCATAAAGTGATAGAACTAATTTTTCCTGCTGTTTTGTGATGTTTAATGTCATGAAACTCTTTCTGTGTTGTTGTAGTAATACCTAGAGGCCATAGAAAAATTTAGAAACATTTTTAGCATCAATACTTGCATGGTTTGTTCTGTATAAAAATAACTAGATTCTAGCAGTGGCTGTGTATTACATTTTTCATATTTAACATGCTACACAAAAATGTCTGATATTTTTACAGTGACCTTATCTCTGCATAATGTACTTTGAATAAAAATTTTATTACCAGAAGTTAAATAGATTAGTATTTGTGTTCAACTCATGTTGGTGTTTAAATATAACACAACCCCTTCTTCTTTAATGAAGTTAAATAGATTAAGATGAACTCTATTAACGATTGCCCAGGAAATGTTAAAGTAAATAACTTCACAGCAAAACCTATGTCTTATGAACTGCAACTTTATCGTGAAGGAAATAATGTCATTTACTATCACCACTACTTAAACTTGTTCATTCATGTAGAAACGACTACTCTCGCCGACGGAACGTACGAGTTGGTGCCCGCGTCCGAGAGTGAGCAGCGTGAAGCTCAAGTGAATCTAACTGAAGTTGCCGAAGACCCGAACCCAAGTTCGGAAGAGCCCCAAGCTAACTGTTCACAAGAAGGCAAGCCCCGGAGCATGAACCCTGTTTTCTAAACTTGTGCAACTTATTACTCTACTTTACTTGTGCATTAAGTTTATAGGAGTTGGATGAAAACTTAGTTGCATGTTCCTAGATACCCATGCTCTGAACACTAGATGTAAGGTTCGATAGAATGCTATGCTAATAGGACTCGTGTTGACGCCAGATTTTGACACGTCTTGAATCGGCGTCAGGAGAAGAAGATTGGCCGATGCGGCAGATTTGAGAGCTACAGTAAGGAATCGGCCGATAGAGGTAACAGTTGAAAATTGGCCGATTGGTGGCACAGCCCATACCGACAGGATAGGATTATTCTAGAAGATCCTGGTCAAAAGCTGGTCAACAAGGTATGCTAAGACGGCCGGAAAGCAATTGAAGAGGTCCTGACTGGATTAGGAAACGGCGGCGAAAGATTCTGCGGGAGTCCGTTTCCTTTTTAAAGTTATTATAGATATAGTAAGTTTTCCTGTTTTAAATAAGGTTGTAACAAGTCGTAATCGACCAGGAGTCCTAGTTTCAGGGTATAAATAGGAGTCGCTAGGGCTTTGCAAAAGAATCAAATCAATCAACAAAACACTTCTACCTTTTACCAGTACTTTACTTTCAAGTCGGCGGCTTCGCCAATATTTTCTTCTTTTACGAGTTCGTACGGATTGGCAGGGCTGCATCAACCTGATCTCCGGCCAATTGGTAGGTTCCGCTTATCGAGTAACATCCGAGCTTTAACTACGGGCGCATCGCTGTGGTTTCGTTTGGATTTATTCACAAGTTATCGATATTTACTAGAATTGCAAGTTTTACCTGTTATTCTAGTATTATCACCAATTATCCAGCTTGAGATCAGAGTAATCGGCTTCGTCATTGTTCTCCTTCGATTCATCGCCATACAGCCGATTAGATCTGTTCCAAGTGTTGCTTCTATAGTAATTGTTTAGATCGCTCTAGCAGTCTTCTTTACAATTACTATACGATCATCGGCTGACCTATAGCCGATCATCTCTACAGCAAATCGGCCGATTTGCCGCCGACGCGCTCCTCAGGACAGATCGGAAATCCAGCCGATCGACGCGCTTGGAATTTAATACTCTATTTCCTTGTCAATCAGTAGGTCAGATTGACTGGCACGCCGCGCGAACCGCACCAGGGCGATAACCCGAACAGGAGCTAAGCAGATTCTCCCGGGTCGTGTGTCCGACGCTGAAGACCCATCGGCCGATTCCTATCCGGCCGATTTTAGCGCCAACACACTTTTGGCACGCCCGGTGGGACACATCCAAGATCTGATATGTCGAACAACGCGGAAATCTCTGACAGCAACATCATTGGGGTCACAGAAGCTGATCTCAAGGACGACCAAAGGGAGGAATTGGCCAAACATCTGGAGGATTACAAGAAGATGTACCTCCAGTTGTTCAGTCGTACCAGAAGTGGGGAAGCAGTCAAGAAGGCTCCTATCCCAGCGCCTCGCCACATCACCATTGCTGAAGACTCGGGCAAGATATCAGAGATGATTCAACAGTCCGTGAATCAAGCATTCATTGACCAATCCTCGGTGATGAGCAACACGGTGTACAACGCCGTCGTCAACTCTCTGGCCAGCGGAGCCGTTCAAGGTTATCAGGGACCGGCATATGCCCCTCCAACTACCCTGCCGGCCAGAAGCTTACCGTACACATCCCAATTGGCTTCTCAGCCGATATTGACGCAGCGCGAGGGATACAGCTCTCCACCACTTCCGGCGTCTCCAAGATACAGCGGTGCACCATATCTCCCATCGCGAGCGCCGCTTCAACCCGTTCAAATGGCTTCTGTGCAAACACTGCCTACGAGCTTAGTGCCTTGGGGGGCATCAGCCAAGACGTATTTTCCCGAGCCAGCGAACGGGCATGGCACTTATCCGTTCCAGGTGCCGTACCAATCGGCCGCCCGGCCGACGGTCTCCCAGTACCAGCCGATTTTACCAGAAATCCGCAGGGGGGCAAGCACTGTGGAAGCATTCAGAGGCACGGTGCCAGCAACGACGTACGAAGGGGGTGCGGACGCGTTTCGCCAGCAGTTATCGGCCGCTCAGCAAACTTCGCCGATTCATCACCTGGCCGAACCAGCCCTTCAACACGTGCCCGCAACGCGAACAACTGTTCATCAGCAGTTGGTGGACTGGACGGCAAAGATAGCAGAAGTAATCCAAGATCAGTTTGGACTGAAGCCGAAAGTTCAAACTTATACTTATAAAATGCCATATCCATCGGCCTATGACTCGTTGCCGTTCCCACACCGTTACAAGGTTCCTGATTTCACCAAGTTCTCAGGGACGGATGACACATCCACTGTGGAGCACATCAACAGATTCATCATCCAGTGCGGAGAAGCTGCCACGCAAGATGCTCTGAGGGTGCGATTATTTTCATCATCTCTGTCCGGATCGGCCTTCCAGTGGTTCACCACTTTACCGCCAAATTCTATCGTCACGTGGGCCGATCTGGAGAAACAATTCCACAAATACTTCTACGCAGGGGTACACGAGATGAAGATCTCAGATTTAACCAGCCTCAAACAGAGGAGCGATGAACCGGTGACAGGGTATATACAGAGGTTCAGAGAAATCAAAAACAAATGCTACAGTCTGGCTCTGACCGATGCACAGTTGGCCGATATCGCTTTCCAAGGTCTCTTACCGCAAATCAGAGAGAGATATGCTGCCCAAGAGTTTGAGAGCCTGAGTCAGATCGTCCACCGATTGTCAGGACAGGAGGTCCGACCGTTTGAACAGCGGAGGAGCTTCCAGAAGAAGGTGGCATACTTGGAGGGATCTGAATCTGACGCAGAGGAAGAAATCGACCTGGCGGAATGGGTAAAAGGGAAAAAACCAATATCCTGCCCCTTTGGCAAGAAGGAGCCAGAGACATTCGGCTTTGACACGTCGAAGGCCGATAAAATTTTTGATCTACTGCTTCAGGAGGGACAGATTAAGCTGTCACAGAATCACACCGTCCCTACGGCCGATCAACTTAAGAAGATGAAATACTGCAAGTGGCACAACGCTACTTCTCATGATACGAATGAATGTAAAGTCTTCCGCCAACAGATACAATCGGCCATTGAACAGGGGCGGCTCAGATTTGAAACTCCAACCAAATCGGCAATGCCGATGAAGATAGATCAGCATCCCTTCCCGGCCAACACGGTCAACGCTGGAGAAGAATCAAGTCAAACCAAGGTGCTGACGTCAGAATCGGCGAGAAGAGGCGGCGCTGTTGACTCCAGGAGGCAGATCACGGCGGAAGAAATCGGAAGGAACAGGCGAGGGCCAGAACGACCACACAGGCCTGTCACCTCCCGATTTCTACTAAGTAAATATCGGCGGCAACAAGAACAAGCACAACACCAGGAAGAGATGATACGCCGGCGTGAAAATCACTGGCAGTGTCCCTTCTTCATCCACTGCTGGGAGAATGATATCAGATTGCCATCTGCCGATAACTGTCCGGAGTGCAACGGATCAAACCGCAACGATCGCCCGAAGCCACACTCTAGGGACAGAGGATCAGAGCCGATCAACAGAAATCGACGCGAAGAACGGCGCGTTTTGGTGCATGATCGGCTGGGGGGCAGAGTTGACCAGTACGGCAGGTCAAAAAGCAAGATCGGCCAGCAAGATGGAGTGGGGGGCAGGATCAGCGCACGCGATCGGCTGGAAGAAATAGCCGATGATAGGGTGTCAGACGAAGACCCTCTAGGTAGGGAACCAGATTGGGAACACGCCAGATCATCGGCCAAACCAGTGAATCCCAGGTGGTGTCCCGATGGCCTATCCAGATCCCAAAAGCGGAGAATCTAACGCCTACGCCAGTTAGAGCATCAAGAAGAAGAGCAAAGGCACGTGCCTGAAAGAAGGAATGTTAAATCTCGGGTTTGGCGCCCAAAGAAGAATGATCAGGAAACAAACAGCCAAGAATCGGCAGCCGAGATTGATATGGTTTTCATATTGCCGATGGAGTTCATGGCGCCAAGCGATCGGGATAAAGTGACGAAAACAGAGGAAGAACAGATGGCACAACTGGTATTAGAGCCGATGACGGCTATGTTTGAGAAACCAGAAGAAGAAAAACGGCAGCATCTCAAAGCGCTGTTTCTCAAGGGCTATGTCAACGGGAGACCCGTCACCAGACTATTGGTAGATGGAGGCGCGGCAGTTAACATCATGCCGTATGTTATGTTCCGCAAGCTGGGCAAGGGCGATGACGACCTCACCAAGACAGACATGATGCTGAAGGATTTCGAAGGCAACGTGTCACCCGCCCGCGGGGCATTCTGCGTCGACCTCACCATCGGCAGTAAGACCCTCTCTACTACTTTCTTCGTCATTAATGGCAAAGGGTCCTATAATATGCTGCTTGGTCGCGATTGGATACATGCAAACTGTTGTGTCCCATCTACTATGCATCAATGCCTTGTGCAATGGGTCGGCGACAGTACAGAGATAGTCGCTGCCGATTCTGTCTACAGCGTTGCAGCGGCCGACACACAACAGTGGAGCTGCGAGCACGTCAAGTGTATATCTGGCAGGACTTGGGACACTGATTTCCTGAGAGTGTCCGATTTCGGTCTACAGCCGATCCAAGCAGTTGGCTCCGAAGATTCAGAATAAATGGATCAGCTCGTCCGAGAAGATGGGAAGCTGGGGCACGGGTTCACGTCGGCCGATTTATTAGAGATGGTAGATTTGGGGGATAGCAGCAAATCGAGGCCGACATACATTAGTGCCAATTTGGATTCTGAGTACAAACACAAATTGATAAGATTATTGAAAGATTTCAGGGACTGCTTTGCTTGGGGATACCACGAGATGCCAGGACTGGACCGGTCTATTGTTGAACACCGGTTACCTATAAAATCAGGATATCGGCCGTATCAGCAACCTGCACGGCGGTGTAACCCCAAGATTCTACCTGACATAAAGGCCGAGATTACAAAGTTGATTGAGGCAGGATTTATTCGGCAGTGCCGCTACGCCGAATGGATTTCTAACATTGTGCCTGTGTACAAGAAGAATGAAAAGTTGCGTGTGTGCATCGATTTCAGGAACTTAAATCAGGCGACGCCAATGGATGGTTATCCGATGCCAACGGCCGATATTTTGGTGGATGCTGCCACAGGCCACAAAGTCATAAGTTTCATGGATGGAAATGCCGGATACAATCAGATATTAATGGCCGAGGAAGATATTTCGAAAACGGCTTTTAGGTGCCCAGACCATCTTGGTTTATTTGAATGGGTGGTTATGACTTTTGGCTTGAAAAACGCCGGCGCTACATATCAACGGGCCATGAACTACATCTTCCACAAACTCATTGGTTCATCAGTGGAAATTTATATAGATGACGTCGTGGTCAAGTCAAAAGGTCACCAGGATCATCTGGCCGATTTACAGGAAGTGCTGGAGTGCACAAGGAAACATGGGCTGAAGATGAACCCAAACAAGTGTGCGTTTGGTGTATCGGCCGGACAATTCTTGGGATTTATGGTCCATGAGCGTGGGATAGAAGTCAGCCGCAAAACTATAGACGCCATCAACAAAGTGGTGGCCCCACAAAATAAAACTGAACTGCAGTCCCTCATCGGCAAGGTCAATTTCATCAGAAGATTCATATCCAATCTATCGGGACGTATTCAGGCTTTTACCCCTCTGTTGAAATTAAAGCCCGACCAAGAGTTCACATGGGGAGAAGAACAACGCAAGGCACTGGAGAATATCAAGCAGTATCTGGTTTCACGTCCGGTGTTAGCCCCGCCACAGCCTGGTAAGCCGTTCAAGTTATATTTATCGGCTGACGAGCAGGCTATTGGATCGGCGTTGGTACAGGAGTTTGAAGGGAAAGAACGAGTGGTATACTACGTCAGCAGAAGACTTTTAGACGCCGAAACAAGATATTCTTCGGTGGAGCGATTATGCTTGTGCTTGTACTTTTCATGTACTAAGCTCAGGCACTATTTGCTATCGGCAGAATGCATAGTCGTGTGCAAAGACGATGTGGTGAAGTATATGCTATCGTTGCCGATTTTGAAGGGGCGGATTGGAAAATGGATCCTGGCTTTGTCAGAATTCGATCTAAGGTACGAATCGGCCAAAACCGTCAAAGGTCAAGTGATGGCCGATTTCGTAGTTCAGCATTGTGGACCAGAAATTGCCACCGTTGAACCAGTTCCATGGACTCTATATTTTGATGGTTCTTCGTGTGGGGTCGGATCAGGAATCGGCATCGTTCTTGTGTCGCCTCGGGGGGCAACTTATGATTTCTCTCTGCCGATAGAAGCTTCTGCAACCAATAACCAGGCGGAATATCGAGCTGTTCTGAAAGGCATCCAATTATTAAGGGAAGTCAGAGCTGATGCAGTCGAAATCTTTGGGGACTCCATGCTCATTGTGGATCAGTTAATAGGACGATCTGAGTGCAAGGACGATATCTTGAGGATTTATTATGAGGATTGTCTTCAACTTTTGAAAGGATTCAAATCTGTAATAATTGAGCATATCCCCAGAGATTATAATGAAGAAGCCAACAGGCTGGCTCAACATGCTTCTGGGTATCGGCCGATTCAGGGAGCGATGACGCTAGAACTCGCGGCCGATGACTGGCGGAAGGAGATCGCCGATTACTTGAAAAATCCGTCCCAAAAGGTGGATCGGCGAACACGTTTTCAGGCTACAAAGTATGTGTTGCTTGAGGATGACTTATTTTTTCGGACGATTGATGGAGTTCTTCTCAAATGCCTGGGAACAGAAGAGGCAAAGGTTCTAATGGGAGAAATCCATGAAGGCGTGTGTGGAGCTCATCAATCGGCTCATAAAATGAAGTGGATGATCAGGAACAATGGATATTACTGGCCGACCATCCTGGAAGATTGTTTTAAGTATTACAAAGGATGCCAAGACTGTCAGAGGTTTGGCAATGTGCAGCGCGCACCAGCATCGGCTATGAATCCAATAGTTAAACCGTGGCCGTTCAGAGGTTGGGGAATAGATCTCATCGGGCAGATTCATCCTCCATCTAGCAAAGGGCATAAGTTCATATTGGTGGCTACAGATTATTTTACCAAATGGGTGGAGGCAGTTCCTTTGAGGAACGTGACATCAGCCGATATGATTGAGTTTGTTAAAAGCCATATTATATATCGATTTGGTATTCCTCAAACCATCACAACTGATCAAGGGACAATGTTCACTTCTGGAGAATTCAGAGAGTTCGCCGCTGATATGGGAATTAAATTATTAAATTCCTCTCCATACTATGCTCAAGCCAATGGCCAAGCAGAGTCATCTAACAAGGGGATAATCAAGCTAATCAAGAGGAAGATAGAAGAGCAATCCAAGAAGTGGCATATGTCTTTGGCTGAATCTTTATGGGCGTACAGGATGGCTTGTCATGGGGCTACTAAAATATCCCCTTATCGTTTGGTTTATGGTCATGAAGCAGTCTTACCACGGGAGATAAGGACAGGGTCAAGACGAATATCGCTACAGGATCAGTTAACAGCCGATGACTATTCCTTTCTCATGAGAGATGAACTTGACGATTCGGCGGGTTTGCGGTTAAGAGCCCTGATTAGCATAGAAGAGAACAAGAAAAGGGTGGCCAGATGGTATGACAAAAGGGTCAAAGTCAAACAGTTCTCTCAGGGAGATCTGGTATGGAAGCTGGTGCTGCCGATAGGATCTAAGGATCCCAAATTCGGTAAATGGTCACCCACTTGGGAAGGGCCGTATAGAATCGGCCGATGTGCTCCTGGAAATGCATACATTCTGGAGACAATAGAAGGGGAGGAATTCCCAAGAGCTCTGAATGGACGATATCTGAAGAGGTACTATCCAAGCATTTGGGTAGATGCATAACTTACAGCAAGATATATCAAGGTAACATGGCCGATTTCTCGTTGGTTTTCTGGTTACACATCTGGTGAAGGAAACATTGGGATTCATTATTGAATGGAAATCACGGATTACATGGCCGACATGGTATAAGTCGCCCTTGGAATAAAAATACTACTGATTACGCCTACGTTGGATTTCTCTTTCGACGCGACCTAGTCTTATCATGAGGGTGAGCCTTTCATCTTTCAGATCCTTTGCAGTGGCTCCAGTTTCAGCTTGGTTGCAGAGTTCTTTCAGCAGGCGGGCCTTCTCCTCTTCCAAATCTTTCATGGTGGCTTCAGTCTTAGCTTCAGCAAGTCGGTGTGAAGATGAAGAACTCTCGTCAGAGGTTGGCATTTGTTCAAAGCAGACAAGATCCATATAGTCCAGGATTGGTCGGACATTGGCAGGAACATGATCTTTGAGTTCTTCAGAATGAGCTTTTATCAGATCTATATCAGCTTGCGACAATGGCTTGCCTGAATGCATGATTTCGATCGCTCTTTCCAAACCAGGGTTGAGATGGTTCGGCTGAAAGAAGGAATAGACAAATATGTTGGAACAAAGTAAGATATCTCAGGAAGGGATGGAGAGAAAATTGATACCTGATTAACGGAAGAGGAGGATCGAGAAGACATTTTAATGCTTGACCAAAGACGGCGAGGGGCGGGATTCAGAAGGAAAGGAAGACGAGCAAGATGAGTATTTTTGGAAATAGTACGAAGAGGCGTATTTATAGAAAAGAAGAGACGAAGGGTTGGCAAGACGTGTGCCGTCGGAGTAAAGGCATCAGTAAATGTAAAGCTGCCAGGGGAGATGGTCAAAGTTTGAGTCTACACGCCAACATGATGTTCGTCGTGTTACCGGATTCCATGTCGTGGAGCTGATTCTAGAGCAAGGATCATATGCAGAGGAGTAGGTAACGCAATTGACTCTGGGGTTTACTCCTGTCACAATTGGGAAGTTTCGGAGGAGAGGATTAAATAAAAGAGTTTCGAAGGAAAAGTTATATTTTACTCCAAAACTGGGGGGCATGTGTTGATGCCAGATTTTGACACGTCTTGAATCGGCGTCAGGAGAAGAAGATTGGCCGATGCGGCAGATCTGAGAGCTACAGTAAGGAATCGGCCGATAGAGGTAACAGTTGAAAATCGGCCGATTGGTGGCGCAGCCCATACCGACAGGAGAGGATTATTCAAGAAGATCCTGGTCAAAAGCTGGTCAACAAGGTATGCTAAGACGGCCGGAAAGCAATTGAAGAGGTCCTGACTGGATTAGGAAACGGCGGCGAAAGATTCTGCGGGAGTCCGTTTCCTTTTTAAAGTTATTATAGATATAGTAAGTTTTCCTGTTTTAAATAAGGTTGTAACAAGTCGTAATCGACCAGGAGTCCTAGTTTCAGGGTATAAATAGGAGTCGCTAGGGCTTTGCAAAAGAATCAAATCAATCAACAAAACACTTCTACCTTTTACCAGTACTTTACTTTCAAGTTGGCGGCTTCGCCAATATTTTCTTCTTTTACAAGTTCGTACGGATTGGCAGGGCTGCATCAACCTGATCTCCGGCCAATTGGTAGGTTCCGCTTATCGAGTAACATCCGAGCTTTAACTACGGGCGCATCGCTGTGGTTTCATTTGGATTTATTCACAAGTTATCGATATGTACTAGAATTGCAAGTTTTACCTGTTATTCTAGTATTATCACCAATTATCCAGCTTGAGATCAGAGTAATCGGCTTCGTCATTGTTCTCCTTCGATTCATCGCCATACAGCCGATTAGATCTGTTCCAAGTGTTGCTTCTATAGTAATTGTTTAGATCGCTCTAGCAGTCTTCTTTACAATTACTATACGATCATCGGCTGACCTATAGCCGATCATCTCTACAGCAAATCGGCCGATTTGCCGCCGACGCGCTCCTCAGGACAGATCGGAAATCCAGCCGATCGACGCGCCTGGAATTTAATACTCTATTTCCTTGTCAATCAACAGGTCAGATTGACTGGCACGCCGCGCGAACCGCACCAGGGCGATAACCCGAACAGGGGCTAAGCAGATTCTCCCGGGTCGTGTGTCCGACGCTGAAGACCCATCGGCCGATTCCTATCCGGCCGATTTTAGCGCCAACAACTCGGTAAAAGTCGAGTGATTTCCTGTCACTCGCGAGAAATTAGGAGTTGATTGTTTACTACACGCTGCAATCATAAGGACAACGGACGGGCTATGGCGATGTTTACGATTGAGGCCCGTCTGTTTAGCGAAAAATGCTAAGGCCGCAGTGTGTGGTAGTGGTGGTTAAGTCTTTGAATGTACTAACCACATGCCAAGAATATGGTAATCGGTAAGCTTAAGTACCGGATTGAACCGAGGCCGGAACATACTCCCCACTGTCTTGAATTCGTTCACATCTAGCTAATGGCGGGTGCATCGGCCGCCACAGCCCGACGTACCGAGGTCTATGGGGAGGTGTAGTCGAGGGCGGTGGGCCTGTTCCGTGAAGCGGGAATTGAAGGGAAAAGTTGCACGTGTGACTCTTGGAGTAACCACGTGACGTGTGTTTAGGTTTCCCTTGCAAGGTTAAGAAATTCGATTCGAATCGTCCGTTTCTCACGGCTATTGAGACTGCTTAACCACTTTTACCCACAGAGTAAGAAGAGGAACAATGATGATGAATAAACTTGTTGGATGAAAATTTAATGCTTCACCATGTATGATATTGGATAGTTGCTTACCTAGAATGGTTAAAGAAAGCTAGAACTTGGAGCTAAAATCTGAAAGTAAGGACCTACTATATATGCTTTTTGGCAAAACAAACCCCTCAAGCCAAAAGCCTCGCATGTCTAGGAGTCGGCTAAATATACCCCATTAGTCGGGTAAGCCTTGCTGAGTATTAGTATACTCAGCCTTGCTTGTGGCTCGTTTTCAGGTGAGACTTTCGAAGATATGATTGCTAGCTTGACCTGGCCGTGTACTCTTCCCCCTGGTTGGTCGGTGGAATGGGATACGCCCCTGTCCAACGAAGATAATGCCGAGTGATGTCTCGTACGGGCTTCATCGAGACATCCTTATCGTCGGAGTAGCTTTCGTTGTTTTATTTTCCGCTGCAACTTAAACTCTGAAGAACTTATTAGTTATGATCATTGAAGTACTTGGTTTCTAAACTCAAAAACTTGGTCTGTAATATTCACTTATGATAATGTTGTAATATTTGCTGGAATGTGGTATTCTCTGGGCTCATCGTCGCATGAGCGTTTGTATATATGGCGCTCGATCCGCTTACCGTGGTTGTATCGGGAGGTTATACCCGACAGACCAGTGGATTACTCCGTTTGAAGTGTAAGGTTAACCGAGATTGCCCTAATGGTGATGGTTAATACACTTGAGCCGGATTAATTCAGGTGGTTCTGCCACAGCTGGTATCAGAGCCGTAGCTGGTGCCACAGCTGGCAACAGCTGGCGCCAAAGCCAAAATACATACGCCAGAGAATGCGACAAGCCTTAAAAACATATTTTCATAAAATTTGACTAGAAGGATGTGTTGCGAAATACGTTGGAACGTTAAGGATGGTGCCTAGTTCGTAAAGCCCTAAGGGATAATGGGAAAGTTACTAGGTGGCTATCTAACTACTATATATATTATCGACTGACTTCCAGCATATTAGTTTCTGTCAAATCTTACTTTCATGCACAACTGACCTTAATTTCTGTAACGACGCACTCATCGCTGAGGTAAGAAGGTAAGGATCCTCAGCCAACTGAGAGAGCTTGGCCTTCCTGTCGGTGATGCGAACCGAACGCTGCCCTCAAGCAGTGGCTTACTTGAGGTGCTGCCAATATGCCAACTGTTAGTTGAACATATTGGGAGTAGAAGGTTTGGCGTAGGGTATGACGATCGCTGTTCATACCCCCGTCTCATGACAGTACCCCCGTGAATATGCTATCTCGATAGCGTATGTTAACGTCGTCTGTACGGCGGAAATTGTACAGATATCGTTTCTATAAGTAAACGGTAATGAATACGGACGCTTTCATGAGTGCTGGCATGAATGGTTCATGAAATATATATATGCTTTGTCAATCTTCTGCAGGTACACTAACCGCGATTACGATAAGTTAAAGAACGGTTAGGAAATCTCGACTAGCTATTATAGTGAGAGGCGTATCATGTATGCCACCGAAACTATCTTCGTAAGACCAAAAGTTATTTGGCAATTATTTTATTTTGTGAGGACGAATAGGACGTGCATGCATCATAACCATATATATCTGAAATTGAAACCATGATGCGTGAGAGTGGCAAGGTTCATGCGCCCACACGATTGACTTGCCTAAGGATTATCTAGTAAACCGGTCACTTTCCGCCTTATCCGAAAAGATGAAATTATTAAGCTGAGAAAATGACCCTTTCGGAAGAAACTCAGGTTGAAAGTTTTTGTTCCAAAATCCGTATTCTACCTCCTGTCTAAATACAAAAAAAAATTCTGGACATGGTAATGAGAAACAACAAAGACCTTGGTGTGTTGGTTTCTGTCCAAAATGAGCAGTCCAGCCACTTAAATTTTTAGGCCCCCTTCATACAGTTTTCTGCAAAAGAGTACAACACAAAACTTGTTCCAAATTTACCCAAGTAGCTTCTGTTAAAATTTGGTAAATTTTGGCTGGGTAGATTTTCCCTGGTGCATGAAATATTGGCCCCCTGTTCACTGAAAATTTCTGGGTAGATAGAGAAGTGAGACCTTAAGGAAACAGCCATCTTAGAGCCTAATCCAGCCAAAGTGTTGAATACCAAACTTGTCCTAAATTCTGTGATCTAGGTTCTCACAAAATTTCAACCCTATTGGATCTTGCTAGTTTGAGTTATAGGCCAGATACTATAACTCGTTCTGCTGAAAAACAGCCAACCAGCGAAGCAAAGAGTGAATCGTTTGACCATCTTATCCGTCGATTTAGCATCTTGGCTGAATATCAAAGTTGTACATCCCTAAATTCCCTATCCACTGCCAAAATATGAGGAACTTTGGATGAACCTACCAGGAGTTATAAGATTCTTATGGCAGACAGTTTTTATGCCCGCGATTCCATCCAGGACCTTTTGGAAGTCTACTATTCCGCGTTAGATCTTTTTGGAGTCATGGAAGCAATATGGATCACGTTGCTAATGAAGAACATTCGCCTTTTCAGATGGTTGGAGCAACCCGTGGTAACCCGGATGGTTTTGGTGCTAGTGCAAGTGGATCACAACCACAGCCGCCGCCACCACCCAGCTTGGTTGAAGTAATGGCCGCTCAAACCGAGTTGCTTCGTCAGCTGGTGCAAGGACAGCAACACCACCAGCGGGGTGGGCAAAATGTCCCCCACCCCCAAGCTGCAGGATACACGGATTTCCTAGGGACCCAGCCTCCCTTGTTTCACGAGACGGAGGAACCCTTGGATGCGGACGCTTGGATTCGCACAATCGAGTCCAAGTTTTCTCTACTTGTGGCCCCATGTTCGGATGAAAACAAGGTCCGCTTTGCCGCGCAGCAGCTTCGCGGTACGGCTCGTCTATGGTGGGACCACTATTTTGCTATGCTCCCCGCTGATCACATTGTCACCTGGGATGAATTCAAGACTGCGTTCCGGGCACACCATATTCCCGAAGGTCTCATAGAAAGAAAGCTAAATGAGTTTTTAGCTCTCACTCAGGGTAACCGCACTGTACTTCAGTATGCTCAAGCCTTCAACAACCTGTGCCAATACGCGGGGTATCACGCAGACACAGATGCCAAGAAGCGTGATCGTTTCCGTAGAGGTCTGAGTACTAAACTCAAGGAACGATTGAATCTTGTCAAAGCCGATACATATAACGAGCTAGTCAACATGGCCATCACTCAAGAGGACTATATTGAGGCTCGTCGTGCTGAAAAGAAGAGAAAGGCGCTAGCTGGACCCTCGGGTGCTCAGCCACCGAGGTATCGCTTGGTGCGAAATGCTGCGCCTACAGCTCCACCGAAGGCCCCTCAGCCAGGGCGTTGGATTATCAGGCCCCCGCAGCAGCCAGGCATGGTACGACCCCCGATGCCTCCACAGAATGGTCCGAGGCCCACTCTGCAACAGCCTCTTCGACCCAGCCCCGCGAATCGTTGTTTCAAATGCGGGAGTTCCGGTCATTTCGCTCGAGAATGCCCTCAACCCAGGCTGCCAAATCAGGGCCAGGACTCTAACCAGAACAATAAGAACAAAGGCAAGAAGCAGACCCTCCAGGTCAAACAAGGACGGATCAACTTCACCATCCTTGCAGAACTTTCTGAAGGAGCACCAGTGATGATGGGTACATTCTCTATCCATAACAAGCCTGCAGTCATATTGTTTGATTCTGGTGCATCACATAGTTTCATCAGTGCAAAGTTTGGTGCAAAAGTAGGCTTGAATGTTTGTCACACCAAAGGGTCGTATATGATATCAACACCGGGTGGAAAAATTGCTTCCAACCAAATAATAAGGCTGGTACCGATAAAATTGGGAAGTAAAGTCATCAACACAGACCTTGTTCTTTTACCCCTGGACGGCATGGATATTATTTTGGGAATGAACTGGATGACTAGGCATGGAGTCACACTGGACCTTTCTTCCCGTGCCGTTGAGATAAATTCACCTAGTCACGGAGCCACTACCCTTTACCTACCATTCCTAGATTGCACGAATTCCTGTGCTTACAAAATGGAAGGACTTAAGCTAGAGGATATTCCTGTGGTATGCGAGTATGCCGATGTCTTTCCGGACGACTTACCCGGAATGCCACCAGATAGGGATATTGAGTTCATCATTGAACTACAACCAGGCACTGAACCTATATCCAAAAGACCATATAGGATGCCCCCTAAAGAATTGGCAGAGCTAAAAATTCAACTCCAAGAACTACTGGACAAAGGTTTCATTCGCCCTAGCGCGTCACCTTGGGGATGTCCAGCCCTTTTTGTAAAGAAAAAGGATGACAGTTTAAGACTATGTGTGGATTATCGACCTCTCAATGCGGTAACTGTTAAAAATAAATACCCACTTCCTCATATCGATGTACTCTTCGATCAATTAGCTGGAGCCAGAGTCTTCTCAAAGATTGATCTTCGTTCGGGATACCATCAGATCAAGATTCGCCCGTGCGATGTTCCTAAGACCGCTTTCTCCACACGATATGGACTATATGAATTCTTGGTCATGTCCTTTGGACTCACAAATGCCCCTGCCTACTTCATGTATCTCATGAATTCGGTATTCATGCCCGAACTTGACAAATTCGTCGTAGTGTTCATTGACGACATCCTTATCTATTCCAAGGATGAGGAAGAGCACGCTAAGCCCCTGCACATTGTTCTTCAGCGTCTAAGAGACCATCAGCTCTATGCTAAGTTTTCTAAGTGTGAATTCTGGTTGGATACTGTAAAGTTCTTAGGTCACACGATCTCCAGCGAAGGCATAGCTGTTGACCCCAGCAAGGTACAAGAGGTGATGGATTGGAGACCCCCTACCTCTGTTCATCAGATTCGCAGTTTTCTCGGCTTAGCCGGTTACTACCGTCGCTTCATCCCGGATTTCTCTCGAATTGCTAAGCCCATGACGGAACTATTGAAGAAGGAAGTAAAGTTTGTATGGAATGAGGAATGTGAAGAAGCTTTCCACACTCTCAGAGAGCATCTGACTACTGCACCTGTGTTAGCTCAACCCGATAATACCAAGTCGTTCGATGTGTATTGTGACACATCGGGTACTGGTCTAGGATGTGTGCTTATGCAAGAGAGTCGAGTGATTGCATATGCCTCACGAGCCCTTCGGCCCCACGAGCAGAATTATCCCACTCACGATCTTGAGCTTGCAGCTGTCATTCACGCTCTGAAAATATGGAGGCACTATCTCATGGGTACACAGTGCAATATCTACACTGATCATAAGAGTCTCAAGTATATCTTCACACAAGCCGATCTGAATATGAGACAACGAAGATGGTTAGAATTAATCAAGGATTATGACCTTGAAGTGCACTATCACCCCGGCAAGGCTAATGTAGTCGCGGACGCACTAAGCCGCAAGTCCCATTGCCATTGCTTATCTATGGAGTCCTACAATGAGACATTGTGTGCAGAAATGAGGAAACTTAACATGGAAATGGTTTCCCAAGGCACTCTAGATCACATCACAGTGGAGCCCACTCTTCACGACCAAATCGTCATGGCACAACTACATGATGAAGGAATTAAGATCATCAAACAAAAACTCTCTCTAGGTGAGGAGAAGTATAAATGTTTCCGCCAGGACCATAAGGGAGTTCTATGGTTCGAAAGTCGTATAGTCATTTCGAAGAATCGTGAACTCCGCAAGCAAATTCTCGATGAGGCACACCTTTCCAAATTCTCTATCCACCCCGGTAGTAGCAAAATGTATCAAGACCTAAGGCAAAACTTCTGGTGGACTAGAATGAGAAGAGAAATTGCTACGTATGTCTCAGAATGTGACCTACGTATGCAACCAATCAGGAAGCGCCACGTTGAAGAGGTAGGTCGGTTGCTTCCACTGTAACACCTCAGGTGTTTTAATTGTTAAACAAGTCTTACTGGCGTAATAAAACGCATCGCTAACCAAGAAAATAAAAGGAATGGATTAAGTTTGGTTTTGCTTCTACCTTTAAAAGTTTGTATGTGCATAAATGCATGTACTTTAATGAAACAAATTGGATAACTTTCACATCAAAGCAAATATGGCTATGAAATTAAATGAGCACACCAGTATTAGCATGACCAATAAAAGTTTAGTTGAAGCCTAGGGAAGAAAATGAAATTTTGAAATAAAATGACGCGCCCTCCGAATAGAGTTTTCTTTAAGTTTTTAAAATAACTTTGGAAATAAAGCTCAAATGAACTTTGGCCTGAAACGAAACTTGTAGAACTTTTTATTCTGAACAACTTTCATGTTCAAAAGATTTTGAAATTCAAATTAGAAAGTGGAGAAAACGTCCTGTTTGCAACCAGCCCCCTGGAAATTTTCGAATTTTCGCACTTAGGTCCCTCCCTCACCTCTCCCTCCTCTGCTGCACCGCCCAGCTCGCGCGACCGCCGCCGGCCACCTGGCCCTCGACGCCTGCGTGGCACCAGGCGCCGAGCCAACCCCCGGCGCCCTGCCTGCTGCCCGCCCCCGCTCGCCCAACCACGGCCGCGCCATTCTTCTCCCTCCCGCACGGCATGCCCCTGCCCAACCCGGCGCCCTGTAGCACCGCACCGCCGCCCAGTCGCTGGCCGCCGCCCCGCCACCCAACGGCGTGCCCCGTCGTGCCGCCCCAGCCCGCCCAATCGCGCCGCGCACCATCTCCCTCGCCCACGCCGCTATCTCGCTCGCCCAGTCGCCTGCCCGCGTAGTTCGCACGCGACACAGCGCCTCTGGTCACCGCCGCCCCGCACCAATGGCGGCCAGCCTCGCCGCCCCCTCCACCCCGCGTTCTGGCCGTGCCAAGCCCTCCCCCATGAGCTCCACCAGCTATAAAGCCGGCACAGCGCCTCTCCCTCCTCTCCTTTCTTCTTTCCCGCCAGAGCAGAGCAGAGCCGAGCTCCGCCCCACGCCGCCACCGTGGAACTCCCTCCTCCGCCCCTCCTCGACCCGAGATAGGCGCTGAAACGGATCCTCCTCAGTGCGCTGAAGCTTCCCAGCCCGAGCCCCGCCGCCCTCATCGCCGGAGTGCCGCCGTCCGCGCCGCCCCACCGCCGCCGCCCCTGCTCTCCGCGGCCAGCCCGCCACCAGCCACCCCGAGCCACTCCAAGACCACCAATAGGTGCGCCCTGGTTCCCTCTCCGTGCTCCCCCACCTTGACCTCGCCGCCGGCGACCCAGCTCGCCGGAATTCGGCCGGACAGGATGATCCCCGCCGTGAATTTGCGACCAGGGACCACATTGCAAACGCCCAAATCATCCTAGGGGGTTTTCTGCTAGTTTTCAGGGACCCCTCTGTAAAGAAAGTTTTAACCAAATCAGTGAACTTGTAAAATTCGTATAAAATCGTAGAAAATTCAGAAAAATTCAAACGCAACTGTTCTTGAATCCTTAGAAGAAACTCTACAACTTTTGTTACATAAAGTTTCACAGATTCTCAATATATTTTGCTCTACATTAAATGGAACTTTTAATGGACTTCTTTTGTGCCCACTGTTGTAGATCATTGCTGACCCTAAATTTTGGGCAGTGAGTTACTTGCTTGATGTTTAGGACTGTGTAAAAAGATCAGGACCAAAAGCCACCTCTAGATACACCTTTTGTCCAACCTTGTTTTATGCCATAAAGTGATAGAACTAATTTTTCCTGCTGTTCTGTGATGTTTAATGTCATGAAACTCTTTCTGTGTTGTTGTAGTAATACCTAGAGGCCATAGAAAAATTTAGAAACATTTTTACTATATGTAACCTGTTCATATGAATTTGTGGTAGGAAAAATTCACTAATTCAAAATAATTAGTAAAGCGCTTAGAAAATGTTCATCTTTTTACTATGAAACACAATAGAGTAGCTCAAGCTGTAAAAAATGTTTCATACATAGAAACCCTGTATAACATCCTGTAGAAAATAATCTTTAATAACATGAGTGTAGTTTGTCCCATTTATTATGCTCTATATCATGTACAATAAAATCTGAAAAATTTACAGTGACACAAAAATGGTTATAGCAACACCCTGTAAAATTTTTAGCATCAATACTTGCATGGTTTGTTCTGTATAAAAATAACTAGATTCTAGCAGTGGCTGTGTATTACATTTTTCATATTTAACATGCTACACAAAAATATCTGATATTTTTACAGTGACCTTATCTCTGCATAATGTACTTTGAATAAAAATTTTATTACCAGAAGCTAACTAGATTAGTATTTGTGTTCAACTCATGTTGGTGTTTAAATATAACACAACCCCTTCTTCTTTAATGAAGTTAAATAGATTAAGATGAACTCTATTAACGATTGCCCAAGAAATGTTAAAGTAAATAACTTTACAGCAAAACCTATGTCTTATGAACTGCAACTTTATCGTGAAGGAAATAATGTCATTTACTATCACCACTACTTAAACTTGTTCATTCATGTAGAAACGACTACTCTCGCCGACGGAACGTACGAGTTGGTGCCCGCGTCCGAGAGTGAGCAGCGTGAAGCTCAAGTGAATCTAACTGAAGTTGCCGAAGACCCGAACCCAAGTTCGGAAGAGCCCCAAGCTAACTGTTCACAAGAAGGCAAGCCCCGGAGCATGAATCCTGTTTTCTAAACTTGTGCAACTTATTACTCTACTTTACTTGTGCATTAAGTTTATAGGAGTTGGATGAAAACTTAGTTGCATGTTCCTAGATACCCATGCTCTGAACACTAGATGCAAGGTTCGATAGAATGCTATGCTAATAGGACTCGGTAAAAGTCGAGTGATTTCCTGTCACTCGCGAGAAATTAGGAGTTGATTGTTTACTACACGCTGCAATCATAAGGACAACGGACGGGCTATGGCGATGTTTACGATTGAGGCCCGTCTGTTTAGCGAAAAATGCTAAGGCCGCAGTGTGTGGTAGTGGTGGTTAAGTCTTTGAACGTACTAACCACATGCCGAGAATATGGTAATCGGTAAGCTTAAGTACCGGATTGAACCGAGGCCGGAACATACTCCCCACTGTCTTGAATTCGTTCACATCTAGCTAATGGCGGGTGCATCGGCCGCCACAGCCCGACGTACCGAGGTCTGTGGGGAGGTGTAGTCGAGGGCGGTGGGCCTGTTCCGTGAAGCGGGAATTGAAGGGAAAAGTTGCACGTGTGACTCTTGGAGTAACCACGTGACGTGTGTTTAGGTTTCCCTTGCAAGGTTAAGAAATTCGATTCGAATCGTCCGTTTCTCACGGCTATTGAGACTGCTTAACCACTTTTACCCACAGAGTAAGAAGAGGAACAATGATGATGAACAAACTTGTTGGATGAAAATTTAATGCTTCACCATGTATGATATTGGATAGTTGCTTACCTAGAATGGTTAAAGAAAGCTAGAACTTGGAGCTAAAATCCTAAAGTAAGGACCTACTATATATGCTTTTTGGCAAAACAAACCCCTCAAGCCAAAAGCCTCGCATGTCTAGGAGTCGGCTAAGTATACCCCATTAGTCGGGTAAGCCTTGCTGAGTATTAGTATACTCAGCCTTGCTTGTGGCTCGTTTTCAGGTGAGACTTTCGAAGATATGATTGCTAGCTTGATCTGGCCGTGTACTCTTCCCCCTGGTTGGTCGGTGGAATGGGATACGCCCCCGTCCAACGAAGATAATGCCGAGTGATGTCTCGTACGGGCTTCATCGAGACATCCTTATCGTCGGAGTAGCTTTCGTTGTTTTATTTCCCGCTGCAACTTAAACTCTGAAGAACTTATTAGTTATGATCATTGAAGTACTTGGTTTCTAAACTCAAAAACTTGGTCTGTAATATTCACTTATGATAATGTTGTAATATTTGCTGGAATGTGGTATTCTCTGGGCTCATCGTCGCATGAGCGTTTGTATGTATGGCGCTCGATCCGCTTACCGTGGTTGTATCGGGAGGTTATACCCGACAGACCAGTGGATTACTCCGTTTGAAGTGTAAGGTTAACCAAGATTGCCCTAATGGTGATGGTTAATACACTTGAGCCGGATTAATTCAGGTGGTTCTGCCACATCCACCCTGAGCCGGCCGACCTGGGTAGGTCGGCCGAACTAGGCCTAGCCCGGCTCGGCTCCTCCCTTTGCCACGTGGTCTGTAGGTGGGTCCTAAGGTCCTTGGCAGGTGAGTGAGCCTTGGTTGAGGCTAGTTCCTTGCCTTGTTGGCCTCTTTTTCTTCGTTTGAGCATTCTAGAATTATGCCTTGAATCTTAGTTGCTCATTTCCTGCAATTTCGTCCTGTAATCTCCTGCATACAGAAGTTGAACAGCACTAGTGGAATTTGTCAGATTAAGCCCTATTCTAGTGTTGATCCTTGGATAATTGTTGCTTTTATCGAGCGTCAACAAGATCCCCCACACTTGGCCCTTTGCTCGTCCTCGAGTGAAGGCGACAAAACCAAGGCGGAACGGTGCTCTGGTAAGGTTCCTGCATTAAAGTTATTCTAAACCCTTACCATTGTTCACGAACGTTGAAGTGTCTACCAATATGCTATAGGCGGTTGAAGGATGGAATGATGAGGACTTAAGTATCCTCTTCCGCTCACCTACTGACCGTGGGATGTTTTTGAAAGATTTTTGAAAAGAAAATATTCCATGGTCTTACCTTCGGGCAGCACACTCACTCACTCATTTATTTATTTAGCTCAGAAGTGTAACTCTCTCTCCTTGTGTGTAAAGCTGAAGTGAGCTCGGTAGGAGGTATATGAAGGCGCTCTTGAAGGTACCACTGTTGCAGCATCAAAGGTTGGATCCATGGAGATTCTGTATCATTTACATGTTTGATCAAGAGAGTGCACGTGTGGCAGATGTGAACTCTTTCGGTACTGATCTTTTCCTCTCTTCTTTTCCCCTTTTCTTTCTTCTCTCCCTCTCTTTTTTTGGGTCATGCTTCTTTGGCATGCCATCTTCTCTCTCTCTCTCTCTCTCTCTCTCTATCTCTCTTTTTGAGGGGAATACTTGGAGAGCGATCATATACCTTCTGAGGACACTTTATTAATGAAATCAAATGGTAATTCGTGCACGTGCCTCTCGAACAAACACATAAAGGAACAGATCTCGCTTGGGTCACAACATTTGATAAAGCTCAATGTAACAGCAAGGCGCTTTTATGTGGGGTTTTTCACAATGTAAAGTAACTGCATATGGCTGTGGTAGGTAGAAGGATAAACAGACCAGGGGATAGTTTTGTTTTTAGTTGAAAAGAAAACTCCCAAGTTCAGCAAGAGAAACAGGTAGAGAAACTTTAATCAAAACCATATCTCATCAATCAACAACTTTAGCATTATGGGTTCCCTAAGTGGTGGTTCGCAAACTCAAGTATGGTAAAGAAGAAAATTTATGCATGAATCACCCAGTGGCACGACGGGTTCTCATGAGTTAAACAATTTTAGATTAGGCAGTTTTAGTAGCATGTTTAAATCTCGGAGAACAGGGAGAAAACGAGTGAGGATGTGCAAACCGTGGGTCCAGAACAAGACGGTATTAGATATTCACTTGCATACGGGTCCGTCCTGAGGTGCACATGAGTCGTGGGGGCGTGTAACTTGATGTAGCGACGATCTCCCCCACACTTGTTTTCGAACCTATCTTTATTCAATAAAAGCAGAAAAAGTAAAATGCAAAGGGGCTCTACCGGCATTAACACCGGGGAGCCAAAGTTTGAATTATCCAAATTAAATGGGGGCGCTTACAATGAAAGCAAAATGAGATGAAGCAAACTAATCGAAAGAAATAAACCTGATCCTAGCGCCCGACTAAACTAAACTAAGGAAGATCTATACTACTATAGGTCTTCCTATCCTACCGCTGTGTAAGAGGCGCTTGAGCCTAGAGCTCAGGCCACGGTGTAAGAGGCGCTTGAGCCTAGTGCAGAGGTCATCGTGGAGCTCTTCGACCTCCAACTTCCGCTCAGCTAGCTAATCCTTGAGCCGCTTGTTCTCCAAGGGAAGCTCTCTTACCATTACTGTAAGGTCAGCTAGCGTGAGCTCCTGAGGGGCTTCTTCATCACTACTATCAAAGTAGCCTCCGGTTCTCTTGGCTGCAGGCTGTAACTGGTGTCACCTGACTCGCTCTGGGGGAGCTTGCTGCTCCGGCTCCTTTCCCTTGGCAGCACGGGAAGGGGTGAACACCGGAATCTGGTCTTCCGGCCGTGGGCTCTTGGGCTCTGTCATGAGAGGTGCAGATGCCCCGGGTGTGCTGTTCTCCTTCGGCTTCCGCTGCGGTCCTGACTTCCGTTGAGTTAGAGCCCCCTTTGGTGGACGCTGGTAGGGGCTCAGGGCCCGAGCCCTTGCCTTCTGGCTTCTATGTGGCAAGGCAGAGCGCGCCGTCGAACGGGGGCGCGAGAGGTCACGGCCCCGGTTCGGCTGACCTGGTGGGTCGGCCGACCCAAGGTTGGCCCCCCTCGGCCCCCCGTTGCGCACCACGGCAGGTGCCACTGCCAGGGGCGCCATTGAGAGTGTGTGCACCTCTTCGACCTCTGACTCAATCATAATTGGGGAGTTTGGACTGTTGGCCGGTGTCGAGGCTACCATTGGGTGGTCGGTGGTGTTGGAGTTGATGAACGGAATGATTTCCTTGCCAGCCATTGATGGGTTCTAGTGGTGTAGATGGGTTTTGAAGGTGGAGAGGTGAAGGTAGATGGAAA
Organism: Panicum miliaceum; assembly: GCA_032594955.1. Lineage (NCBI taxonomy): Eukaryota > Viridiplantae > Streptophyta > Magnoliopsida > Poales > Poaceae > Panicum > Panicum miliaceum. The sequence continues at coordinate 18,864,071 of CM064056.1, forward strand.
AAGGTTGAGAGGACGAGGAAGGGTTTTCAAGGGAGAAGAAAAAGGGAAGGAACCCTATTTTCTGCCGTTGAAAGGAACCGAGGCAGCCAGATTTTGGGCTAGGACACGAGGATAGCCTGGCCTGCTGAAGATGGGCCGCTATGGCTGCCACCCTGGTTCGGCCGACTTGGGCTTGGCCCAGCTGGCCTCCCTCCTTCTCTGGACAGCAGTTGGGAGAGTCTAGAGAGTTTATGCAAGTGGCTTTCCTTAGGATATGGCCTATAGAGCCTTTAATCAAGTATATAGTCATGTTGAACGAGTTCAATCATGTCTACTTCTTCATCTAAAGTTGTATCATGGTCTAAAAATAATTTCAGACGATGGCAACCTTGTGGATGTTACCTTCATCATCTTGGATCGTTATTGCCCCATGCGTTGATGTGTTGATGATGAGGTAGGGTCCCGTCCACTTGCTCCTTAACTTCCCGTGGCCGAAGAGTTTTACCGTGGAATTGAAAAGTAGTACCTTATCTCCGGGCGTGAAGACTTTCGGCTTTAGCCTCTTATCGTGCCATCTCTTGGTTCTTTCTTTATATAGTGCGGCACTGTGATAGGCTTTATCTCTACACTCCTCCAATTCTGATATCTGCCTCTTCCTGTGCTCTCCTGCTAGGTCCAAATTCATGTTCCATTTTTGGATGGCCCAATGTGCTCTATGCTCCAGTTCAACAGGTAGATGACACGTCTTCGCATAGACAAGTTGATAGGGTGACATACCAATGGGAGTCTTGTAAGCTAGGCTTAGGCTTCCATCGTTTACCCATCTCATTGACGGTCTTTTGCAGAATATTCTTGATTTGCTTATTTGATATTTCTGTCTGACAGGGTGATACGAGGTTGCAATGTTATGCTGCGTCCCGAGTTCCTTGAGGAAACTTCGGAAAGCCGCATCGATGAAATGTGATCCTCCGTTGCTAATTACCATCCGAGGTGTCCTAAACCTTGGAAAGATTACCTCTTGAAACATTTTCCGGGCGTGCTTTGCATCGGCAGCCTTGCAGGGCATTGCTTCTATCCATTTGGAGACATAATCCACAGCGACCAAGATATACTCACAGCTATGGGACTTTGGGAAGGGTCCCATATAGTCAATGCCCCATACATCAAAAAGCTCCACTTGAAGGTTTTATGTGAGAGGCATGGCATCATGAGCTGAGATTCCTCCGTGTTTCTGGCAACTGGGACACCTTCGAATGAAATCCTTGGTGTCTTCATACATTGTTGGCCAATAGAAACCACTCTGCCATATTTTTGCTTGAGTGCGAAACACACCATAGTGCCCTCCGTATGGTGGTGCATGGCATATCTCAATAATCTTGATTCCTTCGGCTGTGGGGACACATCTTCGGAGTAATCCATCTGCACAGACTCTGTAGAGGTATGGCTCATCCCATAGGTGTTGTCTGCTCTCAGCCACTAGCTTCGTCTTGTTCTCCCCAGGTGGGACATACCCTGAAACCATAAAATTGACAATATTTGCATACTAGGGGTTCGAAACTGTTACCTTGAGTAGCATGTCATCCCGGAGGAAATCGTTTGTCGGCAATTCCTGCGTGTTAGTGATATTCATACGCGACAAATGATCTGCAACCGAGTTTTCTACTCCCTTTTTATCTCTAATTTCTAAATCAAACTCCTGGAGTAGAAGGATCCACCTACTGAGCCTTGGCTTCGCATCTTTCTTAGTGAGAAGGTACTTCAGAGCTGCATGGTCAGTGTATACAATAACCTTTGCACCCACTAAGTTAGATCTGAACTTATCTATAGCAAAACCAACTACCAGGAGCTCCTTTTCAGTTTTGGAATAATTAAGCTGAGCTCCTATTAGTGTCTTGCTTGCATAGGCGATCGCGTGATGCTTCTTGTCCTTCGTTTGCCCAAGTACGGCCCCCACCGCATAATTGCTAGCATCACACATGATCTCAAAGGGAAGCATCCAATCTGGGGGTTGAATGATTGGAGCTGAGATGATTGCCTTTTTGAGAGAGTGAAAGGCTCTTAGGCACTCATCATCAGATTGGAAAGGGCGTCGTTAGCTAGCAGGTTTGTGAGGGTTCTAGCCATATGGGAAAAGTTAGCTATGAAATGCCGGTAGAACCCTGCATGACCTAAGAAGCTTCAGATTTCTTTCACATTGGTGGGAGGCAGAAGTCATTCAATGACTTTGATTTTTGCCTTGTCCACCTCGATTCCTCTCTCGGAGATGAGATGTCCGAGAACAATGCCCTCATGGACCATGAAGTGGCACTTCTCCTAATTCAGCACCAGGTCCTTATCTTGGCATCTCTGCAAGACCCTATCCAAATTCTTGAGGCAATGATCAAAGGTTTTACTGTAAACCGAGAAGTCGTCCATGAAGACTTCCATAATTTCTTCGATCATGTACGAGAAGATGGACATCATGCACCTTTGGAACGACGCGGGCGCATTACACAACCCGAATGGCATTCGTCGGTACGCATAAGTTCCATAGTTGCATATGAACGTAGTTTTGCTTTGGTCGTTGGGATGGATTGGGATTTGATGAAAACCAGAATAGCCATCAAGGAAACAGAAGTAGGAGTGGTTTGCTAACCTTTCGAGCATCTCTTCGATGAAGGGAAGCAGAAAGTGATCCTTCTTTGTTGCCTTGTTGAGCTTCCTGTAGTCGATACACATTCTCCACCCCGTGACGGTTCGTTGTGGGATCAGCTCGTTCTTGCTATTCTCCACGACCGTCATACCTCCTTTCTTGGGCACTACCTGTACTGGGCTCACCCACTCACTATACGGGACTAGATAGATGATTCCGACATGTAGGAGTTTCAGGACCTCCTTCTTCACCACTTCACGCTTCTCATTGTTCAACCTGCGTTGACGCTCCCTAGAACAATGCCCATGAGGGTGCCATAGCGGGATCTATGGGAATGCGATGAGTGCAGAGAGTAGGGCTAATGCCCATGAGGTCTTGGATGGCGTAACCAAGAACAGCTCGATGCTTTTCTAAAACAGCGATGAGCTTTGAGGTCTCCTCTTCTGAGAGTCTATCACTGATGATCACAGGAGCTTCTACATCACTGTTTAGGAAGGCATATCGAAGGCCAAAAGGTAATGGCTTAAGCTCAACTGGAGGTCGGGCTGGAACTTCGAACTCTTTGAACTCTAAGATTTCATCAGAATCTTCCTCTTCTTGGATGAACTCTTCAGCTTCCTTTTCGAGGGCCATTTTCTGATGAATCTAGAGGGTCAGTGTCCAGCACTTCCTCAATTGGCTATACTATGGGGGAAACCTCTGTCACTGAATTTACTAATCGAGTGATAGGAACAGAGAGGGTTTCTTTCCCCAATTTGATGTTAAGGGCTCCCGAATTCAGCACATTCGTGAGAAGCTTTTCGATTGGATGGCCGATGAGAATGTCGAAGTTAAGAGCTTCGAACACGTGGAAATCTAGCTTCACCTTAACATCATTATGTCATACTGACACCTTTTGAAGTACCCCGTAGTTTCCTGTAAGGGAACCTGAAGACCCCCTGAGGGTCCTATCCGTTGGGATTAGAGCTGTTGACACCAGATTTTGACACGTGTTGAATCGGCATCAGGAGGAGAAGATTGGCCGATGCGGCAGATCTGAAGGCTACAGTAAGGGATCGGCCGATTGAGGTAACAGTTGGAAATCGGCCGATTGGTGATGCAGCTTGCGCCGACAGGATGGGACTACTTCGGAGGGTCCCGGTCAAAAGTTGGTCAACAGAGCGACGCTAAGTCGGTCAGGAAGCAATTGAAAAAAGTCCTGATTGGATTAGGAGACGGTGGCGGAAGATTCTGCGGGAGTCCGTTTCCTTTTTAAGATATTATAGATATAGTAGTTTTCCTATTTTTAAATAAGGTTGTAACAAGTCGTAATCGACAAGGAGTCCTAGTTGTTAGGGTATAAATAGGAGTCGTCAGGGCTTTGCAAGACAACAACACATCAATCAACAACAATACTTCTACTTTTTCCAGCAATTTACTTTCAAGTCGGCGACTTCACCAATACTTTTCTTCTTTCACGAGTTCGTACGGATTGGCAGGGCTGCATCAACTTGATCTCCGGCCAATTGGTAGGTTCCGCTTATCGAGTAATATCCGAGCTTTAACTACGGGCGCATCGCTGTGGTTTCGTTTGGATTTATTCACCAGTTATCGATATTTACTAGAATTGCAAGTTTTACCTGTTGTTCTAGTATTATCACCAGTTATCCAGCTGGAGATCAGAGTAATCGGCTTCGTCATCGTTCTTCTTTGATTTATCATCTTACAGCCGATTAAATCTATTTCAAGTGTTGCATCCGTAATAATTGTTTAGATCGCTCCAGCAGTCTTCTTTACAATTATTACGTGATTATCGGCTGATCCATAGCCGATCATCTTTACAGCAAATCGGCCGATTCGCCGACGCGCTCTTCAGGACAGATCGGAACTCCAGCCGATCGGAGCGCCTGAAATTTAATACTCTTATTTCCTTGTCAATCAACAGGTCAGATTCACTAGCACGCCGTGCGAACCGTACTAGGGCGATAACCCGAACAGGAGCTAAGCAGATTCTCCCGGGTTGTGTGTCCGACGCTGAAGACCATCGGCCGATTCCTGTCTGGCCGATTTTAGCGCCAACACACTTTTGGCATGCCCGGTGGGACCCCTTCAAGATCTGATATGTCGAAGAACACAGAAATTTCCGACAGCAACATCATCGAGGTCACAGAAGCAGATCTCAAGGACGATCAGAGGGAAGAATTAGCTAAACATCTAGAAGATTACAAGAAGATATACCTGCAGTCATTCAGTCGTACCAGAAGCGGGGAGGCTGTCAAGAAGGCTCCTATTCCAGTTCCCCACCACATCACCATTGTTGAGGATTCGGCCAAGATGTCCGATATGATCCAACAGTCCGTATACCAGGCGTTCATTGACCAATCCTCGGTGATGACCAACACGGTGTACAACGCCGTCATCACCTCTCTGTCCAGCGGAGCAGTTCAAGGCTATTAGGGGCCAGCGTATGCTCCGCCGATCACGCTGCCAGCCAGAAGTTTACCATGCACGTCCCAATCGGCTCCTCAGCCGATATTGACGCAACGCGAGGGGTACAACACTCCGTTGCCTCCAGCGTCTCCAAGGTACAGCGGTGCACCATGTTTCCCCTCACAGACATTGCTTCAACCCGTCCAGATTGCTTCTGTACAATCGCTGCCCACAAGCTCAGTACCCTGGGGTATATCGGCGACAACGGCTTTCCCCGATCCATCAACCGGACATTAAAGCTATCCAATCTAGGCGTCTCACCAATCGGCCGTCCGGCCGACGGTCCCTCAGTATCAGCCAATCTCATCAGAAATCGGCAGGGGAGCAAACGCTGTAGAAGCATTCAGAAGCACGGCGCCAATGATGACATACGATGGAGCAGCGGATTCACTTCGCCATCAACTATCAGCTGCTCAGCAAAATTCGCCGCATGCTTCGACTCATCACCCAGCCGTACCAGTCCTTCAACATATGCTGGCACCGTGAACGGTCGTTCATCAGCAACAGGTGGACTGGACGGCAAGAATAGCAGAAGTGATTCAAGACCAGTTTGGGTTGAAGCCAAAAGTGCAGACTTACACATACAAGACGCCATACCCATCGGCCTATGACTTGCTGCCATTTCCACACCGATACAAGGTGCCCGATTTCACCAAATTTTCAGGGCTGGACGATACATCCACTGTGGAGCACATCAACAGGTTCATCATCCAGTGCGGAGAAGCTGCCACGCAAGATGCTCTGAGGGTGCGTCTATTTTCATCGTCTCTGTCCGGATCGGCCTTCCAGTGGTTCACCACTTTGCCACCAAATTCTATTGTTGCTTGGGCCGATCTGGAGAAACAGTTCCACAAGTACTTCTACGCAGGAGTACATGAGATGAAGCTCTTAGATTTAACCAGCCTCAGAGGTTCAGAGAAGTCAGAAACAAATGCTACAGTCTGGCTCTAACCGATGCACAGTTGGCCGATATCGCTTTTCAGGGCCTCCTGCCATAAATCAAGGAAAGATATGCTTCGCAGGAGTTTGAAAGTCTAAGCCAGATCGTTCACTGATTGGCAGGACAGGAAGTCCGTCCGTTTGAGCAACGGAGGAATTTCCAGAAGAAGGTGGCATATATAGAAGGATCTGAATCGGATGGAGAAGAGGAAATCGGCCTGGCAGAGTGGGTGAAAGGCAAAAAACCAATATCATGCCCTTTCGGAAAAATAGAGCCAGAGACATTCGGTTTTGACACATCAAAAGCGGATAAAATTTTCGACTTATTACTCCAGGAAGGGCAAATTAAGCTTTCTCAGTACCATACCATCCCTAAGGCCGATCAGCTCAAGAAGATGAAGTACTACAAGTGGCACAACGCCACGTCTCATGATACGAATGAATGCAAAGTCTTCCGTCAGCAGATACAATCGGCCATCGAGCTGGGGAGGCTCAAATTTGAAATCCCGGCTAAATTGGCAAAGCCGATGAAGATAGATCAGCATCCCTTCCCGGCTAACATGGTTGACACGGGGGGAAATACACGTCAAACCAAGGTGCTGACGTCAGAATAGGCAAGAAGGGGCGGCGCCATCGATCCCAGGAGGCAGATTATAGCAGACGAGATCAAAAGGAATAGGCGGGGGTTAGAACAACCACGCAAACCCATCACCTCCCAGTTCTTGCTCAGCAAATATCGGCAGTAGCAGGAGCAATCAAGATACTACGATGAGATTATACGCCGGCATGAAGACCACTGGCAATGTCCGTTCTTCATCCATTGCTGGGAGAACGACATCAGATTGCCGTCAGCCGATAACTATCCGGAGTGTAACTGTCCCGAGGTCATGCTCTAGGGACAGAGGATCAGAGCTGATCAGTAGAAATCAGCGCGAACAAGAGGGACAGCGCATTTCAGTGCATGATCGGCTGGGGGGCAGAGTTGACCAGTACCACCGGTCAAAAGGCAGGATCAACCAACAGGATGGACTGGGGGGCAGAATCAGCGTGCATGATCGGCTGGAAGAGATGGCTGATGATAGGGTGTCAGATGAAAACCCCCTGGGAAGGGAACCAGATTGGGAACACGCCAGATCATCGGCTAAACCAGTAAACCCCAGGTGGTGTCCCGATGGCCTCTCCAGATCTCAGAAACGGAGGATCCAACGCTTGCGCCAGTGGGAGTATCAAGAAGAAGAGCAGAGGCAGGTGCCGGAGAAAAGAAACGTTAAGTGTCGGGTTTGGCGCCCCAAGAAAAACAACAGCCAGGGTGCAAACAATAAAGAATCGGCAGCCGACATCAACATGGTGTTCATATTGCCGATGGAATTCATGGCGCGTGACGATCGAGACAAAGCGACAAGAATGGAAGAGCAAATGGCGCAACTGGTGTTAGAGCCGATGACGGCCACTTTTGAGAAACCAGAAGAAGAAAAACGACAGCATCTTAAGGCGCTGTTTCTCAAAGGCTACGTTGACGGGCGACCCGTCACCAGACTACTAGTAGATGGAGGCGTCGCAGTCAACGTCATGCCGTATGCTATGTTCCGCAAGCTAGGCAAGAGTGATGAAGATCTCACCAAGACGGATATGATGCTAAAGGATTTCGAAGGCAACGTATGTAACAACCCTGATAAATTACATTTCTAAAGCAATGTTGTGACAACCCTGGTAAAATTACATTTCTAAAATCAATGTAATTAGCCTAACCCTATGCTTAACCAACTAATAAAAGGGTGAAAAGAATTAGAACGAGTTAAGCTGAAATTCAAATTGAATTTGGGCACATTTGGATACTTTTGAATTTTTAAATTAACTTTCAAACCATAAGCCAAATGAGATGTTGATTGAAACCAAACATGTAGAACTTTTTATTCTGAACAACTTTCATGTTCAAAAGTTTTTGAAATTCAAATTAGAAAGAGGAGAAAACGCCCTGTTTGCACCCAGCCCCCTGAAGTTTTTCAAATTCTCGCAATCAGGCCCCTCGCTCCCCCCCGCCCTCTCTCTCCTCCCCGCCCGACCGCGCGCCAGGTGGCCGGCGACGCCTGACCGGCGCGAGGCGCCAGGCCAGTGGCCGCCGCGCCACTCCCCCACGCCCGACTTTGCCCCCTCCCCACGCCGCGCTACCCAGTGAGCGCCCGCGTCCTGCCCCGCCGCACCGCGCCGTGCCACCCCGGCTCCCGCGCCCCGCCCGTCGCTGCGCCTGCCCTCCGCCCGAGCCGCTGCAGCAGCTGCTTACCCACTCCGCGCGCTGCGCTATCTCCTCTCTGCCACGCCAAATCCCGGCCGCCCAGTCGCCCGCGTCCGCCCGCCGCACGCCGCGCCGGCGTTCTGCTGCCGCCCGCCGTGGCCAGTGTCGCGCCGTGCCGTGCCTCCGCCCCGCGCATCGCCCAGGCCCCTCCACACCCCCCTCCTGCCCCTATAAAAGCCGCGCCCCCGGCCGCCCGAGCGAGCCACGCACCCAGAACGCCTCGCCGTCGCCATTGCCGCCGCCGAGCGCCGCCCGCCTGTGGACAGCCTCCCACAGCCGCCCCCTTCCCAAATTGAGCCTCCAGCCACCACTACATCACCCCACTGAAGCTCGCCGACCCACCCAACGCCGCCCAGGACCACCGGAGCGCCGCCGCCCGCACTGTCACCGCCGCCGCCGCCCCTGCTCGCCGTGGGCAGCGCGACTCCGACCTCCTCCGCCCAAGCCAAGCCCCTGAGCAGCTTCCCCACGCGCCACTGAAGCTCGCCGACCTGACCACACCGCCCCAAGCCCGCCGGAGCACCGCCGACGACGCGTGCCGCGCCGCCGCCGCCTCTGCTCCAACGCCGGCGAGCCATTCCCGGCCATCCCCCACCTGAACAACACCCCCACGAGGTAGCCCTCGCACCCCTGAACCTTCCCCGACCCTCACCCCTCGCCGCCGGCGAGCCCCTCGCCGGAATTTCGGCCGGCCGCCGTACCCGAGCCGCCCGAGGACCCAATTGCAAGAATTTAAATCTTTAGAAGGGTCTGCGCGTAAGATTCAAGGATCCAGTTGTAAAAGAAAGTTTCAAATCTAGATTCAAATTCAGTGAACTTGTAAAATTCGTATAAAATCGTAGAAAATTCAGAAAAATGCAAACTCAACTGTTTTGGAATCCTTAGAATAAACTCTACAACTTTTGATTTATGTGCTAATAACCTACATTAAATCAAGGAAATAGTATCTTAGCTTGGAAAATTCTCAAATTTTTACTAAGAGTTAAATTTACTAAGGTTGCTGTGTAAAAAGTTGCATGGACAAAAACCCTCTGTAGTGTCCTGTAAAAATAAATCCTTGAATAACCTAGGTGTGTAATGTCATATTTTCTATGCTCTGAATACTGCATAATAAATCCTACAAAAATTACAGTAGCTCCTGCATGCTTAAGTGAAAGCTCTGTAAAAATCTTAGACTCAGTTGTTGCACCATTTGTCCTGTACAAAAAGAACAAAATTCTAACAGCAACTATGTAATATATTTTTCATAATTAATCTGTTATATAAAATTGTCTGAAAATTTTACAGTAAGCACATCTTTCCCCGATGTGCCTAAATCCAAAATTTCATGACCAGAAACTATCCACTGTAGTAATTACACTTAAATCATGTCGATTACCATTACCACGACTTAAACTTGTGCATTCATGTAGAATCGACGACTCTCGCTGACGGAACTTACGAGCTGGTGCCCGCGTCCGAGAGTGAGCAGCGTGAAGCTCAAGTGAATCTAACTGAAGCTCTTGAAGACCCGCACCCAAGTTCGGAAGAGCCCCAAGCTAACTGTGAAGGCAAGCCCCGGAGCATAACCCATTTCTTTCCTAAATTATGCAACTCATTACTCTCTGCTTGTGCATTAAGTTTATAGGAGTTGAATGAAAACTTAGATGCATGATGTTAGGAACCCATGCTTGAAAACTAGATGTAAGGTTCGATAGAATGCTGTGCTAATAGGACTCCGGTAAAAGCCGAGTGATTTCCTGTCACTCGCGAGAAAATAGGAGTTGAATGTTTACTACACGCTGCAATCATAAGGACACGGACGGGCTATGGAACGATGGTTACGATTGAGGCCCGTCTGTCTAGTGAAAAATGCTAAGGCCGCAGGGTGTGGTAGTGATGGTTAAGTCTTTGAACGTACTAAACACATGTCGAGATTATGGGAATCGGTAAGCTTAAGTACCTGATTGGCCCGGCAAGGGGACGACATCCTACCCTTTGAACTTCGGTCCCATGTGCATATGGTGAGTGCAGAGAGTGGTCACGACCCAGCGCCGAACCGTGGCGTGGGGCTCTTGTACTCTCGGAGGGTAGCCCCGATCCACGACCCGGAAAGAAAGGGGAAACGTTGCACGTGTGACTCTAGGGAGTAACCACGTGACGTGTGTTTGGGTTTCCCTTGCAAGGTTAAGAAATTCGATTCGAATCGTCTGTTTCTCACGGCTATTGAGACTGCTTAACCATTTTTACCCACAGAGTAAGAAGAGGAACAATGAGGATGAATGAACTGGTTGGATGAAAATTTAATGCTTCACCATGTATGCTTTTAGATAGCTGCTTATCTAGAATGGTTAACGAAACTAGAATCTTGAGCTAAAAGTTGAAAGTAAGGACCCACTTGTAAAAGCTTTTCGGCAAAACAAACCCCTGAGCCAAAAGCCTTGCATATCTAGAGTCGGTGGAGTAGATTCCACTACTCGGGTAAGTCTTGCTGAGTATTAGTATACTCAGCCTTGCTTGTGGCTCGTTTTCAGATGAGACCTTTGAAGATATGATTGCTAGCTTGACTTGGCCCTGCACTCTTCCCCCTGGTTGGTCGGTGGAATGGGATACGCCCCCGTCCAACGGAGATAATGCCGAGTGATGTCTCGTACGGGCTTCATCGAGACATCCTTATCGTCAAGTAGCTTTCGTTGTTTTATTTTCCGCTGCAACTTAAACTCTGAAGAACGTCTTAGTATGATCATTGAAGTAGTTGGTTTCTAAACTCCAAACTTGGCCTGTAATATTTACTTATGTTAATGTTGTAATATTTGCTGGAATGTGGTATTCTCTGGGCTCATCGTCGCATGAGCATTTGTATGTACGGCATTCGATCCGCCCTACCGTGGTTGTATCGGGAGGTTATACCCGACAGACCAGTGGATTACTCCGTTTGAAGTGTAAGGTTAACCGAGATTGCCTTAATGGTGATGGTTAATACACTTGAGCCGGATTAATTCAGGTGGTTCTGCCACAAATGTCATTAGCCCAACCCTATGCTTAACCAACTAATAAAAGGGTGAAAAGAATTAGAACAAGTTAAGTTGAAATTTCAAATTGAAATTGGGCACATATGAATACTTTTGAATTTTAAATTAACTTTCAAAACACAAGCCAAATGAGGTATTGCCTAAAACCAAACTTGTAAAACTTTTTATTCTGAACAACTTTCATGTTCAAAAGTTTTTGAAATTCAAATTAACAAGAGGAGAAAACATCCTGTTTGCACCCAGCCCCCTGGAACTTTTCAAATTCTCGCAAAAAGGTCCTTCGCTCTCTCTCTCTCTCCCCCTGTTTCACTCGCCACCCAGCTCGCTCGACAGCCGCACACCACGTCGCCGGCGATGCCTGCCACCCATGCCGCGCCAAGCCAATGGCCGTCGCTCCCCGCCGCAGCGGCTTTGCCCCCCCCCCCCCCCCCACGCCATGCCTCTACCCAATCCGAGCGCACCCAGCTTCCCGCGCCAAACCCCCGGCGCCCTGCAGCACCGCCCCCCGCCGCCCAGTCGCTGGCCGCCGCCCAGGCACCCAACGGCGTGCCCCCGTCGTGCCGCCCGGCCCAGCCCTGCCTGGACCTCTCCTCCCTCCCTTGCACCTATAAAGGCCGAACAGAGCCCCTCGCGCGCCTAGATAGCCACCGCGCCTCCATTGCCGCCGGCGCCCCCACCTCGCCGCGGGGCCCTTTGCTCCGGCCCACCTCCGCCTGAGACAAGCGCTGTAACGGGTCCTCCTCAGTGCGCTGAAGCTTCCCAGCCTGAGCCCTGCCACCCACCTCGCCGGAGTTCGCCGGAATCCCGGCCGCACCTCGACGGAGACGCTGCTCCACGTCGCGGCACCCCTTCCCGGCCGCCCCAACTCGCACAAAACCCACCCAAAGGTAGCCCCCAACCTCCTCTTGCTCCTCCCCTACCTTGCCCTCGCCGCCGGCGACCAAGCCCGCCGGATTTCGACCGGATTTGATGTTCCCCGCCCTGAATCGCGACCAGGGACCACATTGCAATCGCCCAAATCTTCCTAGGGGGTTTTCTGCTAGTTTTCAGGGACCCCTCTGTAAAGAAAGTTTTAACCAAATCAGTGAACTTGTAAAATTCGTATAAAATCATAGAAAATTTAGAAAAATGCAAACACAACTGTTCTGGAACCTTTAGGATAAACTCTACAACTTTTGTTACGTAAAGTTTCTCAGATTCTCAACATATTTTGCTCTACATTAAATGGAAGTTTTAATGGACTTCTTTTGTACCCACTGTTGTAGATCAATGCTGACCCTAAAGTTTTGGGCAGTGAGTTAGTTGCTTGATGTTTAGGACTGTGTAAAAAGATCAGGCCCAAATTCCATCTCTATCTACAATGTTTATTAAACTTAGTTCCATACCATAAGTGGCTAAATATTTTTATCCCTGCAGTTAGGTTATGAATCACCTAATGAAACTTTTTCTATACTGGTGTAATGGTACCTAGATACCAGAGAAAAATTGGGAGACGTTTTATCTCACAGAAACCTATTTATTTGATTTATGTGCTAATAATATATATTAAATTAAGAAAATAGTATCTTAGCTTGGAAAATTCTCATATTTTTACTAGAAGATACTCAGTGGTAGGGGTTGCTGTGTAAAAAGTTTCTTTGACAAAAACCCTGTGTAGGATCCTTTAATAATAAATCCTTGATTAACCTAGGTGTGTAATGTCATATTCACTATGCTCTGAAAACTGCATAATAAATCCTATAAAAATTACAGTAGCTCCTGCATGGTTATATGAAAGCCCTGTAAAAATCTTAGACTCAGTTGTTGCACCATTTGTTCTGTACAGAAAGAACAATAATCTAGCAGCCACCATGTGTTATATTTTTCATAATTAATCTACTGCATGAAAATATCTGAAAATTTTACAGTAAGCATATCTTTCCCTGTTGTGCCTAGATCCTAGGTTTCATGACCAGAAACTACTCACTGTAGAAGTTACACTTAAATTATGTTTCCATGCGGAACATAAGTTCTCCATGAACACCCACCCCACCTTGCTTAACAAAGTCACTTGTTGTACTTTTCTACTCTATTAACAATTGCCCACAGAAATCTTAACTAAGTAACATCACAACCCAATCGCTATTTTGTGAACTACAACTTTGACGTGAGTGAACATGATCGTCATATGCCCTCACTATAACTTATATTGGTGCATTCATATAGAATCGACGACTCTCGCCGACGGAACGTACGAGCTGGTACCCGCGTCCGAGAGTGAGCCACGTGAAGCTCAAGTAAATCTAACTGAAGCTCTTGAAGACCCGAGCCCAAGTTCGGAAGAGCCCCAAGCTAACTGTTCACAAGAAGGCAAGCCCCGGAGCATGAACCCTATTTTCTAAACTTATGCAACTTATTACTCTACTTTACTTGTGCATTAAGTTTATAGGAGTTGGATGAAAACTTAGTTGCATGATCCTAGGTACCCATGCTCTGAACACTAGATGCAAGGTTCGATAGAATGCTATGATAATAGGACTCGGTAAAAGTCGAGTGATTTCCTGTCACTCGCGAGAAATCAGGAGTTGATTGTTTACTACATGCTGTAATCATAAGGTCGACGGATGGGGCTATGGTATGATGTTTATGTTGATGATTGAGGCCCCGTCTGTTTAGTGAAAAATGCTAAGGCCGCAGTGTGTGGTAGTGGTGGTTAAGTCTTTGAACGTACTAACCACATGCTGAGAATATGGTAATCGGTAAGCTTAAGTACCGGAATGAACCGAGGCCGGAATATACTCCCCACTGTCTTGAATTCGTTCACATCTAGCTAATGGCGGGTGCATCGGCCGCCACAGCCCGACGTACCGTGGTCTATGGGGAGGTGTAGTCGAGGGCGGTGGGCCTGTTCCGTGAAGCGGGAATTGAAGGGAAAAGTTGCACGTGTGACTCTTGGAGTAACCACGTGACGTGTGTTTAGGTTTCCCTTGCAAGGTTAAGAAATTCGATTCGAATCGTCCGTTTCTCACGGCTATTGAGACTGCTTAATCACTTTTACCCACAGAGTAAGAAGAGGAACAAGGATACTGATTAATCTTGTTGGATGCAAATAATTCTCCACCATGAATGATTTTGGATAGTTGCTTACCTAGAATGGTTAAAGAAAGTTAGAACTTGGAGCTAAAATCTGAAAGTAAGGACCTACTATATATGCTTTTTGGCAAAACAAACCCCTCAAGCCAAAAGCCTCGCATGTCTAGGAGTCGGCTAAGTATACCCCACTAGTCGGGTAAGCCTTGCTGAGTATTAGTATACTCAGCCTTGCTTGTGGCTCGTTTTCAGGTGAGACCTTCGAAGATATGATTGCTAGCTTGACCTGGCCGTGTACTCTTCCCCCTGGTTGGTCGGTGGAATGGGATACGCCCCCGGCCAATGGAGATAATGCCAAGTGATGTCTCGTACGGGCTTCACCGAGACATCTTGTATCGTCGAGTAGCTTTCGTTATTTTATTTCCGCTGCAACTTAAAGAACTTATTGGTTATGATCACTAAAGTACTTTGGTTACTAAAACTCAAACTTGGTTTGTAATATTCACTTATGATAATTTTTATAATATCTGCTGGAATGTGGTATTCTCTGGGCTCATCGTCGCATGAGCATTTGTATGTATGGCATTCGATCCGCTTTACCGTGGTTGTATCGGGAGGTTACCCGACAGACCAGTGGATTACTCCATTTGAAGTGTAAGGTTAACCGAGATTGCCCTAATGGTGATGGTTAATACACTTGAGCCGGATTAATTCAGGTGGTTCTGCCACAACGTATCTCCCGCCCGCGGAGCGCTCTGCGTCGACCTCACCATCGGCAGTAAGACCCTTCCTACTACCTTTTTCGTTATTAATGGTAAGGGATCCTACAACATGCTGCTCGGTCGCGACTGGATACATGCAAACTGCTGTGTCCCATCTACAATGCATCAATGCCTCGTGCAATGGGTCAGCGACAATACGGAAATAGTCATCGCCGATTCTGCCTATAGTGTCACAGCGGCCGATACGCAACAATGGAGCTGCGAACACGTCAGGTGTATATCTGGTAGGACTTGGGACACTGACTTCATGAAGGTGTTCGATTTCGGTCTACAGCTGATCCAAGCAGTCGGTTCTGAAGATTCAGAATAGATGGATCAGCTCGTCCGAGAAGACGGAAAGCTTGGGCATGGATTTACGTCGGCCGATTTATTGGAGATGGTAGATTTGGGAGATAGCAGCAAATCAAGGACGATGGTAGATTTGGGAGTGCACCAGGAAGCATGGGTTGAAGATGAACCCGAACAAGTGTGCATTTGGCGTATCGGCCGGGCAATTCTTAGGATTCATGGTTCATGAGCGTGGGATAGAGGTCAATCGGAAGACCATAGACACCATCAACAAATTTGTGGCCCCACAGAATAAAACTGAGCTACAGTCCCTCATCGGCAAGGTCAATTTTATCAGAAGATTCAAATCCAACCTGTCAGGGCGTATTTGAGCTTTTACTCCTTTGCTGAAATTAAAGCCCGATCAGGAATTTGTATGGGGAGAAGAACAACGCAGAGCGTTGGAAGACATCAAGCAATATCTGATTTCACCCCCGGTGTTAGTCCCACCACAGCCTGGTAAGCCGTTCAAATTATATTTATCGGCTGATGAACAGGCCATTGGATCGGCGTTGGTACAGGAGTTCGAAGGGAAAGAACGGGTGGTATATTATGTCAGCAGAAGACTCCTGGACGCCGAAACAAGATATTCCCCGGTGGAGCGGCTGTGCTTGTGTTTATACTTCTCGTGTACCAAGCTCAGGCACTATTTGTTATCGGCAGAGTGCATAGTTATATGCAAAGATGATGTGGTGAAATATATGCTATCATTGCCGATTTTGAAAGGGCAGATTAGAAAATGGATCCTGGCTCTATCAGAATTCGACTTAAGGTACGAATCGGCCAAAGCTGTCAAGGGTCAAGTTATGGCCGATTTCGTAGCTCAGCATTGTGGGCCAGAAATTGCTGTCGTCGAACCGGTTCCATGGATTCTATATTTCGATGGTTCTTCATGTGGGGCCGGATCAGGAATCGGCATCGTTCTTGTATCGCCTCGGGGGGCAAGTTATGATTTCTCTCTGCCGATAGAAGCATCCGCAACCAATAATCAGGCAGAATATCGAGCCATTCTAAAAGGTATCCAATTATTAAGGGAAGTTAAAGCTGATGCAGTCAAAATTTTTGGAGATTCCATGCTCGTTGTGGATCAGTTAACGGGGCGATCTGAGTGCAAAGATGACATCTTGAGGATTTATTATGAAGATTGCCTTCCGCTCCTAAAGGAATTCAAGTCTGCAATAATTGAGCATATCCCCAGAAATTATAATGAAGAGGCGAACAGGCTAGCCCAACATGCGTCCGGATATCGGCCGATTCAGGGAGCTATGATTTTAGAGCTCGCGGCCGATGACTGGCGAAGGGAAATCGCCGATTACTTGAAGGATCCCTCCCGGAAAGTGGATCGGCGAGTACGTTTTCAAGCTACAAAATATGTGTTACTTGAAGATGATTTATTTTACTGGACGATTGATGGAATTCTTCTCAAGTGCCTGGGAACAGAAGAAGCAAAGGTCCTGATGGGGGAAATCCATGAAGGCGTATGTGGAGCTCATCAATCGGCTCACAAAATGAAATGGATGATCAGAAACAATGGGTATTACTGGCCAACAATTCTTGAAGACTGTTTCAAATATTATAAAGGATGCCAAGACTGTCAGAGGTTTGGCAATGTACAGCGCGTGCCAGCATCGGCTATGAACCCAGTGATCAAGCCGTGGCCGTTCAGAGGTTGGGGAATAGATCTTATTGGACAGATTCACCCTCCATCGAGCAAAGGGCATAAGTTCATATTGGTAGCCACGGATTATTTTACTAAGTGGGTGGAGGCAGTTCCTTTAAGGAATGTGACATCGGCCGATATGATTGAGTTCGTTAAGAACCATATTATCTATCGATTCGGTATTCCTCAGACTATCACAACTGATCAGGGAACAATGTTCACCTCTGGAGAATTTGGAGAATTCGCCGCTGATATGGGGATTAAATTATTAAATTCTTCTCCATATTATGCTCAAGCCAATGGCCAGGCAGAATCTTCCAATAAGGGGATAATCAAGTTGATCAAGAGAAAGATAGAAGAGCAACCCAAAAAGTGGCACATGTCTTTGGTTGAATCTTTATGGGCTTATAGGATGGCTTGTCATGGAGCCACTAAGATATCTCCTTATCAGCTGGTTTATGGTCATGAGGCAGTCCTACCTTGGGAATTAAGGATGGGGTCGAGGCGTATATCGCTTCAAGATCAGTTGACGGCCGATGACTATTCCTTTCTCATGAAAGATGAGCTTGATGACTCGGCAGGTCAGCGGTTGAGGGCCCTAATTAGCATATAAGATAACAAGAAAAGGGTGGCTAGATGGTATGACAAGAAGGTCAAAGTTAAACAATTTTCTCAGGGAGATTTGGTATGGAAATTGGTGCTGCCGATAGGGTCTAAAGATCCCAAATTCGGTAAATGGTCATCCACTTGGGAGGGGCCGTACAGAATCGGCCGATGTACCCCTGGAAATGCATATATTCTGGAAACTATTGAAGGGGAAGAATTCTCAAGAGCTTTAAATGGACGATATCTGAAGAGGTACTATCCAAGCATTTGGGTAGATGCATAACTTGCAGAAAGATATATCAAGACAACATGGCCGACTTCTATCGGCTTTCGTCTGCATAGCCGATGCAGAAATGACATCGCCTGAAGAAAGAAACATTGTGATTCATTTTGACCAGTTCATTAATGGATGAAAACGACATAGTACATGGCCGACGTGGTACAAGTCGCCCTTAGAATAAAAATACCGATATATCTATTGATTACGCCTGTTCTGGATTTCTCTCTCGACACGACCCAGTTCTATCAGAAGGCGGGTCCTATTCTCCTTCGGATTTTCTATGGTGGCTCCAGTCTCAGCTTGATCGCAAAGTTCTATCAGGAGGCAGGTCTTCTTTTCCTCCAGACTCTCCATGGCAGCTTCAGTCTTGACTTGACGAGGGAGTGGAGGACTTTTCTCAGAGGGTGGTCGCTTACGGACCAAGCAGTGAGCATCTATAAGGTCCCAATACTCCTGGACAACAGCGGGAACATGATCTCTGAGTTCCTCAGAATGAGCTCTTATCAGATCTTTGTGTGCCTGTGACAGTGGTTCGTCTGAATGCATGATTTCGATCGCTCGTTCCAGACTGGGGCTGAGACCCTTTGACTAAACAGAGATGAAAAGCTACCCAGCATCAGAGCGATTGGGATGTATAGGAGAGAAGCAGAGGAGAGTTCATACCTGATTGACAGAGGAAGAAGATGAAGAGGATGAAGAAGACATCTTGTTGTTCGGTTTGGGAGGATATAGATCTAGTGTTGGAGAGAGCGAAGATGGGTAATGCGTATTCCTCTGGAGACGATGAAGGATCTACTTATAAAGGAAAGGGAGGTAGATAGAAGGTGAGACACGTCCCATCAGAGTAAAAAGCATTCATAAATGCAAAGCTGGCAAAAGAAGTGGTCCAAGATCAAGGCAGCGCAGTAACATTAAAGGAGCAAATCGGCGTAGTAACATTAAAAGAGCATTAAATGTTTACAGCATTCTTTACAACCCGAGGAAAGCATCTATGGCCGCGATAGCTTGTTGCCTGATCTGATCGGCCGAATCTAGTACTCTTTGGTCGTCGTCGGCCGATCCAAGAACTTCTGATATATGGCGATGAAGCCTTATCGCTTCACAGGTCAAGTTCTGCCTTTCTTGCTTCAGCCCAGTGATGACGGATGGGACTCTTGAAGCTTCTTTTCTTCAGCAGCTATATCTTTGGTTATTTGCTCCATCTCCTTGGCTAGCTCTGCTCGCCTCCGTTTGAGCCGATCTATCGTGCCGACGATATCCGGGCGACAGCTTTTGAGGAAATTGATCCGTCGATGTACCTCTTGGGCCCGGTGCTTGTACGAGTCAGCCTCTTCCCGGGTTTTTGCTAGCTGGGCGCGATCGGCCATGTGGCGCAGGGCCCTGGAAACCGGGGTTTGCATATGTTCTATATATGCAGCACGCTCCAGGCTTTCTATTGTTTCTTCCGGGATTCGACTCTTGATGTCATTGAAAAGTCATTGAATCGGCGAAGCATCTTCTACTAATCGGCTGATATCATCTTGGAGGAGAGTCCGTATGCTCTCGAGCTTGGCGCGGACATCATCAGAAGCAGAGCTCGATGGAATTTGGCGTGAAGCGATTTCCTCATCATCGGGCAAAGAGACGGCGAAGGAGAAAATGCTGTTGTTCGGGGTGTCTTGCTCCTGTGGGGGAATAAAGAAAAGGGTTAGCAAGCAGTAAAGGGGAATCGGCCAATTCCAATGATAAGTTTGTTACCTCCTTAAAGCGAATCTCTCTTGCCTGCGCCGATGGGAGTTCCTCCCTCATCTCAGGAACCGACACGATTGGCTCGTCAGAGGACGAGGACTCAACTACTATTAACGCTCTGCTTGGGTCAGCTTCCTGGGAAGGTATGACAGATAAATCCTGTGAGTATATTACGATAATTGAATAAGACGATATGGGATATTTGCCATACTTCTGTTGGTCCTTCGGTTGATGTTTGTTGAGGAAGTTCGACCGACATACCCAAATCGGCCTGCATCAGAATCAGTTAATCTTCTGAATATCGAGAAATTAAGGTAAGAGATTATCTACCTCGATGGGAAGAGTTGCTGGAACTTCGGCTTCCACTTGGGATGTGGCCGATTGATGTGGAGACTGCACTGGAACGGCTTGTGCAGCCTGACAGAAGAAAAAGTTAGTATTAGTGGAGCACTTAAAGATATATGAAGCGAGCAAGATTACCTGAACAGCTTCCACTAGCAGTGACGCCGCAGCTGCTCCGACTTCTGCAGTGACTTGAGGATCGGCCATCTCGGTAGCTGGCAAAGATAAAGGAATCGGAGTTTTGGCCGATGCTACCACCGTTTGGACAGTCGATCCGATGCCGGCACGCACTCGACGGCTTGTTGTCTTCGAGGTTGGCCTTCTCGGTGCTCGTTTCAATCAGCCAGTGGCAATGTCCTTGATGGTTGGAGCATGAAAGCCGATAAGTGGATATGGCGTATATGGATGATTGTTCTCTATCGGCCTGCCGCTTCGACTCCGCATCGGAGGGACATGGCTTTCAGACTAAGAAGGTAAATGTAAGTTAATGGTAAGATGAAAGTATGGAAAGAGATAGCATTGAAATCGGCTAGGAGAAAAGGACATACCGCTGCACTTGGGTCGATGTTTTCTGGGTCCAGAATGTTGCAATATGTTGATGGGGATTTGCAGAAAAGGTATTGCTTCCATTCTGCCCACCATAGTTTAAATTGCTGAACAGCAAAAGAGGCCACCGTCCAATTGTTCAGGTCAATAGTGCTAGAATCTGGCACTAAGTTACACAGCCGATTGTAATCAAGACTTGTGGTCAGTTCATCTCTGAATTTTGCTTGACCGGCGAAGTAAACCCGAATCGGCAGTTGACCAAAGCCCAGTTGCCTTGCTGCAGCCGATGGATTATAGAACTCATATGTGGGAGAGTCCTTTCCAGAGAAGAAGTTGGCTGGCAAAATTCCTGGCTTAATCAGGACATCCATAAGTTCCCTATCAAAAGTATGAGTGGAGAAGTCGTAGCTGATGGGAAGTTCAAAAATCGGCTCTACTGCCTGATATGGATACCAACTGACAGTCTCTTCACTAAGGCCATTGTAAAAGCATCTGAAATATTCAGCCGTACGGGTAGCGGTGAATTGACAGCCAGGGAAGGCTGATGCCGCCTCTCCAAAGGATCTGCAGCGTCGTCGGACGGTTGGGTTTTCCTGTGACTCAATGTTGGGAAAAGTTTTGGTCTCTATTCGTTGCTGAGCGACCTTGCTCATATATAGGTTGAGCCAGAGAGTAATAAACCACCAAGGACCGCCAGGGTTCCCAATCGGCTCCCCTTTTGACAGCCTAGAGCCGATTTGGTGCATCATATGGTAGACCGATCCCAACAGATGCTTTCCAAGAGGAACGGCCGATCCCAGTGTAGAGTTTCTGCCAGAGCTTGGGTGTTAGAAGAAGGACCCACTGCTCTGCCACAGAAAAAATGTTTTTCCAGCCACATCATCAGGAACGCAGTATGCTCTCTCTCTGAAACTGTCCCAGTCTTCATATTTTTACTGATGTACCCCTTCCATCCGCCGATTCCTTTGGTTTCTAGCCGATGTGATGGCTTAATCAGATAGTTAAAAGGGATATCAGAGGAGGAGATGTCAAGGCCGGTCAACAATAAGACATCGGCCAATGTTGGAGTCATGGGTCCATGTCCAAAAAGGAACGCATTGAGTGCGTCGGACCAGAAGTAAGAGGCTGCTATGACCAAGGGTTCATTTTTCTCCATCTGGGACAGAGAGAGGTCTATGAATTGGCCGATTTCTAGTTCATCCCACTGAACTCTCCTAGACCTGGCTATTCTTTGGTACCATTCTCTCCAGCCGGGGGTCTCATTCGGCCAGGACCTAAAGGCACCTACCCACTGATCTAGGTCCATGGGTGATTGCTTGAACGGGACTCTGTGAGTCTCTAGATTGATCAGGTCCGTTGGATCGGGATTCCCCATCGGGCCTAAGCAGATAAGATCGGGGGATTCTGAAAGAGGGATGGTGATCTGGTGCCTAAATGCCTAAAAAAGGAGGAAAAGGGAGAAAAACTGAGAAGGAATCCGGAAAATACTGAAGCAGTAGAAAATCAAAAGAGGGAAATTTCGGACAATTACCTCCGGAATGAAGCTCATCGTCACCGATGGAGCCGTCAGTTGAGCTGCTGATTGGGCTGCCGCCGCTGAAGGGGTTGCCGATAGAGCCTCCGTGGTTGGAGAGGTTGCCGATGGTGACGCCATTGGGAAAGTTGAAGCAGATCGCAAGCGAGATTGCCGGAGGGAGCGGTTGGAGACCGAGAGGGCTCGGGAGGAGGATGAACAGTGGTTTGCTGGAAGAAGATGCTAGGTTCGTGGGGAAAAGTAGGCGGCGAATGCCAATACATAAGGATAATGCGGGAGACCAAGGGTAAAGGCGGTATTTTTGCCGCGGCGTCTACACGAATTCTAGGGGAGCGGTCGTTTCGCGCGCTCGGTCCATGGAAATTGCAATCATTATGCAGAAGACCGCGGAGCGGAAGGAGATTTTTACTGCGCCCATTTCAGAGAAAAAGATTAAAGAAAGAGTTTCGAAGAAAAAGTTATGTTTTACTCCGAAACTGGGGGGGCATGTGTTGACGCCAGATTTTGACACGTGTTGAATCGGCGTCAGGAGAAGAAGATTGGCCGATGCGGCAGATCTGAAGGCTACAGTAAAGAATCGGCCGATGGAGGTAACAGTTGGAAATCGGCCGATTGGTGATACAGCTTGCGCCAGCGGATTGGAGCCACAACAGAGGGTCCCGGTCAAAAGTGGCTTGATGTTGGTCAACGGAGCGATGCTGATTCGGTTAAGAAGCAATTGGAAAAGTCCTGATTGGATTAGGAGACGGCGGCGGAAGATTCTGCGGGAGTCTGTTTCCTTTTTAAAGATATTATAGATATAGTAGTTTTTCCTGTTTTAAATAAGGTTGTAACAAGTCGTAATTGACCAGGAGTCCTAGTTTTAGGGTATAAATAGGAGTCGCTAGGGCTTTGCAAAGGATCAACACATCAATCAACAAAACACTTCTACTTTTTACTAGTACTTTACTTTCAAGTCGGCGACTTCGCAATTACTTTTTCTTCTTTCACGAATTCGTACGGATTGGCAGGGCTGCATCAACTTGATCTCCGGCCAATTGGTAGGTTCCGCTTTTCGAGTAACATCTGAGCTTTAACCACGGGCGCATCGCTATGGTTTTGTTTGGATTTATTCACCAGTTATCGATATTTACTAGAATTGCAAGTTTTACCTGTTGTTCTAGTATATCACCAATTATCCAGCTTGAGATTGGAATTATCGGCTTCGTCATCGCCCTTCTTCGTTCATCATCACATAGCCGATTAAATCTATTTTCAAGTGTTGCATCTGTAATAATTGTTTAAGTTGCTCCAGCAGTTTCTTTGCAATTATTACGCGATTATCGGCTGATCCAGAGCCGATCATCTTCATAGCAAATCGGCCAATTCGCCGATACGCTCTTAGGGACAAATCGGAACCCCAGCCGATCGGAGCGCCCTGAATTTAATACTCTTATTTCCTTGCCAATCAACAGGTCAGATTGACTGGCACGCCGCGCGAACCGCACCAGGGCAATAACCCGAACAGGAGCTAAGCAGATTCTCCCGGGTCGTGTGTGTGACGCTGAAGACCATCGGCCGATTCCTGTCTGGCCGATTTTAGCGCCAACACCCTTCGATGCTTTTATTCAAAGAATGACTTTGTTTACTGCCTGGAATGAGTTCTGTATGTGATAGCTACTGATCCAAGCACTTTCACGGCAATACAGGGAGTCGGGTTTTCATTTTGAAAACTCGGTTCGTTTCAGTTGGTGTCAAAGCCATACTTGACCGTAGCACGAGCCCTAGATATGGCCGTTAGAAATAGGAAGTCTATACGACTCCATCTACTTTATATATACCCCCTTGACCTATACTACTCCTTTACCTTGATTCTGTTTCATTCCTGTTGTTGACTTTCTCTCTTACCTACGCTGACACCATTCTTACATTCTTACACTATATGGAGGACGCGAAGAGAGCCGCTATGGAGAGTGTGACGCACGACCCCGCCACCTACGCATTGCACTGCCGGAGAGGAGCCCTCTATTAGTTCAGACTTCTGCTGGGAGAGATCGACATCAACCCGGACTACGTCAAGCTATCAGTGAAAGCGATAGAGTGGTGTACTTACTTGTATCACACCGCCACTCTTGTCGTACTTCCTGACCCAGAGGTGCTAGAGTTCGAGGGAGAGATGACCCACAACATGTCAACACATGACGAGACCGTCGTGCAGTCAGCAGCAAGAAAGATGATGAAGATCCTACTCACCAAGTTTCGGAGGAGTACCTTCTACGACACCCCCTTCAGGCTGTTTCCCCGCGCCGTCTCGCCTGACGAGGACCCAGGAGCACTGGACCAGGAGGGTTTGACCGTGACCCGAGCCACCAACTCGTACCTCGTTGACCTGGACCACCTGGTGGAGAGTCCAGACCGTGAGATCGAGTTGATCCACGATGTATACCACATCTATGCCAGGCTTACCGAGGAGTACGAGAAGCAGGCTCGCTATTGGAGAGCGTTCAGCATCACCACCACGAGGAGAGCTAAGAACGACATCCACACTCGAGTGCAT
This sequence comes from Panicum miliaceum, assembly GCA_032594955.1. NCBI lineage: Eukaryota > Viridiplantae > Streptophyta > Magnoliopsida > Poales > Poaceae > Panicum > Panicum miliaceum. The sequence goes on from CM064056.1 coordinate 18,888,804, forward strand.
GCCCAGCTGAGTGAGGAGGCAAACCATCAGGCCCGGATCAAGGCTGAAGAGGAGCTACAGAAGGCCGAGAAGGAACTCCAGATCCTTCACGACGAGAAGGTTGAGTGGGAGAAGAAACAGAAGGGCTACGTCACCACTATCAAAAAGTTGGTAGACAGAGTGACGGACCAGGAGGCAGAGTGTCGCAGCCTTCAGAGCGAGGTCGACGACCTCCAGGACGCCAACTTCCGAAGCTACCACGAGAGCAAGAACAACGTCAAGGACTTGGAGTACCGCTCTACCGCGACAAGGCTGCTTGCACCTTGCTGACGTGGAACATAGCTATGCTCACTCGCACTGTCGTCTTCTATCGTGACAAGGCTGCTCGCGCCTTGCAGACGTGGGAGTTGTCAGACTCCATCCGCGTCGGAGAGCTGCACGAGCTTCAAAACCGACTACCTGAGGAGGACTGTCCGCCTCTGAGGAAGGAGAACTTCAAGCTGATCCCCACCAAGCTTCGCCTACACGAGTGCCCCCACGAGAAGATGCCAACACCCGTCGAGACCGAGGAGGTAACCGAGGCCATCGACACAACTGACGCCATCTTCCCCCAGAGCTACCCCAAGGAGTTCAAGCGTGTACTTCCCTACAAGAAGCGACGTATCCTTCAGCGGTGAGAGTTAGTTAGGTAGTCTCATGAGTCTTGTAGTAGAGCCGACATCATATACCGGCGGAGTTGTATGAGTCACCATGAGAGTCTAGTTTGTTGTACTAGGAGTTCACCCTTTTGTATCAGTCGCGTTGTACCTTAGAGCGTGTGTTGGGTGTGAGATCTCCAAGGCTTAGGAGTTGCCTCAAGATAACACCAGTGTTTCTCTTGTATGGTATGCATGAGTTATCGGATCTTATGATGTTATTTTGATCTGAATTTCATGGAATTTCTCATTAAGTGACTATAAATCTATTTTCTATGTTTGTATTATACTCCTATGTGGTGAGAGCCGTACCGATTCTATACTGTCTAAACCCCCACCTCTTCTACTCAGATGATGTCTCTCAGAAGGTTCAACCGCCTAGTGGCACGCTTTAAGGAAGCCTCGCGTGAAGAAGCCGTGAACGCTGGATGCGCACGTGGATGCCCTGCTGGCCGTGGACGTGGGTGCGCACCTCAAGCCCCCGCGCCTACTGCGGGTCGAGGAAGGGGCTGAGCTCACGCCCCCGGCACCGCACCACAGTAAGAGGAGCAGAACGCCCTCAAGGAAGAAGAGGAAGAGGAGGTCAACGAGGAGATCGATGCTGAAGCAAGAGCACGACCAGTGCATGGAGGCAATGGGAACGTCAACCAGCAGCAGATGCTGCCACCACCGAACCTCGCCGAGGTCATGGCTGTGCAGACCCAGCTCCTGCAGTGCCTGGCTGAGGTGGCCGAGCACCGCCACAACGGAGGCAACCGCAATGGCCCACTTGAAGAAGATCTCCAGCGGAAGATCGAGTGCTTCATCCGCTTGAAGGCCCCAACCTTCAGCTACTCAGATGATCCTATGGATGCAGATGATTGGCTGAGGGTGATCGAGACAAAGCTCGACCTCACCAACTGCACAGATGAGGAGTGTGTCGCCCTAGCTGTGCACCAGCTCGAGGGCCCAGCAAAGTCCTGGTGGGACAGCTACTGCAATTCCCATGAGGACCCCGCTCACATTACCTGGGATGACTTCACCAAGGCTGTGGCAGAACCATCTGAATTAATCCGGCTCAAGTGTATTAACCATCACCATTAAGGCATTCTCGGTTAACCTTACACTTCAAACGGAGTAATCCACTGGTCTGTCGGGTATAACCTCCCGATACAACCACGGTGAACGGATCGAGCGCCATACATACAAACGCTCATGCGACGATGAGCCTAGAGAATACCACATTCCAGCAAATATTACAACATTAACATAAGTAAAGATTACAGACCAAGTTTTGATTTTAGAAATCAAGTACTTCAATGATCACAAATAAGTTCTTCAGAGTTTTAAGTTGCAGCGGAAAAATAAACAGCGGAAGCTACTCGACGATACATAATGTCTCGATGAAGCCCGTACGAGACATCACTCGGCATTATCTCCGTTGGACGGGGGCGTATCCCATTCCACCGACCAACCAGGGGGAAGAGTGCAGGGCCAAGTCAAGCTAGCAATCATATCTTCGAAGGTCTCACCTGAAATGAGCCACAAGCAAGGCTGAGTATACTAATACTCAGCAAGACTTACCCGAGTAGTGGAATCTACTCCACTGACTCTAGACATGCAAGGCTTTTTGGCTCAGGGGTTTGTTTTGCCGAAAAGCATCTACAAGTGGGTCCTTACTTTCAACTTTTAGCTCCAGATTCTAGTTTCATTAACCATTCTAGATAAGCAGCTATCTAAAGCATACATGGTGAAGCATTAAATTTTTCATCCAACCAGTTCATTCATCATCATTGTTCCTCTTCTTACTCTGTGGGTAAAAATGGTTAAGCAGTCTCAATAGCCGTGAGAAACGGACGATTCGAATCGAATTTCTTAACCTTGCAAGGGAAACCCAAACACACGTCACGTGGTTACTCCCTAGAGTCACACGTGCAACTTTTCCCCTTTCTTTCCGGGTCGTGGATCGGGGCTACCCTCCGAGAGTACAAGAGCCCCACGCCACGGTTCGGCGCCGGATCGTGACCACTCTCTGCACTCGCCATATGCACATGGGACCGAAGTTCAAAGGGTAGGATGCCGTCCCCTTGCCGGGCCAATCAGGTACTTAAGCTTACCGATTCCCATAATCTCGGCATGTGTTTAGTACGTTCAAAGACTTAACCATCACTACCACACTCTGCGGCCTTAGCATTTTTCACTAGACAGACGGGCCTCAATCGTAACCATCGTTACAAAACCCGTCCGTGTCCTTATGATTGCAGCGTGTAGTAGTCATTCAACTCCTATTTTCTCGCGAGTGACAGGAAATCACTCGACTTTTACCGGAGTCCTATTAGCACAGCATTCTATCGAACCTTACGTCTAGTTTTCAAGCAAGGGTTCCTGATATCGTGCAACTAAGTTTTCATCCAACTCCTATAAACTTAATGCACAAGCAAAGAGTAATGAGTTGCATAATTTCGGAAAGAATGGGTTATGCTCCGGGGCTTGCCTTCGCAGTTAGCTTGGGGCTCTTCCGAACTTGGGCTCGGGTCTTCAAGAGCTTCAGTTAGGTTCGCTTGAGCTTCACGCGGCTCACTCTCGGACGCGGGCACCAGCTCGTAAGTTCCGTCGGCGAGAGTCGTCGATTCTACATGAGTGCACAAGTTTAAGTCGTGGTAATGGTGCTTGATTACGATTTGAGAGTAATCACTACAATGGATAGTTTCTGGTCATGCAATTTTGGATTTAGGCACATCAAGGAAAGATGTGCTTACTGTAAAAATTTCAGCCAATTTTATGTAACAGATTAATTATGAAAAATACATTACATAGTTGCTGTTAGATCCTTGTTCTTTTTGTACAGAACAATTGGTGCAACAAATGAGTCTAAGATTTTTACAGAGCTTTCACTTAAGCATGCAGAAGCTACTGTAATTTTTGTAGGATTTATCATGCAGTATTTAGAGCATAGAAAATATGACATTCTACACCTAGGCTATTCAAGGATTCATTTTTACAGGACCCTACACAGGGTTTTTGTCCCTGGAACTTTTTACACAGCAACCTCTACCAAAGTGTATCTCCTAGTAAAAATGTGAGAATTTTCCAAGCTAAGATACTATTTTCTTGATTTAATGTATGTTATTAGCACATAAATCAAATAAATAGGTCACTGTGAGATAAAAGTCTCCTAATTTTTCTCTGGCTTCTAGGTACCAATACACTAGCATAGAAAAAGTTTCATTGGGTGATTCATCACCTAACTGCAGGGATAAAATATTTCACTTAAACATGGTATGGAACTAAGTTTAATAAACAGTAAATCTAGAGGTGGAATTTGGACCTGATCGTTTTACACAGTCCTAATCATCAAGCAACTAACTTACTGCCCAAAATTTAGGGTTAGCATTGCTCTACAACAGTGGGTACAAAATAAGTCCATTAAAGCTTCCATTTAATGTAGAGCAAAATGTGTTGAGATTCTGAGAAACTTTCTGTGACAAAAGTGGTAGAGTTTGTTCTAAGGATTCCAGAACAGTTGAGTTTGCATTTTTCTGAATTTTCTGCGATTTTATTCGAATTTTACAAGTTCGCTAAATTTGAATCTAGATTTGAAACTTTCCTTTACAATTAGGTCCTTGAATCTTACGCGCAGACCCTTCTAAAGATTTAAATTCTTGCAATTGGGTCCTCGGGCGGCTCGGGTACAGCGGCCGGCCGAAATTCCGGCGAGGGGGCTCGCCGGCGGCGAGGGCGAGGGTCGGGGAAGGTTCAGGGGTGCGAGGGCTACCTTGTGGGGGTGTTGTTCAGGTGGGGGACGGTCGGGAAGGGCTCGCCGGCGTTGGAGCAGAGGCGGTGGCGGCGCGGCACGCGTCGACGGCGGTGCTCCGGCGGGCTTGGGGCGGTGTGGTCCGGTCGGCGAGCTTCAGTGGCGCGTGGGGAAGCTGCTCAGGGGCTCGGCTTGGACGGAGGGGGTCGGGGTCGTGCTGCCCACGGCGAAAGTTGTTCAAAATAAAAAGTTCTACAACTTTGGTCCCTGCTCGCCGTGGGCAGCACGACCCCGACCTCCTCCGTCCAAGCCGAGCCCCTGTGCAGCTTCCCCACGCGCTACTGAAGCTCGCCGACCGGACCACACGGCCCCAAGCCCGCCGGAGCACCGCCGTCGACGCGTGCCGCGCCGCCGCCGCCTCTGCTCCAACACCGGCGAGCCCTTCCCGGCCGTCCCCCACCTGAACAACACCCCCACAAGGTAGCCCTCGCACCCCTGAACCTTTCCCGACCCTCGCCCCTCGCCGCCGGCGAGCCCCTCGCCGGAATTTCGGCCGGCCGCCGTACCCGAGCCGCCCGAGGACCCAATTGCAAGAATTCAAATCTTTAGAAGGGTCTGCGCGTAAGATTCAAGGACCTAGTTGTAAAAGAAAGCTTCAAATCTAGATTCAAATTCAGTGAACTTGTAAAATTCGAATAAAATCGTAGAAAATTCAGAAAAATTCAAACTCAACTGTTCTGGAATCCTTAGAACAAACTCTACCACTTTTGTTACAAAACGTTTCTCAGAATCTCAACATATTTTGCTCTACATTAAATAGAAGTTTTAATGGACTTATTTTGTGCCCACTGTTGTAGAACAATGCTGACCCTAAATTTTGGGCCGTGAGTTAGTTGCTTGATGTTCAGGATTGTGTAAAAAGATCAGGCCCAAATTCCAACTCTAGCTTTACTGTTTATTAAACTTAGTTTCATACCATGTTTAAGTAGAATGTTTTATCCCTGCAGTTAGGTGGTGAATCACCCAATGAAACTTTTACTATGCTAATGTATTGGTACCTAGAAGCCAGAGAAAAATTAGGAGAATTTTTATCTCATAGTAACCCACTTATTTGATTTATGTGCTAATAACATACATTAAATCAAGAAAATAGTATCTTAGCTTGGAAAATTCTCAAATTGTTACTGGGAGATACACTATGGTAGAGGTTGCTGTGTAAAAAGTTGCAGGGACAAACACTCTATGTAGGGTCCTATAAAAATGAATCCTTGAATAGCCTAGCTGTAGAATGTCATATTTTCTATGCTCTGAATACTGCATGATAAATCCTACAAACATTGCAGTAGCTTCTGCATGCTTAAGTGAAAGCTCTGTAAAAATCTTAGACTCATTTGTTGCACCAATTGTTCTGTACAAAAAGAACAAGGATCTAACAGCCACTATGTAATGTATTTTTCATAATTAATCTGTTACATAAAATTGGCTGAAAATTTTGCAGTAAGCGCATCTTTCCCTGATGTGCCTAAATCCAAGATTTCATGACCAGAAACTATCCATTGTAGTAATTACTCTCAAATCGTAATCAAGTGCCATTTTCACGACTTAAACTTGTGCACTCATGTAGAATCGACGACTCTCGCCGACGGAACTTACGAGCTGGTGCCCGCGCCCGAGAGTGAGCAGCGTGAAGCTCAAGCAAATCTAACTGAAGCTTTTGAAGACCCGAGCCCATGTTCGGAAGAGCCCCAAGCGAACTGCGAAGGCAAGCCCCGGAGCATAACCCATTCTTTCCGAAATTATGCAACTCATTACTCTTTGCTTGTGCATTAAGTTTATAGGAGTTGGATGAAAACTTAGTTGCATGATACCAGGAACCCTTGCTTGAAAACTAGACGTAAGGTTCGATAGAATGCTGTGCTAATAGGACTCCGGTAAAAGTCGAGTAATTTCCTGTCACTCGCGAGAAAATAGGAGTTGAATGACTACTACACGCTGCAATCATAAGGACACGGACGGGTTATGTAACGATGGTTACGATTGAGGCCCGTCTGTCTAAGTGAAAAATGCTAAGGCCGCAGGGTGTGGTAGTGATGGTTAAGTCTTTGAACGTACTAAACACATGCCGAGATTATGGGAATCGGTAAGCTTAAGTACCTGATTGGCCCGGCAAGGGGACGGCATCCTACCCTTTGAACTTCGGTCCCATGTGCATATGGCGAGTGCAGAGAGTGGTCACGACCTGGCGCCGAACCGTGGCGTGGGGCTCTTGTTCTCTCGGAGGGTAGCCCCGATCCACGACCCGGAAAGAAAGGGGAAAAGTTGCACGTGTGACTCTAGGGAGTAACCACGTGACGTGTGTTTGGGTTTCCCTTGCAAGGTTAAGAAATTCGATTCGAATCGTCCGTTTCTCACGGCTATTGAGACCGCTTAACCATTTTTACCCACAGAGTAAGAAGAGGAACAATGATGATGAATGAAACTGGTTGGATGAAAAATTTAATGCTTCACCATGTATGCTTTAGATAGCTGCTTATCTAGACTGGCTAACGAAACTAGAATCTTGAGCTAAAAGTTGAAAGTAAGGACCCACTTGTAGATGCTTTTCGGCAAAACAAACCCCTGAGCCAAAAAGCCTTGCATGTCTAGAGTCGGTGGAGTAGATTCCACTACACGGGTAAGTCTTGTTGAGTATTAGTATACTCAGTCTTGCTTGTGACTCGTTTTCAGGTGAGACCTTCGAAGATATGATTGCTAGCTTGACTTGGCCCTGCACTCTCCCCCCTGGTTGGTCGGTGGAATGGGATGCGCCCCCATCCAACGGAGATGACGCCGAGTGATGTCTCGTACGGGCTTCATCGAGACATTCTGTATCGTCGAGTAGTTTCCGTCGTTTATTTTCCGCTGCAACTTAAACTCTGAAGAACTATTTAGTGATGATCATTGAAGTACTTGCTTTCTAAACTCAGAACGTGGTCTGTATTATTTACTTATGCTAATGCTGTAATATTTGCTGGAATGTGGTATTCTCTGGGCTCATCGTCGCGTGAGCGTTTGTATGTATGGCGCTCGATCCGTTCACCGTGGTTGTATCGGGAGGTTATACCCGACAGACCAGTGGATTACTCCGTTTGAAGTGTAAGGTTAACCGAGAATGCCTTAATGGTGATGGTTAATACACTTGAGCCGGATTAATTCAGGTGGTTCTGCCACAGCTGGTATCAGAGCCGTAACTGGTGCCACAGCTGGCAACAGCTGGCGCCAGAGCCAAAATACATACGCCAGAGAATGCGGCAAGCCGTAAAAACTTATTTTCATAAAACTTGACTAGAAGGATGTGTTGCGAAATACGTTGGTACGTTAAGGATGGTGCCTAGTTCGTAAAGCCCTAAGGGATTATGGGAAAAGTTTACTAGGTGGTTGTCTGACTTATGAAATATTATCAACTGACTTCCAGCACATTACTTTCTGTCAAAACTTACTTTCATGCACAACCGACCTTAAATTCTGTAACGACGCACTCGTCGCTAAGGTAAGAAGGTAAGGATCCTCAGCCAACTGAGAGAGCTTGGCCTTCCTGTCGCTGATGCGAACCGAACGCTGCCCTCAAGCAGTGGCTTACTTGAGGTGCTGCCAATATGCCAACTGTTAGTTGAACATATTGGGAGTAGAAGGTTTGGCGCAGGGTATGGCGATCGCTGTTCATACCCCCGTCTCATGACGGTACCCCCGTGAATACGCTATCTCGATAGCGTATGTTAACGTCGTCTGTACGGCGGAAATTGTACAGATATCGTTTCTATAAGTAAACGGTAATGAATACGGACGCTTTCATGAGTGCTGGCATGAAAGGTTCATGAAATGTATATGCTTGTCAATCTCCTGCAGGTACACTAACCGCGATTACGATAAGTTAAAGAACGGTTAGAAAAACTCGACTAGCTATTATAGGAGAGCCGTATTGTATATGCCACCGAAACTATCTTCGTAAGACCAAAAGTATTTGGCAGTTATTTTATTTGGTGAGGACGAATAGGACGTGCATGCATCATGAACATATGTATCTGAAATCAAAAATGCGTTGTATGAGAGTGGTAAGGTTCTTGCGTATCTAAGCGTGGTTTGCATAAGGACTATCTAGCGAATCTGTCACAAATCTGCCATGACCAAAAAGAGCGATTTATTAACCCAAGAAAATTACCTTTTCTGGAGAAGTCCATGTTGAAAGAATTGTTCCAAATTTCGTGTTCTACCTTCTGTTCAAAAATGAAAAATTCTGAACTTATGGATAGGGAGAAATGACAGAAACCTTGGAATGACAGAATTCTGTCCAGAATAAGCCCTTCTGCCTCTTAAATTTTTAGGCCCCCTTCCTGCGGTTTTTTTGCAAAAGAGCACAACACGAAACTTGTTCCAAATTTACCCAGGTAGCTGCTGTTAAAATTTGGTAAATTTTGGCTGGGTAGATTTTCCCTGGTGCACGAAACTCTAGCCCTCTGTTCACTAAAAATTCTGGGAAGACAGAGAGGTAAAACCTGAAAAGAAAGACCATCTTAGAGACCTAATTAGCTCTGGAGTTGACTAGCAAAGTTGTTCACAAATACCTTAGGAGTGATCTGGTGAAATTTGAGAATTTTTGGATGAGATCTGTGGGAGTTATGGTTATTTTTTCACACTATACAGAATCTATCCTTATGCTGTTCACAGTTTTTCACTATCTCACTCCATTTGATCTTTTGTTCAGATGGCCGAGCCTGTTGATATGATGGTGGATGAGGATGGACGCGTACACTCGCAGTGTCTCCACTGGGAGGGCTTTCCCTCTATTTTGTGGGATGTTCTACGTACCGCGGGCTATCTAGTTCCCCCACGTTACGCCGGACTGGAGTTTGCAGACAACGGAGTTACCCAGTGCCGTGTCAACGTGACTATCTTTCCGCACCCGCTACACCCGGAGTGGCCCGCCTCGGAGCTTGAGGCTGTTGGTCACCGTTTGGCCGATACTTGGGAGCTTGCAGCCATGAGGGCGCTCACCACGTTTTGTGCGCAGCGTCCCGAGGTTGTCACACTCACTCCCATTGGATTGTTTCCTGCTGCCCAGGACAACGACCCCTTTTGGCTCAACAGGGTGCAGCACGCACAGTATTTGGTAGACTTTCATGCCAAACTATTCATACCTCCGTGCGGTGCATGAGTGCACTTTACCGGCTTCAGACTCTCCAGAGTCAGGCGCTGGAGCAGCTCACTGATCTTGCTCAGGCCTACCACATGATGGCAGATACCAGGGATGAGCAGATTAAGGAGCTCAGTCAGGACCTTGAGGACAGAGATGCTCAGATTGGCCAACTTGAGGGCCAAATCCAGGAGCAGGACACTCTCATGGGTGAGAGAGATACCACGATAGCACAGTTGGAGGAGCAGCTCCATGATCTGAGCCTTGAGTTGGAGGATGCTAATGAGCACATTCAGTGGCACCATGATCAGAATGACCATCCCCATGAGGATGACATGGAGGAGGATGAGGAGGAGCCACAGGAGATTGATGGTATCTCCGGTATGGATTTCGAGGGTGAGGTACCACAGGCACCTCAGATGGGAGCTCACTCTCCTGCTCACAGCGAGTCGTCCGTCAACGACTTGGATGATTTCTAGAGGACGACCTAGGAGGACTTTTGCACATACTCCTCGATAGGGTAGCCTAACTTTTGGCAAGTGTTGTAATAGGCTAACTAGGAGTTGAGTAACTCTTTTGTGTTGGGTACACCTGAACCATGTGGATACCCTCAGCATGTAAGGAACGGCGATAAACTTGGGTAATTTCGTTGTAATTTGGTAAACAATGAAATCCACAATCGCTGAGACTTGTCGGAATTTTTACCCATGTCTCCTTGCATTTCTTGGCTGAGTGTTGAATACCAGACTTGTGCTAAATTTTGTGCTCTAGGTTCTCACAAAAATTCAGCATCATTGGACCTCGCTAGTTTAAGATATAGGCGAAACCGTACCGATCAATCTGCTGAAAAACAGCTAAGACAGTAAGGCAAAGGACGAGCTGTTCGACCACCTTAGCTATAGTTCTAGCACCGAAGTTAAATACCAAAGTGGTGCATTCCTAAATTCTCTGACTACTGCAAAAGTTTGGAATGTTTTGAATGGACCCACAGCAGGCTATGATTTTTCTCGTAGCAAACAGAGATTCTGTCCATACGTTTAGCTGTGACTTCGGAAGTCTATGACTACACCAATTATTTATGAATCAAGGAAGTAATATGGATCGCGTTGGTAATGGTAACCTTTCACGTTTCAGATGGTTGGATCAACACGTGGCAACCCCGAGGGTTTTGGTGCCGGTGGCAGCCGCTCGCGACAATCGCCACCACCCCCGCCCAGTTTGGTGGAAGTGATGGCCGCTCAAACCGAGCTACTGCGTCAGATTGTGCAAGGACAACACCAGCAGAGGGGTGGGCACAATGCTCACCAACCCCAAGCTGCAGGATACACGGATTTCCTAGGGACCCAGCCGCCCTTGTTCCATAAGACAGAGGAACCCCTGGACGCAGATGCATGGATTCGCACTATCGAATCCAAGTTCACACTACTTGTGGCCCCATGCTCAGAGGCCAACAAGGCTCGTTTTGCCGCGCAACAGCTTCGCGGTACCGCTCGACTGTGGTGGGACCACTATTTTGCGACGCTCCCGGCTGACCATGTGGTCGACTGGAATGAATTCAAGACCGTGTTCCGGGCACATCATATTCCCGAGGGTCTCATGGAGAGGAAGTTGAATGAGTTTCTGGCACTTACCCAGGGCACCCGCACCGTGCTGCAGTACGCCCAGGCGTTCAACAACTTATGCCAGTATGCGGGCTATCACGCTGATACGGATGCCAAGAAGCGTGATCGTTTCCGCCGAGGTCTGAATACCAAGCTCAAGGAACGTCTGAACCTAGCCAGGGCTGACACCTACAACGAATTGGTCAATATGGCCATTACCCAGGAAGACTGTATCATGGCACACCGGGCAGAGAAGAAGAGAAAGGCACCCGCAGGACCATCAAGTGCCCAACCACCAAGGTATCGCATCGTGCAAAATGCCGCACCCACAGCCCCACCAAGGCCCCCGCAGCCAGGAAGATGGATTGCCAGACCCCCACAGCAGCCAGGCATGGTACGACCCCCGATGCCTCCACAGAATGGTCCGAGGCCCAGTCTTCAGCAGTCTCTTCGACCTAGCCCCGCGAATCGCTGTTTCAAATGCGGGAGTTCCAGCCACTTCGCACGGGAATGCCCTCAGCCTGGACAGCCCAACCAAGGTCAAGGATCCAACCCGAACACCAAGAACAGGGGCAAGAGACAGACCCTGCAAGTCAAGCAAGGACGGATTAACTTCACCACGCTTGCAGAGCTTCCTGAAGGAGCCCCAGTGATGTCGGGTACATTCTCTATCCATAACAAGCCTGCAGTTATATTATTTGATTCTGGTGCATCGCATAGTTTCATTAGTGCAAAATTCGGTGCAAAAGTAGGCTTGGATGTTTGCCACACAAAAGGGTCATATATGATATCAACACCGGGTGGTAAAATTGCTTCAAACCAAATGATCAGACAAGTACCAGTCAAATTGGGTAGTAAAACCATCGACACGGACCTTGTCCTTTTACCCCTTGACGGCATGGACATTATTTTGGGAATGAACTGGATGGCTATGCATGGAGTCACACTGGACCTTTCTTCCCGAGCCGTTGAGATAAATTCACCTAGTCACGGAGCCACTACCCTTTACCTACCGTTCCTAGATTGTACGACTTCCTGTGCTTATAAGATGGAAGGACTTAAGCCAGATAATATTCCTGTGGTAAGCGAGTATGCCGATGTTTTCCCGGATGACTTACCAGGAATGCCACCGGATAGGGATATTGAGTTCATCATTGAACTACAACCAGGGACTGCACCTATATCCAAAAGACCATATAGGATGCCCCCTAAAGAATTGGCAGAGCTGAAAATTCAACTCCAAGAACTACTGGACAAAGGTTTTATTCGCCCTAGCGCGTCACCTTGGGGATGTCCAGCCCTATTCGTAAAGAAGGATGACAGTTTGAGATTATGTGTGGACTACCGACCTCTCAATGCGGTAACAGTTAAAAATAAATAACCCCTTCCTCGCATCGATGTACTCTTCGATCAATTAGCTGGAGCCAGAGTCTTCTCAAAGATTGATCTTCGTTCAGGATATCATCAAATCAAGATTCGCCCCTGCGATATTCCTAAGACTGCCTTCTCCACACGCTATGGACTATATGAATTCTTGGTCATGTCCTTTGGACTCACCAATGCCCCTGCCTACTTCATGTATCTCATGAATTCGGTATTCATGCCCGAACTGGACAAATTCGTCGTAGTGTTCATCGACGACATCCTTATCTATTCCAAGGATGAGGAAGAGCATGCCAAGCACCTTCGCATTGTCCTTCAGCGACTCAGAGACCATCAGCTCTATGCTAAGTTTTCTAAGTGTGAGTTTTGGTTGGATACTGTAAAGTTCTTAGGTCACACGATCTCCAGCGAAGGCATAGCTGTTGACCCCAGCAAGGTACAAGAGGTGATGGATTGGAAACCCCCTACCTCTGTTCATCAGATTCGCAGTTTCCTCGGCTTAGCCGGTTACTACCGTCGCTTCATCCCGGATTTCTCTCGAATTGCTAAGCCCATGACGGAACTATTGAAGAAGGAAGTAAAGTTTGTATGGAATGAGAAGTGTGAAGAAGCCTTCCACACTCTCAGAGAGCATCTGACTACTGCACCTGTGTTAGCTCAACCCGATAATACCAAGTCATTCGATGTGTATTGTGACGCATCGGGTACTGGTCTAGGATGTGTGCTTATGCAAGAGAATCGAGTGATTGCATATGCCTCACGAGCCCTTCGGCCCCACGAACAGAATTATCCCACTCATGATCTTGAGCTTGCAGCCGTCATTCACGCTCTGAAGATATGGAGGCACTATCTCATGGGTACACAGTGCAATATCTACACGGATCATAAGAGTCTCAAGTATATCTTCACCCAAGCCGATCTGAATATGAGACAACGGAGATGGCTAGAATTAATCAAGGATTATGACCTTGAAGTGCACTATCATCCCGGCAAGGCTAACGTAGTCGCTGATGCACTAAGCCGCAAGTTCCATTGCCATTGCTTATCCATGGAGTTCTACCATGAGACATTGTGTGCAGACATGAGGAAGCTTAACTTGGAAATGGTTTCCCAAAGCACTCTAAATCACATCTCAGTTTAGCCCACTCTTCACGACCAAATCGTCATGGCACAACTACATGATGAAGGAATTAAGATCATCAAACAAAAACTCTCTCTAGGTGAGGAGAAGTATAAATGTTTCCGCCAGGACCATAAGGGAGTTCTATGGTTCGAAAGTCGTATAGTCGTTCCGAAGAATCGTGAACTCCGCAAGAAAATTCTCGATGAGGCACACCTTTCCAAATTCTCTATCCACCCCGGCAGTAGCAAAATGTATCAAGACCTAAGGCAAAACTTCTGGTGGACTAGAATGAAAAGAGAAATTGCTACGTATGTCTCAGAATGTGACACGTGCCAGAGATTGAAAGCTAGCCACTTAAAGGTAGCCGGTACACTTCAACCGTTACCTATACCATCATGGAAATGGGAAGACATAAGTATGGACTTCATCGTTGGACTACCAAACACTTCCCAGAGACATGATTCCATATGGGTTATCGTGGATAGACTCACAAAGACGGCACATTTTCTTCCGGTACACACCACCTATTCTACCAAGAAATATGCCGAGATTTACCTCGATCGTATTGTTTGCCTGCATGGAATACCTAAGACAATTATCTCCGATCGTGGTCCTCAGTTTGTAGCACACTTTTGGGAACAACTGCAAACGTCTCTTGGCACAAAGCTGATTCGCAGCTCAGCATACCATCCTCAGACTGATGGACAAACGGAAAGAGTAAACCAAATTCTTGAAGACATGCTGAGAGCCTGTGTCATTCATTATGACAAGAATTGGGACAAATGCCTACCCCTAGCAGAGTTCTCGTACAACAACAGCTATCAGACGAGTTTGAAAATGGCACCATTTGAGGCCCTGTATGGACGAAGGTGTCGAACTCCTTTGAGCTGGTCACAAACCGGAGAACGTAAAATCATTGGACCCGACCTGGTGATCGAGGCAGAGGAGAAAGTAAAAGTAATACAAGCAAATCTTAGAGCCGCACAAGCTCGACAAAAGAGCTATTCTGACAAAAGGAGGAAGCCCCTAAAGTTCGAAGTTGGCGATCATGTCTATCTTCGAGTTTCCCCAACCAAGGGAGTGCGAAGATTTGGAATCAAAGGCAAACTAGCTCCCCGTTATATTGGTCCTTACGAAATCATGGAGAGCTGCGGACCCGTAGCCTACAAATTACGACTGCCCCCTCAGCTCACGGCCACCCATGATGTCTTCCACGTATCTCAACTCAAGAAGTGTATTCGAGTCCCTACCGAGATTATGGAACAACAAGAAATATCGTTGGAACCCGACCTCTCGTATGTCGAACACCCAGTTAAGATTTTGGATCAAAAAGAAAGAGAGACCAGGAGGAAAGTGATTAGAATGTATAAAATACAATGGAATCACCACACGGAAGAAGAAGCCACCTGGGAAACGGAGAGCTACCTGAACCAACATTTCCCCGGGTTTCTTATCTCAACCACTGGTATGTGCACCCACGCCCACCCTAAGAATTACCGAATCTCGGGGCGAGATTCTTGTTAAGGGGGGAAGGCTGTGACAACCCTGATAATTACTTTTCCAAAATCAATGTCATTAGCCTAACTCTATGATTAAACCAACTAATGAAAGGGTGGAAAGGATTAAAACGAGTTCAGTTGGAATTCAAATTTAATTTGAGCACATTGGTTACTTTTGAACATTTAAATTTAACTTTCAAACCATAAGCCAAATGAGTTTTTGCCTCAAACCAAAGTTGTAGAACTTTTTATTTTGAACAACTTTCGTGTTCAAAAGTTTTTGAAATTCAAATCAGAAAGAGGAGAAAACGCCCTGTTTGCACCTAGCCCCCTGAAATTTTCCAAATTCTTGCATCCAGGCCCCTCGCCCCCCCCCCCCCCTCTCTCTCCTCCGCGCCCGACCGCCGCGCGCCAGGTGGCCGGCGTCGCCTGACCGGCGCGAGGCGCCAGGCCAGTGGCCGCTGCACCACCCCGCCACGGCCGGCTTTGCCCGGCCCCCATGCCGCGCGGCCCAGTGAACGACCGAGCGTGCGCTCCGCCGCTGCCGCACCCAGCCCGCCGCCCGTCGCGCCCAGTCGCCGCGCTCCGCCGTGCCGCCCCAGCCCCCGCGCCCCACCAGTCGCCGCGCCCGCCCTCCGCCCGAGCCGCTGCCGCTGCTGCTTCACCACTCCGCGCCCGGCACTATCCCACCGCGCTCACGCCATATCTCGGCCGCCCAGTCACCGCGCCCGCGCGGCCGCACGTCGCGCCGGCGTTCTGCCGCCGCCCGCCGCGCCCAGTGTGCGCCGTGCCGTGCCTCCGCCCCGCGCGCTAACCAGGCCCCTCCGCACCCCCTCCGGCCCCTATAAAAGCCCCGCCCGGCCACGCGCGCGAGTCACCGCAGCCCATAGTACCTCGCCGTCGCCATTGCCGCCGCCGAGCACCGCCCGCCCGTGGACAGCCCTCCGCCGCCGCCCACCGCCCAAACTAAAGCTTCAGCCACCACTACATCATCCCCCTGAAGCTCGCCGACCCGCCCAACGCCGCCCAGAGCCACCGGAGCGCCGCCGCCCGCGCTGCCGCCGCCGCCGCCGTCCCTGCTCGCCGTGGGCAGCACGACCCCGACCTCCTCCGTCCAAGCCGAGCCCCTGTGCAGCTTCCCCACGCGCTACTGAAGCTCGCCGACCGGACCACACCGCCCCAAGCCCGCAGGAGCACCGCCGTCGACGCGTGCCGCGCCGCCGCCGCCTCTGCTCCAACGCCGGCGAGCCCTTCCCGGCCGTCCCCCACCTGAACAACACCCCCACAAGGTAGCCCTCGCACCCCTGAAGACCCTCGCCCCTCGCCGCCTGCGAGCCCCTCGCCGGAATTTCGGCCGGCCGCCGTACCCGAGCCGCCCGAGGACCCAATTGCAAGAATTCAAATCTTTAGAAGGGTCTGCGCGTAAGATTCAAGGACCTAGTTGTAAAAGAAAGTTTCAAATCTAGATTCAAATTCAGTGAACTTGTAAAATTCGAATAAAATCGTAGAAAATTCAGAAAAATGCAAACTCAACTGTTCTGGAATCCTTAGAACAAACTCTACCACTTTTGTTACAAAAAGTTTGAATCTCAACATATTTTGCTCTACATTAAATAGAAGTTTTAATGGACTTATTTTGTGCCCACTGTTGTAGAACAATGCTGACCCTAAATTTTGGGCAGTGAGTTAGTTGCTTGATCTTCAGGATTGTGTAAAAAGATCAGGCCCAAATTCCAACTCTAGCTTTACTGTTTATTAAACTTAGTTTCATACCATGTTTAAGTAGAATGTTTTATCCCTGCAGTTAGGTGGTGAATCACCCAATGAAACTTTTACCATGCTAATGTATTGGTACCTAGAAGCCAGAGAAAAATTAGGAGAATTTTTATCTCACAGTAACCCACTTATTTGATTTATGTGCTAATAACATACATTAAATCAAGAAAATAGTATCTTAGCTTGGAAAATTCTCAAATTTTTACTGGGAGATGCACTATGGTAGAGGTTGCTGTGTAAAAAGTTCCAGGGACAAACACCCTGTGTAGGTCCTATAAAAATGAATCCTTGAATAGCCTAGGTGTAGAATGTCATATTTTCTATGCTCTGAATACTGCATGATAAATCCTAACAAAATTGCAGTAGCTTCTGCATGCTTAAGTGAAAGCTCTGTAAAAATCTTAGACTCATTTGTTGCACCAATTGTTCTGTACAAAAAGAACAAGGATCTAACAGCCACTATGTAATGTATTTTTCATAATTAATCTGTTACATAAAATTGGCTGAAAATTTTGCAGTAAGCGCATCTTTCCTTGATGTGCCTAAATCCAAGATTTCATGACCAGAAACTATCCATTGTAGTAATTACTCTCAAATCGTAATCAAGTGCTATTTTCACGACTTAAACTTGTGCACTCATGTAGAATCGACGACTCTCGCCGACGGAACTTACGAGCTGGTGCCCGCGCCTGAGAGTGAGCAGCGTGAAGCTCAAGCAAATCTAACTGAAGCTTTTGAAGACCCGAGCCCAAGTTCGGAAGAGCCCCAAGCGAACTGTGAAGGCAAGCCCCGGAGCATAACCCATTCTTTCCGAAATTATGCAACTCATTACTCTTTGCTTGTGCATTAAGTTTATAGGAGTTGGATGAAAACTTAGTTGCATGATACCAGGAACCCTTGCTTGAAAACTAGATGTAAGGTTCGATAGAATGTTGTGCTAATAGGACTCCGGTAAAAGTCGAGTAATTTCCTGTCACTCGCGAGAAAATAGGAGTTGAATGACTACTACACGCTGCAATCATAAGGACACGGACGGGTTATGTAACGATGGTTACGATTGAGGCCCGTCTGTCTAAGTGAAAAATGCTAAGGCCGCAGGGTGTGGTAGTGATGGTTAAGTCTTTGAACGTACTAAACACATGCCGAGATTATGGGAATCGGTAAGCTTAAGTACCTGATTGGCCCGGCAAGGGGACGGCATCCTACCCTTTGAACTTCGGTCCCATGTGCATATGGCGAGTGCAGAGAGTGGTCGCGACCCGGCGCCGAACCGTGGCGTGGGGCTCTTGTACTCTCGGAGGGTAGCCCCGATCCACGACCCGGAAAGAAAGGGGAAAAGTTGCACGTGTGACTCTAGGGAGTAACCACGTGACGTGTGTTTGGGTTTCCCTTGCAAGGTTAAGAAATTCGATTCGAATCGTCCGTTTCTCACGGCTATTGAGACTGCTTAACCATTTTTACCCACAGAGTAAGAAGAGGAACAATGATGATGAATGAAACTGGTTGGATGAAAAATTTAATGCTTCACCATGTATGCTTTAGATAGCTGCTTATCTAGACTGGCTAACGAAACTAGAATCTTGAGCTAAAAGTTGAAAGTAAGGACCCACTTGTAGATGCTTTTCGGCAAAACAAACCCCTGAGCCAAAAAGCCTTGCATGTCTAGAGTCGGTGGAGTAGATTCCACTACACGGGTAAGTCTTGCTGAGTATTAGTATACTCAGTCTTGCTTGTGACTCGTTTTCAGGTGAGACCTTCGAAGATATGATTGCTAGCTTGACTTGGCCCTGCACTCTCCCCCCTGGTTGGTCGGTGGAATGGGATGCGCCCCCATCCAACGGAGATGACGCCGAGTGATGTCTCGTACGGGCTTCATCGAGACATTCTGTATCGTCGAGTAGTTTCCGTCGTTTATTTTCCGCTGCAACTTAAACTCTGAAGAACTATTTAGTGATGATCATTGAAGTACTTGCTTTCTAAACTCAGAACGTGGTCTGTATTATTTACTTATGCTAATGCTGTAATATTTGCTGGAATGTGGTATTCTCTGGGCTCATCGTCCCATGAGCGTTTGTATGTATGGCGCTCGATCCGTTCACCGTGGTTGTATCGGGAGGTTATACCCGGCAGACCAGTGGATTACTCCGTTTGAAGTGTAAGGTTAACCGAGAATGCCTTAATGGTGATGGTTAATACACTTGAGCCGGATTAATTCAGGTGGTTCTGCCACAGGCGGCGGTGGCGGCAGCGCGGGCGGTGGCGCTCCGGTGGCTCTGGGCGGTGTTGGGCGGGTCGGCGAGCTTCAGGGGGATGATGTAGTGGTGGCTGGGGTCTTAGTTTGGGCAGTGGGCGGCGGCGGTGGGCTGTCCACGGGCGGGCGGCGCTCGGCGGCGGAAATGGCGACGGCGAGGGCGTTCCGGGGTGCTGTGGCTCGCGCGCGTGTCCGGGCGGGGCTTTTATAGGGGCCGGAGGGGGCGCGGAGAGGCCTGGGCAGCGCGCGGGGCGGGGGCACGGCACAACGCGCACTGGGCGCGGCGGGCGGCGGCAGAACGCCGGCGCGACGTGCGGCAGCGCGGGCGCGGTGACGGGGCGGCCGGAGATATGGCGTGGGCGCGGTGGGATAGCGCGGGGCGCGGAGTGGTGGAGCAGCAGCGGCAGCGGCTCGGGCGGAGGGCGGGCGTGGCGACCGGCGGGGCGCGGGGGCCGGGGCGGCACGGCGGAGCGAGGCGACTGGGCGGCCGGGCGGCGGGGCTGGACGCGGCTGCGTCGCGTGCACGCGCGGGCGTTTACTGGCCGCGCGGCATGGGGGCGGGGCAAAGCCGGCCGTGGCGGGGTGGTGCGGCGGCCACTGGCCTGGCGCCTCGCGCCGGTCAGGCGACGCCGGCCACCTGGCGCGCGGCGGTCGGGCGTGGAGGAGAGAGAAGGGGGGGGGGCGAGGGGCCTGGATGCAAGAATTCAAAAAGTTTCAGGGGGCTGGGTGCAAAACAGGGCGTTTTCTCCTCTTTGTGATTTGAATTTCAAAAACTTTTGAACACGAAAGTTGTTCAAAATGAAAAGTTCTACAACTTTGGTTTCAGGCAAAATCTCATTTGGCTTATGGTTTGAAAGTTAAATTTAAAAGTTCAAAAGTAACCAAATGTGCTCAAATTAAATTTGAATTCCAACTGAACTCGCTTTAATTCTTTCCACCCCTTTCATTAGTTGGTTTAAACATAGAGTTAGGCTAATGACATTGATTTTGGAAATGTAAGTACCAGGGTTGTCACAAAGGCCTTTCGCGATCAGCATGTGCCAAGGCAGGTTATCATGAGAAGGCCCAAAAATTCCGTACGATGACACAGGGCGGGATGAAGGTGGAGGAGTACGAGCGCCACTTCACGAAGATGATGAGGTATGCACTAGACGACACCAACACAGAAGAAAAGAAGCAGTTCTGGTTCCTCCGAGACCTACAGCATGGCATCCGTCAAATTGTGACAGGATGCGAGTACCCTACGCTCCGTGGCATGGTGAACCGTGCCATAGCCGTGGAACGTGAGAGGATGATCGTCAGGAGACCAAGAAGAGAAGGACTGAACAACCGCACAAGGACCGGAACAACATGAGGCCCAGAAGCGCACCACCCCTTCCACTCAGAGGCAACTTTTGTTTGGGCCCTAGTCAGCCGAACCGAAGCTTTGGTATTGGAGGAAGTGGCCAGTACCCAAGCTACAGGACCTCTGGTGGACAAGGCCGGGGAGGAGGCTTCCAATGTTAGCAACCACTACAGAGGGCCAACAGTGGTCCCACGCCGCTAGTGTGCTACTCTTGCCACAAGCCGGGTCACAAGTCCTTCGACTGCTCCAACAAGGAGATGCAGACCCCCGCACGTGCACCAGGCTCCGCCAGCAAGCCAGCTCAGGCACCGCGCATCGCCGACCGCAGCCGCCTAAACCACCTGACTGAGGAGGAGGCACGTGACACCCTAGATGTGGTGACAGGTGAGTAGCTCATAAATGATACTAAAGCTTTGGTGTTATTTGACTTTGGAGACACTTGTTCTTATGTTTCTACAAGATGTTTTGCACTAAATTCCCTCCCGATGACCTTAAGAAATCATCCCATAATAACTAGTTCTCCGCTAGGAGATATCAGCTGCACCTAGATATGTATGGGAGTAAAAATCATGATCCAGGGTCTACCCTTCTTAGCTGATCTAACCATGCTGAAATTAGACGGGATAGATGTAATCTTGGGTATGGACTGGTTGACCAAACACAAGGGAGTCATATCCTGCTCACCTAGATTAGTAACCCTAGTACACCCCAGTGGGAAGAAAGTGGAAGTTGAGCCCCTGAAATCCAGCAGGGTACCACAAGCCTACAACCTGAACAATCAAGAGAGCAAATCCCTAGAAGAAGTACCCGTGGTCTGTGAGTACCCCGATGTGTTCCCAGAAGAACTGCCAGGGCTACTGCCAGACCGAGATGTTGAGTTTGTGATTGATCTTGTGCCCGGGACCGCACCAATTGCAAAACGACCCTACCGCATGTCTGCTGAAGAACTTGCAGAACTGAAGGCACAATTGAAGGAGTTCTTGGACAAACAGTACATCAGACCCAGTGCTTCGCCATGGGGATCACCGGTGTTGTTTGTCCAAAAGAAAGATGAATCCATGGGGTTGTGTATCGACTACCGTTCCCTGAACGCGGTGACCATGAAGAACATGTACCCCCTGCCAGAATAGATGATCTGCTTGATCAGTTGAAGAAGGCCAAGTACTTCAGCAAGATTGATCTGAGATCCGGTTATCACCAGATGAAGATCAGGGGGAGTGAAATCCCGAAGACTTCTTTTGTGACTAGATATGGCCAGTTTGAGTTCAATGTGGTGTCTTTCGAACTCACTAATGCACCCGCCTACTTCATGAACATGATGAATAAGGTATTCATGGAAGAACTAGACAAGTTCATCGTAGTCTTCATCAACGACATCTTGATCTACTCAGAGACTGCCGAAGAGCATGATGAGCACCTGAGGATAGTGCTAGAGAGATTGAAGCCGAACCAGCTATACGCCAAGTTAAGCAAGTGTGAGTTCCGGTTAGAGAAAGTGGCTTTCCTAGGTCATGTGTTGACCGCAGAAGGAGTAGCTGTAGACCCAGAGAAGATCATAGCAGTGTCAGAATGGAAACAACCCAAGAATGTCACCGATATCAGAAGTTTTCTAGGATTGGCCGGTTACTATAGGCGATTCATCGAGAACTTCTCCAAGATTGCCAAGCCGATGACAGAATTGCTGAAGAACAACTTACCGTTCATCTGGTCGCCCAAGTGTGAAGCCAGTTTTCAAGAGCTGAAGTCCAGACTCACTACTACCCCCATTCTTACCCTTCCTGATATCCGAAAAGACTTCATAGTGTATTGTGATGCCTTGCGCCAAGGACTCGGCTGTGTTTTGATGCAAGAAGGCAAGGTCGTAGCTTACGCATCGCGACAGTTGAGGAAGCATGAAGAGAACTACCCTACTCACGATCTTGAGCTTGCAGCAATGGTGCTTGCCCTGAAGATATGGAGACACTACTTGATTAGCAACAAGTGTGACATCTATACCGACCACAAGAGCCTTAAGTACTTTTTCACCCAGGCAGAGCTGAACATGAGGCAGAGGAGATGGCTAGAGCTGATCAAAGACTATGGCCTGAATATCCAGTACCACCCCGGCAAGGCCAATGTTGTAGCCAATGCGCTGAGTAGAAAGAGCTACTGCAACAACCTGATGGTTCGTGAAGAACAGCCCGACCTGTGTGAGGACCTAGAGAAGCTGAGACTCAAGATCGTAGAACAAGGATAGTTGAATGAGTTAGTCATCAAGTACGACCTAGAGGACCGGATCAGGCAAGCCCAGAAGAAATGTCCTGAGATCGAGAAGCTCAAGAGGCTAATGCAAGAAGGAAAGGCAACCGACTACAGAATCGATGACCAAGAGACCATATGGCTGCATGAGTGTATCTGTGTACCCAGTGTCCAGGGAATTCGTGCGGAAATACTGAACGAAGCTCACAATTCCAAGTACTTGATACACCCAGGGTGTACAAAGATGTATCAAGACCTGAAGGACCGATTCTAGTGGAATGATATGAAGACAGAAATAGCAGAGTTTGTGGCGAAATGTGACATTAGCAGAAGAATCAAGGCAGAACATCAGTGTCCCACCGGACTGCTCAAGCCACTAGACGTACCAGTGTGGAAGTGGGATGACATCAGCATTGAAACAAACCAAGTTTTCAAAATGAAAACCCGACTCCCTGTATCATCATGATAGTCCCTGGATCAGTAGCTATCACATACAGAACTCATTTCAGGCAATAAACAAAGTCATTCTTCGGTTAAAAACATCCAAGGGTTTAATTATTACATAAATCCATAGGATTTGTAGTACGGGTCCCTTACAAGCCACTTGGGCTAAATTGGACAAACAGAAAGCAAAAAGTGATAACTAGGTCTTCGGACCATCCTTCTTCTTGAGCATCTCCTCCACAGGCATCTTGAGCGTAGCACCAGCTTTAGTCGTCGTATCACCCGTCGTCAGTGGGGTCGTACTCCTGGTACATCCCTGCATCGTACCAGTCTATCCCCAAGGAGTGGGATAGGTCCACGTCACCATCCGTATGCAAGGTTTAAGTGGACTAGTCTAAAGATATTCAAACAGATCAAGGAAAATGCAAGGGTTTCCTATGCAATGAATATAACAATAAGTCATTGATATCTCCTCGACACGGGCCTTCCTGGCACTCCAGGTTCCCGGGTCACTCACTCCTCCAACTCCCACCAAATTGGTTCGAGAACTCCTACTCCTCGCACCTCAACTGCCCCAGGCAGGAAAACAAGTCTAGAGGGAGGTAGAAGTCAAGTAACACTAACTATGAAGGCGATGCCGGATCAAGAGTTGTACATGACCGAGTACGCGGCTATACGTATAGTTTTCACCCTACAGGGGTTGTACACCTGTACCCACTCGACTCAAAGCCAACTGAGAGCAAGCCGTCTGACTCCGAGACACCGGTAAACGAAAACTAGCTGCTACGGCCCCCATCCTGCCTTCCCGGGTTTGGAATACTTCCTCCCGCAAGAGGTCGCCCCCGGGACTGCGATGCCTTTTACACTGGGTCCGGCAAGATCCTGCAATACGGGGGACGTGAGGTCAGCACCTCCTCCCCTTACACTGATGCCCTATCCTCCTACGGGCATGGTGCCGCGTGTCACTAGCTCGGATCGGATCTGCCCTCATAACAGAGAAGTGGTGTGCACATTTCACATAGTTCCGTCTCCAGGTCCACCAACTCGGGCCTTAACCGCTAAGGTGAGTGTCTTCCACAAGGATGTCTCCATCGCAACGTCCCGAAGGACCAAACTCCTCCAAATGCCTCGAAGGACCAACGTCCCGAAGGACCCAACATCCCGAAGGACATGTCCCCACCACTGGTACTCCATAGGAAGTGCCCAACGCACAACCCAAGCCCTCGATCAGAAGATCGAGTGAAGTTTAACTCGCCCAAGCTAGATTCCTATTCCCCAACTCCTCAAAAGAGTCTCCACTCACGCCAAGACTATAATCAAGTCATCCACACAACATATGCACACCAAGGGGTTCATTTCATATATATAATCAAGTTGGGTACAAGGAATCAGGTCAAACAAGGGCTATGCAGGTTTATCTCATGAAAACATCTCAGAAGCAATAGCAATCTAGCAAGCATGTCTACTAGGCATTCAGATCATAAATGAGCGTGAACCTAGCATGTCTTCATAGTACTCTTGCTCCACCTGGTAGTCTTGAGCGTCATTCAGCTCCCCAAAGTCGGGTCCTATTCGTAAATACGTATAGGTATAGGGGCTATTGTGCAAAAGTGCACAAAAGTATCCAAAAGAAGGTCTAAATCACTCAATTCCTATTCTAACGGGTATATCACGATTTTAGATGAATTGTGAAACTTGTTTCATAATTTTTGGAGGTCCGGTTGATTTATGAATTTCTAAAGATTAAAAGCATTTCTGAAAATAATAAATGAATTTCAGAAAAGAAAAACACACAGCAGTGACATGTGGCACCACCAGAGCGTGTCACATGGCATGCTGACATCAACATGACGTCACTGTGGGGTTTGCATAGGCTGACATCAGCATGGGCCCTGCTGACATCAGCGTTGTCTGGTCAAATTGACCAGTCAACGGTCAATGGTCAAGGGTCGCGTGGTCCACGATCAGAGGGTCCACCTGTCAGCCTCAGCTAGAGGCTGACACATGGGACCCTCGGGTCAGGTCAAAAGAAAAGTCAAAGGGGAAACAGCTCTGGGGGGTTCTTGGGCTGAAAGCTCACAAGCCGGCTCGTTCGCCCGCTTAGCTTGGCTCAGTTCGGCTCGAAGCGTCTCGGGTCTTCAGCTCAGCAGGCTGGCTCGCGCGGCCCACAGCTCGGCAGGCGCAGCTCGGTCCACGGCTCCACGTTCACGAGCTGGCTCGGTCTTCGGCTGGGCGACGACCCACGAACGGCGGCTCCACCTCTTCCTCCTCCTTGGGCTGGCGCGGCCTGTTCTGGTGTGGCAGAACTGTGGCAGCACCACCTGAATTAATCCAGCTCAAGTGTATTAACCATCACCATTAAGGCATTCTCGGTTAACCTTACACTTCAAACGGAGTAATCCACTGGTCTGTCGGGTATAACCTCCCGATACAACCACGGTGAACGGATCGAGCGCCATACATACAAACGCTCATGCGACGATGAGCCCAGAGAATACCACATTCCAGCAAATATTATAGCATTAGCATAAGTAAATAATACAGACCACGTTCTGAGTTTAGAAAGCAAGTACTTCAATGATCATCACTAAATAGTTCTTCAGAGTTTAAGTTGCAGCGGAAAATAAACGACGGAAACTACTCGACGATACAGAATGTCTCGATGAAGCCCGTACGAGACATCACTCGGCGTCATCTCCGTTGGATGGGGGCGCATCCCATTCCACCGACCAACCAGGGGGGAGAGTGCAGGGCCAAGTCAAGCTAGCAATCATATCTTCGAAGGTCTCACCTGAAAACGAGTCACAAGCAAGACTGAGTATACTAATACTCAGCAAGACTTACCCGTGTAGTGGAATCTACTCCACCGACTCTAGACATGGAAGGCTTTTTGGCTCAGAGGTTTGTTTTTCCGAAAAGCATCTACAAGTGGGTCCTTACTTTCAACTTTTAGCTCAAGATTCTAGTTTCGTTAGTCAGTCTAGATAAGCAGCTATCTAAAGCATACATGGTGAAGCATTAAATTTTTCATCCAACCGGTTTCATTCATCATCATTGTTCCTCTTCTTACTCTGTGGGTAAAAATGGTTAAGCAGTCTCAATAGCCGTGAGAAACGGACGATTCGAATCGAATTTCTTAACCTTGCAAGGGAAACCCAAACACACGTCACGTGGTTACTCCCTAGAGTCACACGTGCAACTTTTCCCCTTTCTTTCCGGGTCGTGGATCGGGGCTACCCTCCGAGAGTACAAGAGCCCCACGCCACGGTTCGGTGCCGGGTCGTGACCACTCTCTGCACTCGCCATATGCACATGGGACCGAAGTTCAAAGGGTAGGATGCCGTCCCCTTGCCGGGCCAATCAGGTACTTAAGCTTACCGATTCCCATAATCTCGGCATGTGTTTAGTACGTTCAAAGACTTAACCATCACTACCACACCCTGCGGCCTTAGCATTTTTCACTTAGACAGATGGGCCTCAATCGTAACCATCATTACATAACCCGTCCGTGTCCTTATGATTGCAGCGTGTAGTAGTCATTCAACTCCTATTTTCTTGCGAGTGACAGGAAATCACTCGACTTTTACCGGAGTCCTATTAGCACAGCATTCTATCGAACCTTACGTCTAGTTTTCAAGCAAGGGTTCCTGGTATCATGCAACTAAGTTTTCATCCAACTCCTATAAACTTAATGCACAAGCAAAGAGTAATGAGTTGCATAATTTCGGAAAGAATGGGTTATGCTCCGGGGCTTGCCTTCGCAGTTCGCTTGGGGCTCTTCCGAACTTGGGCTCGGGTCTTCAAAAGCTTCAGTTAGATTTTCTTGAGCTTCACGCTGCTCACTCTCGGGCGCGGGCACCAGCTCGTAAGTTCCGTCGGCGAGAGTCGTCGATTCTACATGAGTGCACAAGTTTAAGTCGTGGAAATGGCACTTGATTACGATTTGAGAGTAATTACTACAATGGATAGTTTCTGGTCATGAAATCTTGGATTTAGGCACATCAGGGAAAGATGCGCTTACTGCAAAATTTTCAGCCAATTTTATGTAACAGATTAATTATGAAAAATACATTACATAGTGGCTGTTAGATCCTTGTTCTTTTTGTACAGAACAATTGGTGCAACAAATGAGTCTAAGATTTTTACAGAGCTTTCACTTAAGCATGCAGAAGCAACTGCAATTTTTGTAGGATTTATCATGCAGTATTCAGAGCATAGAAAATATGACATTCTACACCTAGGCTATTCAAGGATTCATTTTTATAGGACCCTACACAGGGTGTTTGTCCCTGGAACGTTTTACACAGCAACCTCTACCATAGTGTATCTCCCAGTAAAAATTTGAGAATTTTCCAAGCTAAGATACTATTTTCTTGATTTAATGTATGTTATTAGCACATAAATCAAATAAGTGGGTTACTGTGAGATAAAAATTCTTCTAATCTTTCTCTGGCTTCTAGGTACCAATACATTAGCATAGTAAAAGTTTCATTGGGTGATTCACCACCTAACTGCAGGGATAAAACATTCTACTTAAACATGGTATGAAACTAAGTTTAATAAACAGTAAAGCTAGAATTGGAATTTGGGCCTGATCTTTTTACACAATCCTGAACATCAAGCAACTAACTCACTGCCCAAAATTTAGGGTCACCATTGTTCTACAACAGTGGGCACAAAATAAGTTCATTAAAACTTCTATTTAATGTAGAGCAAAATATGTTGAGATTCTGAGAAACTTTTTGTAACAAAAGTGGTAGAGTTTGTTCTAAGGATTCCAGAACAGTTGAGTTTGCATTTTTCTGAATTTTCTACGATTTTATTCGAATTTTACAAGTTCACTGAATTTGAATCTAGATTTGAAGCTTTCTTTTACAACTAGGTCCTTGAATCTTACGCGCAGACTCTTCTAAAGATTTGAATTCTTGCAATTGGGTCCTCGGGCGGCTCGGGTACGGCGGCCGGCCAAAATTCCGGCGAGGGGCTCGCCGGCGGCGAGGGGCGAGGGTCGGGAAAGGTTCAGGGGTGCGAGGGCTACCTTGTGGGGGTGTTGTTCAGGTGGGGGACGGCCGGGAAGGGCTCGCCGGCGTTGGAGCAGAGGCGGCGGCGGCGTGGCACGCGTTGACGGCGGTGCTCCGGCGGGCTTGGGGCGGTGTGGTCCGGTCGGCGAGCTTCAGTAGCGCGTGGGGAAGCTGCACAGGGGCTCGGCTTGGACGGAGGAGGTCGGGGTCGTGCTGGCCACGGCGAGCAGGGACGGCGGCGGCGGCGGCAGCGCGGGCGGCGGCGCTCCGGTGGCTCTGGGCGGCGTTGGGCGGGTCGGCGAGCTTCAGGGGGATGATGTAGTGGTGGCTGAAGCTTTAGTTTGGGCGGTGGGCGGCGGCGGAGGGCTGTCCACGGGCGGGCGGTGCTCGGCGGCGGCAATGGCGACGGCGAGGTACTCTGGGCTGCGGTGACTCGCGCGCGTGGCCGGGCGGGGCTTTTATAGGGGCCGGAGGGGGTGCGGAGGGGCCTGGTTAGCGCGCGGGGCGGAGGCATGGCACGGCGCACACTGGGCGCGGCGGGCGGCGGCAGAACGCCGGCGCGACGTGCGGCAGCGCGGGCGCGGTGACTGGGCGGCCGAGATATGGCGTGAGCGCGGTGGGATAGTGCCGGGCGCGGAGTGGTGAAGCAGCAGCGGCAGCGGCTCGGGCGGAGGGTGGGCGAGGCGACTGGTGGGGCGCGGGGGCCGGGGCGGCACGGCGGAGCGCGGCGACTGGGCGCGACGGGCGGCGGGCTGGGCGCGGCAGCGGCGGAGCGCACGCTCGGTCGTTCACTGGGCCGCGCGGCATGGGGGCGGGGCAAAGCCGGCCGTGGCGGGGTGGTGCGGCGGCCACTGGCCTGGCGCCTCGCGCCGGTCAGGCGACGCCGGCCACCTGGCGCGCGGCGGTCGGGCGCGGAGGAGAGAGAGGGGGGGGGGGGGCGAGGGGCCTGGATGCAAGAATTCGGAAAATTTCAGGGGGCTGGGTGCAAACAAGGCGTTTTCTCCTCTTTCTGATTTGAATTTCAAAAACTTTTGAACACGAAAGGTGTTCAAAATAAAAAGTTCTACAACTTTGGTTTCAGGCAAAAACTCATTTGGCTTATGGTTTGAAAGTTAAATTTAAATGTTCAAAAGTAACCAATGTGCTCAAATTAAATTTGAATTCCAACTGAACTCGTTTTAATCCTTTCCACCCTTTCATTAGTTGGTTTAATCATAGAGTTAGGCTAATGACATTGATTTTGGAAAAGTAATTACCAGGGTTGTCACAGCCTTCCCCCCTTAACAAGAATCTCGCCCCGAGATTCGGTAATTCTTAGGGTGGGCGTGGGTGCACATACCAGTGGTTGAGATAAGAAACCCGGGGAAATGTTGGTTCAGGTAGCTCTCCGTTTCCCAGGTGGCTTCTTCTTCCGTGTGGTGATTCCATTGTATTTTATACATTCTAATCACTTTCCTCCTGGTCTCTCTTTCTTTTTGATCCAAAATCTTAACTGGGTGTTCGACATACGAGAGGTCGGGTTCCAACGATATTTCTTGTTGTTCCATAATCTCGGTAGGGACTCGAATACACTTCTTGAGTTGAGATACGTGGAAGACATCATGGGTGGCCGTGAGCTGAGGGGGCAGTCGTAATTTGTAGGCTACGGGTCCGCAGCTCTCCATGATTTCGTAAGGACCAATATAACGGGGAGCTAGTTTGCCTTTGATTCCAAATCTTCGCACTCCCTTGGTTGGGGAAACTCGAAGATAGACATGATCGCCAACTTCGAACTTTAGGGGCTTCCTCCTTTTGTCAGAATAGCTCTTTTGTCGAGCTTGTGCGGCTCTAAGATTTGCTTGTATTACTTTTACTTTCTCCTCTGCCTCGATCACCAGGTCGGGTCCAATGATTTTACGTTCTCCGGTTTGTGACCAGCTCAAAGGAGTTCGACACCTTCGTCCATACAGGGCCTCAAATGGTGCCATTTTCAAACTCGTCTGATGGCTGTTGTTGTACGAGAACTTTGCTAGGGGTAGGCATTTGTCCCAATTCTTGTCATAATGAATGACACAGGCTCTCAGCATGTCTTCAAGAATTTGGTTTACTCTTTCCGTTTGTCCATCAGTCTGAGGATGGTATGCTGAGCTGCGAATCAGCTTTGTGCCAAGAGACGTTTGCAGTTGTTCCCAAAAGCGTGCTACAAACTGAGGACCACGATCGGAGATAATTGTCTTAGGTATTCCATGCAGGCAAACAATACGATCGAGGTAAATCTCGGCATATTTCTTGGTAGAATAGGTGGTGTGTACCGGAAGAAAATGTGCCGTCTTTGTGAGTCTATCCACGATAACCCATATGGAATCATGTCTCTGGGAAGTGTTTGGTAGTCCAACGATGAAGTCCATACTTATGTCTTCCCATTTCCATGATGGTATAGGTAACGGTTGAAGTGTACCGGCTACCTTTAAGTGGCTAGCTTTCAATCTCTGGCACGTGTCACATTCTGAGACATACGTAGCAATTTCTCTTTTCATTCTAGTCCACCAGAAGTTTTGCCTTAGGTCTTGATACATTTTGCTACTGCCGGGGTGGATAGAGAATTTGGAAAGGTGTGCCTCATCGAGAATTTTCTTGCGGAGTTCACGATTCTTCGGAACGACTATACGACTTTCGAACCATAGAACTCCCTTATGGTCCTGGCGGAAACATTTATACTTCTCCTCACCTAGAGAGAGTTTTTGTTTGATGATCTTAATTCCTTCATCATGTAGTTGTGCCATGACGATTTGGTCGTGAAGAGTGGGCTCAACTGAGATGTGATTTAGAGTGCTTTGGGAAACCATTTCCAAGTTAAGCTTCCTCATGTCTGCACACAATGTCTCATGGTAGAACTCCATGGATAAGCAATGGCAATGGGACTTGCGGCTTAGTGCATCAGCGACTACGTTAGCCTTGCCGGGGTGATAGTGCACTTCAAGGTCATAATCCTTGATTAATTCTAGCTGTGGCAGAACCACCTGAATTAATCCGGCTCAAGTGTATTAACCATCACCATTAAGGCGTTCTCGGTTAACCTTACACTTCAAACGGAGTAATCCACTGGTCTGTCGGGTATAACCTCCCGATACAACCACGGTGCACGGATCGAGCGACGTACATACAAATGCTCATGCGACGATGAGCCCAGAGAATACCACATTCCAGCAAATATTACGACATTAACATAAGTAAATATTACAGGCCCAGTTCTGAGCTTAGAAACCAAATACTCCAATTAACATAAATAAGTTCTTCAGAGTTAAGTTGCAGCGGAAATAAACAACGGAAACTACTCGACGATACAGGATGTCTCGATGAAGCCCGTACGAGACATCACTCGGCCTTATCTCCGTTGGACGGGGGCGCATCCCATTCCACCGACCAACCAGGGGGAAGAGTGCAGGGCCAAGTCAAGCTAGCAATCATGTCTTCGAAGGGCTCACCTGAAATGAGCCACAAGCAAGGCTGAGTATACTAATACTCAGCAAGACTTACCCGTGTAGTGGAATTTACTCCACCGACTCTAGACATGCAAGGCTTTTTGGCTCAGGGGTTTGTTTTGCCGAAAAGCATCTACAAGTGGGTCCTTACTTTCAACTTTTAGCTCAAGATTCTAGTTTCGTTAGCCAGTCTAGATAAGCAGCTATCTAAAACCATACATGGTGAAGCATTAAATTTTTCATCCAACCAGTTCATTCATCATCATTGTTCCTCTTCTTACTCTGTGGGTAAAAATGGTTAAGCAGTCTCAATAGCCGTGAGAAACGGACGATTCGAATCGAATTTCTTAACCTTGCAAGGGAAAACCCAAACACACGTCACGTGGTTACTCCCTAGAGTCACACGTGCAACTTTTCCCCTTTCTTTCCGGGGCGTGGATCGGGGCTACCCTCCGAGAGTACAAGAGCTCCACGCCACGGTTCGGCGCCGGGTCGTGACCACTCTCTGCACTCGTCATATGCACATGGGACCGAAGTTCAAAGGGTAGGATGCCGTCCCCTTGCCGGGCCAATCAGGTACTTAAGCTTACCGATTCCCATAATCTCGGCATGTGTTTAGTACGTTCAAAGACTTAACCATCACTACCACACCCTGCGGCCTTAGCATTTTTCACTAGACAGACGGGCCTCAATCGTAACCATCGTTCCATAGGCCGTCCGTGTCCTTATGATTGCAGCGTGTAGTAGTCATTCAACTCCTATTTTCTCGCGAGTGACAGGAAATCACCCGACTTTTACCGGAGTCCTATTAGCACAGCATTCTATCGAACCTTACGTCTAGTTTTCAAGCAAGGGTTCCTAGTATCATGCAACTAAGTTTTCATCCAACTCCTATAAACTTAATGCACAAACAAGAGTAATGAGTTGCATAATTTCGGAAAGAATGGGTTATGCTCCGGGGCTTGCCTTCGCAGTTCGCTTGGGGATCTTCCGAACTTGGGCTCGGGTCTTCAAAAGCTTCAGTTAGATTTGCTTGAGCTTCACGCTGCTCACTCTCGGACGCGGGCACCAGCTCGTAAGTTCCGTCGGCGAGAGTCGTCGATTCTACATGAGTGCACAAGTTTAAGTCGTGGAAATGGCACTTGATTACGATTTGAGAGTAATTACTACAAGGGATAGTTTCTGGTCATGAAATTTTGGATTAGGCACATCAAGGAAAGATGTGTTTACTGTAAAATTTTCAGCCAATTTTATGTAACAGATTAATTATGAAAAATACATTACATAGTTGCTGTTAGATCCTTATTCTTTTTGTACAGAACAATTGGTGCAACAAATGAGCCTAAGATTTTTACAGAGCTCTCACTTAAGCATGCAGAAGCTACTGTAATTTTTGTAGGATTTATCATGCAGTATTTAGAGCATAGAAAATATGACATTCTACACCTAGGCTATTCAAGGATTCATTTTTATAGGACCCTACACAGGGTGTTTGTCCCTGGAACTTTTTACACAGTAACCTCTACCATAGTGTAACTCCTAGTAAAAATGTGAGAATTTTCCAAGCTAAGATACTATTTGCTTGATTTAATGTATGTTATTAGCACATAAATCAAATAAGTAGGTTACTCTGGGATAAAAAGTCTCCTAATTTTTCTCTGGCTTCTAGGTACCAATACATTAGCATAGGAAAAGTTTCAATGGGTGACTCACCACCTAACTGCAGGGACAAAACATTCTACTTACACATGAATTAAAACTAAGTTTAACAAACAGTAAAGCTAGAGATGGAATTTAGGCCTGATCTTTTTACACAGTCCTAATCATCAAGCAACTAACTTACTGCCCAAAATTTAGGGTCAGCATTGTTCTAGAACAGTGGGTACAAAATAAGTCCATTAAAGCTTCCATTTAATGTAGTGCAAAATATGTTGAGAATCTGAGAAACTTTATGTAACAAAAGTTGTAGAGTTTCTTCTAAGGATTCCAGAACAGTTGAGTTGGCATTTTTATGAATTTTGTACGATTTTATACGAATTTTACAAATTCACTGGTTTGGTTAAAACTTTCTTTACAGAGGGGTCCCTGAAAACTAGCAGAAAACCCCCTAGAAAGATTTGGGCGTTTGCAATGTGGTCCCTGGTCGCAAAATCACGGCGGGGTCATCCTGTCCGGCCAAATTCCGGCGAGCTCGGTCGCCGGCGGCGAGGGCAAGGTGGGGGAGAACGGAGAGGGAACCAGGGCGCACCTATTGGTGGTCTTGGAGTGGCTTGGGGTGGCCGGTGGCGGGCTGGCCGCGGAGAGCAGGGGCGGCGGCGGAGGGGCGGCGCGGACGGCGGCGCTCCGGCGAGGAGGGCGGCGGGGCTCGGGCTGGGGAGCTTCAGTGCGTCGAGGGGAATCCGTTTCAGTGCTTGCCTCGGGCGGAGGTGGGCCGGAGCAAAGGGAACCGCGGCGAGGTGGGGGCGCCGGCGGCAATTGAGGCGCGGTGGCTTTCCAGGCGCGCGAGGGGGGCTCTGTTCGGCTTTTTATAGGCGCAAGGGAGGAAGGAGGGGTCCAGGCAGGGCTGGGCCGGGCGGCACGACGGGGGCACGCCGTTGGGCACCTGGGCGGCGGCCAGTGGCTGGGCGGCGCGGCGGTGCAGCAGAGCGCCGGAGGTCTGGCGCGCGCAGCTGGGTGCACTCGGGTTGGGCAGAGGCGTGGGCGTGGGGGAGGCAAAGCCGCTGCGGCAGGGAGCGACGGCCATTGGCTTGGTGCGGCGTGGGGGCAGGAATCGCCGGCGACGTGGCGTGCGGCTGTCGGGCGAGCGCGCGGTGCAGCAGAGGAGGGGGAGGTGAGGGACCTGGATGCAAGAATTCGAAAGGTTTCAGGGGGCTGGGTGCAAACAGGGTATTTTCTCCTCTTTCTGATTGGAATTTCAAAAACTTTTGAACACGAAAGTTGTTCAAAATAAAAAGTTCTACAACTTTGGTTTCAGGCAAAATCTCATTTGGCTTATGGTTTGAAAGTTAAATTTAAAAGTTCAAAAGTAACCCAATGTGCTCGATTTAAATTTGAATTCCAACTGAACTCGTTTTAATTCTTTCCACCCTTTCATTAGTTGGTTTAATCATAGAGTTAGGCTAATGACATTGGTTTTGGAAAAGTAATTACCAGGGTTGTCACAGCCTTCCCCCCTTAACAAGAATCTCGCCCCGAGATTCGGTAATTCTTAGTGTGGGCGTGGGTGCACATACCAGTGGTTGAGATAAGAAACCCAGGGAAATGTTGGTTCAGGTAGCTCTCCGTTTCCCAGGTGGCTTCTTCTTCCGTGTGGCGATTCCATTGTATTTTATACATTCTAATCACTTTCCTCCTGGTCTCTCTTTCTTTTTGATCCAGAATCTTAACTGGGTGTTCGACATACGAGAGGTCGGGTTCCAACGATATTTCTTGTTGTTCCATAATCTCGGTAGGGACTCGAATACACTTCTTGAGTTGAGATACGTGGAAGACATCATGGGTGGCCGTGAGCTGAGGGGGCAGTCGTAATTTGTAGGCTACGGGTCCGCAACTCTCAAGGATTTCGTAAGGACCAACATAACGGGGAGCTAGTTTGCCTTTGATTTCAAATCTTCGCACTCCCTTGGTTGGTGAAACTCAAAGATAGACATGATCGCCAACCTCGAACTTTAGGGGCTTTCTCCTTTTGTCAGAATAGCTCTTTTGTCGAGTTTGTGCGGCTCTAAGGTTTGCTTGTATTACTTTTACTTTCTCCTCTGCCTCGATCACCAGGTCGGGTCCAATGATTTTACATTCTCCGGTTTGTGACCAGCTCAAAGGAGTTCGACACCTTCATCCGTACAGGGCCTCAAATGGTGCCATTTTCAAACTCGTTTGGTAGCTGTTGTTGTACGAGAACTCTGCCAGGGGTAGGCATTTGTCCCAATTCTTGTCATAATGAATGACACAGGCTCTCAGCATGTCTTCTAGAATTTGGTTTACTCTTTCCGTTTGTCCATCGGTCTGAGTGTGGTATGCTGAGCTGCGAATCAGCTTTGTGCCAAGAGACGTTTGCAGTTGCTCCCAAAAGCGTGCTACAAACTGGGGACCACGATCGGAAATAATTGTCTTAGGTATTCCATGGAGGCAAACAATATGATCAAGGTAAATCTCGGCATATTTCTTGGTAGAATAGGTGGTGTGTACCGGAAGAAAATGTGCCGTCTTCGTGAGTCTATCAACGATAACCCATATGGAATCATGTCTCTGGGACGTGTTTGGTAGTCCAACGATGAAGTCCATACTTATGTCTTCCCATTTCCATGATGGTATAGGTAACGGTTGAAGTGTACCGGCTACCTTTAAGTGGCTAGCCTTCACTCTCTGGCACGTGTCACATTCTGAGACATACGTAGCAATTTCTCTTTTCATTCTAGTCCACCAGAAGTTTTGCCTTAGGTCTTGATACATTTTGCTACTACCGGGGTGGATAGAGAATTTGGAAAGGTGTGCCTCATCGAGAATTTGCTTGCGGAGTTCACGATTCTTCGGAACGACTATACGACCTTCGAACCATAGAACTCCCTTATGGTCCTGGCGGAAACATTTGTACTTCTCCTCACCTAGAGAGAGTTTCTGTTTGATGATCTTAATTCCTTCATCCTGTAGTTGTGCCATGACGATTTGGTCGTGAAGAGTGGGCTCAACTGAGATGTGATTTAGAGTGCCTTGGGAAACCATTTCCAAGTTAAGCTTCCTCATGTCTGCACATAATGTCTCATGGTAGAACTCCATGGATAAGCAATGGCAATGGGACTTGCGGCTTAGTGCATCAGCGACTACGTTAGCCTTGCCGGGGTCATAGTGCACTTCAAGGTCATAATCCTTGATTAGTTCTACCCATCTCCGTTGTCTCATATTCAGATCGGCTTGTGTGAAGATATACTTGAGACTCTTATGATCCGTGTAGATATTGCACTGTGTACCCATGAGATAGTACCTCCATATCTTCAGCGCGTGAATGACGGCTGCAAGCTCAAGATCATGAGTGGGATAATTCTGTTCGTGGGGCCGAAGGGCTCGTGAGGCATATGCAATTACTCGATTCTCTTGCATAAGCACACATCCTAGACCAGTACCCGATGCGTCACAATACACATCGAATGGCTTGGTATTATCGGGTTGAGCTAACACAGGTGCAGTAGTCAGATGCTCTCTGAGAGTGTGGAAAGCTTGTTCACATCTCTCGTCCCATACAAACTTTACTTCCTTCTTTAACAGTTCAGTCATGGGCTTAGCAATTCGAGAGAAATCCGGGATGAAGCGGCGGTAGTAACCGGCTAAGCCGAGAAAACTGCGAATCTGATGAACAGAGGTAGGGGGTTTCCAATCCATCACCTCTTGTACCTTGCTGGGGTCAACAGCTATGCCTTCGCTGGAGATCGTGTGACCTAAGAACTTTACAGTATCCAACCAGAATTCACACTTAGAAAACTTAGCATAGAGCTGATGGTCTCTGAGTCGCTGAAGAACAATGCGAAGGTGCTTGGTATGCTCTTCCTCATCCTTGGAATAGATAAGAATGTCGTCGATGAACACTACGACGAATTTGTCAAGTTCGGGCATGAATACCGAATTCATGAGATACATGAAGCAGGCAGGGGCATTGGTGAGTCCAAAGGACATGACCAAGAATTCATATAGTCCATATCGTGTGGAGAAGGCAGTTTAGGAATATCGCACGGGCGAATCTTGATCTGATGATATCCCGAACGAAGATCAATCTTGGAGAAGACTCTGGCTCCAGCTAATTGATCGAAGAGTACATCGATGCGAGGAAGGGGGTATTTATTTTTAACAGTTACCGCATTGAGAGGTCGGTAGTCCACACATAATCTCAAACTGTCATCCTTCTTCTTTACGAATAGGGCTGGACATCCCCAAGGTGACGCGCTAGGGCGAATGAAACCTTTGTCCAGTAGTTCTTGGAGTTGAATTTTCAGCTCGGCCAATTCTTTAGGGGGCATCCTATATGGTCTTTTGGATATAGGTGCAGTGCCTGGTTGTAGTTCAATAACGAACTCAATGTCCCTATCCGGTGGCATTCCGGGTAAGTCATCCGGGAAAACATCGGCATACTCGTCTACCACTGGAATATTATCTGGCTTAAGTCCTTCCATCTTATAAGCACAGGAATTCGTACAATCTAGGAACGGTAGGTAAAGGGTAGTGGCTCCGTGACTAGGTGAATTTATCTCAACGGCTCGGGAAGAAAGGTCCAGTGTGACTCCATGCATAGCCATCCAGTTCATTCCCAAAATAATGTCCATGCCGTCAAGAGGTAAAAGGACAAGGTCCGTGTCGATGGTTTTACTACCCAATTTGACTGGTACTTGTCTGATCATTTGGTTTGAAGCGATTTTACCACCCGGTGTTGATATCATATATGACCCTTTGGTGTGACAAACATCCAAGCCTACTTTTGCACCGAATTTTGCACTTATGAAACTATGCGATGCGCCAGAATCAAATAATATAACTGCAGGCTTGTTATGGATAGAGAATGTACCCGACATCACTGGGGCTCCTTCAGGAAGCTCTGCAAGCGTGGTGAAGTTAATCCGTCCTTGCTTGACTTGCAGGGTCTGTCTCTTGCCCCTGTTCTTGGCGTTCGGGTTGGATCCTTGACCTTGGTTGGGCTGTCCAGGCTGAGGGCATTCTCGTGCGAAGTGGCTGGAACTCCCGCATTTGAAACAGCGATTCGCGGGGCTAGGTCGAAGAGACTGTTGAAGAATGGGCCTCGGACCATTCTGTGAAGGCATCGGGGGTCGTACCATGCCTGGCTGCTGTGGGGGTCTGGCAGTCCATCTTCCTGGCTGCGGGGCCCTCGGTGGAGCTGCGGGTGCGGTATTTTGCACGATGCAATACCTTGGTGGTTGGACACTTGATGGTCCCGCGGGTGCCTTTCTCTTCTTCTCTGCCCGGTGCGCCATGATACAGTCTTCCTGGGTAATGGCCATATTGACCAACTCGTTGTAGGTGTCATCCCTGGTATCTGCCATCATGTGGTAGGCCTGAGCAAGATCAGTGAGCTGCTCCAGCGCCTGACTCTGGAGAGTCTGAAGCCGGTAAAGTGCACTCATGCACCGCACGGAGGTATGAATAGTTTCCTGGGCATGAAAGTCTACCAAATACTGTGCGTGCTGCACCCTGTTGAGCCAAAAGGGGTCGTTGTCCTGGGCAGCAGGAAACAATCCAATGGGAGTGAGTGTGACAACCTCGGGACGC
The DNA here is from genome assembly GCA_032594955.1 of Panicum miliaceum. Taxonomy (NCBI): domain Eukaryota; kingdom Viridiplantae; phylum Streptophyta; class Magnoliopsida; order Poales; family Poaceae; genus Panicum; species Panicum miliaceum. The sequence continues at coordinate 18,927,789 of CM064056.1, forward strand.
TGCGCACAAAACGTGGTGAGCGCCCTCATGGCTGCAAGCTCCCAAGTATCGGCCAAACGGCGACCAACAGCCTCAAGCTCCGAGGCGGGCCACTCCGGGTGTAGCGGGTGCGGAAAGATAGTCACGTTGACACGGCACTGGGTAACTCCATTTTCTGCAAACTCCAGTCCGGCGTAACGTGGGGGAACTAGATAGCCCGCGGTACGTAGAACATCCCACAAAATAGAGGGAAAGCCCTCCCAGTGGAGACACTGCGAGTGTACGCGTCCATCCTCATCCACCATCATATCAACAGGCTCGGCCATCTGAACAAAAGATCAAATGGAGTGAGATAGTGAAAAACTGTGAACAGCATAAGGATAGATTCTGTATAGTGTGCAAAAATAACCATAACTCCCACAGTTCTCATCCAAAAATTCTCAAATTTCACCAGATCACTCCTAAGGTATTTGTGAACAACTTTGCTAGTCAACTCCAGAGCTAATTAGGTCTCTAAGATGGTCTTTCTTTTCAGGTTTTACCTCTCTGTCTTCCCAGAATTTTTAGTGAACAGAGGGCTAGAGTTTCGTGCACCAGGGAAAATCTACCCAGCCAAAATTTACCAAATTTTAACAGCAGCTACCTGGGTAAATTTGGAACAAGTTTCGTGTTGTGCTCTTTTGCAAAAAAACCGCAGGAAGGGGGCCTAAAAATTTAAGAGGCAGAAGGGCTTATTCTGGACAGAATTCTGTCATTCCAAGGTTTCTGTCATTTCTCCCTATCCATAAGTTCAGAATTTTTCATTTTTGAACAGAAGGTAGAACACGAAATTTGGAACAATTCTTTCAACATAGACTTCTCCAGAAAAGGTCATTTTCTTGGGTTAATAAATCGCTCTTTTTGGTCATGGCAGATTTGTGACAGATTCGCTAGATAGTCCTTATGCAAACCACGCTTAGATACGCAAGAACCTTACCACTCTCATACAACGCATTTTTGATTTCAGATACATATGTTCATGATGCATGCACGTCCTATTCGTCCTCACCAAATAAAATAACTGCCAAATACTTTTGGTCTTACGAAGATAGTTTCGGTGGCATATACAATACGGCTCTCCTATGATAGCTAGTCGAGTTTTTCTAACCGTTCTTTAACTTATCGTAATCGCGGTTAGTGTACCTGCAGGAGATTGACAAGCATATATATTTCATGAACCTTTCATGCCAGCACTCATGAAAGCGTCCGTATTCATTACCGTTTACTTATAGAAACGATATCTGTACAATTTCCGCCGTACAAACGACGTTAACATACGCTATCGAGATAGCGTATTCACGGGGGTACCGTCATGAGACGGGGGTATGAACAGCGATCGCCATACCCTGCGCCAAACCTTCTACTCCCAATATGTTCAACTAACAGTTGGCATATTGGCAGCACCTCAAGTAAGCCACTGCTTGAGGGCAGCGTTCGGTTCGCATCACCGACAGGAAGGCCAAGCTCTCTCAGTTGGCTGAGGATCCTTACCTTCTTACCTTAGCGACGAGTGCGTCGTTACAGAATTTAAGGTCGGTTGTGCATGAAAGTAAGTTTTGACAGAAAGTAATGTGCTGGAAGTCAGTTGATAATATTTCATAAGTCAGACAGCCACCTAGTAAACTTTTCCCATAATCCCTTAGGGCTTTACGAACTAGGCACCATCCTTAACGTACCAACGTATTTCGCAACACATCCTTCTAGTCAAGTTTTATGAAAATAAGTTTTTACGGCTTGCCGCATTCTCTGGCGTATGTATTTTGGCTCTGGCGCCAGCTGTTGCCAGCTGTGGCACCAGTTACGGCTCTGATACCAGCTGTGGCAGAACCACCTGAATTAATCCGGCTCAAGTGTATTAACCATCACCATTAAGGCATTCTCGGTTAACCTTACACTTCAAACGGAGTAATCCACTGGTCTGTCGGGTATAACCTCCCGATACAACCACGGTGAACGGATCGAGCGCCATACATACAAACGCTCAGGGGTTTGTTTTGCCGAAAAGCATCTACAAGTGGGTCCTTACTTTCAAATTTAGCTCAAGATTCTAGTTTCGTTAGCCAGTCTAGATAAGCAGCTATCTAAAGCATACATGGTGAAGCATTAAATTTTTCATCCAACCAGTTTCATTCATCATCATTGTTCCTCTTCTTACTCTGTGGGTAAAAATGGTTAAGCAGTCTCAATAGCTGTGAGAAACGGACGATTCGAATCGAATTTCTTAACCTTGCAAGGGAAACCCAAACACACGTCACGTGGTTACTCCCTAGAGTCACACGTGCAACTTTTCCCCTTTCTTTCCGGGTCGTGGATCGGGGCTACCCTCCGAGAGTACAAGAGCCCCACGCCACGGTTCGGCGCCGGGTCGTGACCACTCTCTGCACTCGCCATATGCACATGGGACCGAAGTTCAAAGGGTAGGATGCCGTCCCCTTGCCGGGCCAATCAGGTACTTAAGCTTACCGATTCCCATAATCTCGGCATGTGTTTAGTACGTTCAAAGACTTAACCATCACTACCACACCCTGCGGCCTTAGCATTTTTCACTTAGACAGACGGGCCTCAATCGTAACCATCGTTACATAACCCGTCCGTGTCCTTATGATTGCAGCGTGTAGTAGTCATTCAACTCCTATTTTCTCGCGAGTGACAGGAAATCACTCGACTTTTACTGGAGTCCTATTAGCACAGCATTCTATCGAACCTTATGTCTAGTTTTCAAGCAAGGGTTCCTAGTATCATGCAACTAAGTTTTCATCCAACTCCTATAAACTTAATGCACAAGCAAAGAGTAATGAGTTGCATAATTTCGGAAAGAATGGGTTATGCTCCGGGGCTTGCCTTCGCAGTTCGCTTGGGGCTCTTCCGAACTTGGGCTCGGGTCTTCAAAAGCTTCAGTTAGATTTGCTTGAGCTTCACGCTGCTCACTCTCGGGCGCGGGCACCAGCTCGTAAGTTCCGTCGGCGAGAGTCGTCGATTCTACATGAGTGCACAAGTTTAAGTCGTGGAAATGACACTTGATTACGATTTGAGAGTAATTACTACAATGGATAGTTTCTGGTCATGAAATCTTGGATTTAGGCACATCAGGAAAAGATGCGCTTACTGCAAAATTTTCAGCCAATTTTATGTAACAGATTAATTATGAAAAATACATTACATAGTGGCTGTTAGATCCTTGTTCTTTTTGTACAGAACAATTGGTGCAACAAATGAGTCTAAGATTTTTACAGAGCTTTCACTTAAGCATGCAGAAGCTACTGCAATTTTTGTAGAATTTATCATGCAGTATTCAGAGCATAGAAAATATGACATTCTACACCTAGGCTATTCAAGGATTCATTTTTATAGGACCCTACACTGGGTGTTTGTCCCTGGAACTTTTTACACAGCAACCTCTACCATAGTGTAACTCCTAGTAAAAATGTGAGAATTTTCCAAGCTAAGATACTATTTTCTTGATTTAATGTATGTTATTAGCACATAAATCAAATAAGTGGGTTACTGTGAGATAAAAATTCTCCTAATTTTTCTCTGGCTTCTAGGTACCAATACATTAGCATAGTAAAAGTTTCATTGGGTGATTCACCACCTAACTGCAGGGATAAAACATTCTACTTAAACATGGTATGAAACTAAGTTTAATAAACAGTAAAGCTAGAGTTGGAATTTGGGCCTGATCTTTTTATACAATCCTGAACATCAAGCAACTAACTCACTGCCCAAAATTTTGGGTCAGCATTGTTCTACAACAGTGGGCACAAAATAAGTCCATTAAAACTTCTATTTAATGTAGAGCACAATATGTTGAGATTCTGAGAAACTTTTTGTAACAAAAGTGGTAGAGTTTGTTCTAAGGATTCCAGAACAGTTGAGTTTGCATTTTTCTGAAGTTTCTACGATTTTATTCGAATTTTACAAGTTCACTGAATTTGAATCTAGATTTGAAGCTTTCTTTTACAACTAGGTCCTTGAATCTTACGCGCAGACCCTTCTAAAGATTTGAATTCTTGCAATTGGGTCCTCGGGCGGCTCGGGTACGGCGGCCGGCCGAAATTCCGGCGAGGGGCTCGCCGGCGGCGAGGGGCGAGGGTCGGGAAAGGTTCAGGGGTGCGAGGGCTACCTTGTGGGGGTGTTGTTCAGGTGGGGGACGGCCAGGAAGGGCTCGCCGGCGTTGGAGCAGAGGCGGCGGCGGCGCGGCACGCGTCGACGGTGGTGCTCCGGCGGGCTTGGGGCGGTGTGGTCCGGTCGGCGAGCTTCAGTAGCGCGTGGGGAAGCTGCACAGGGGCTCGGCTTGGACGGAGGAGGTCGGGGTCGTGCTGCCCACGGCGAGCAGGGACGGCGGCGGCGGCGGCAGCGCGGGCGGCGGCGCTCCGGGCGCTCTGGGCGGCGTTGGGCGGGTCGGCGAGCTTCAGGGGGATGATGTAGTGGTGGCTGAAGCTTTAGTTTGGGCGGTGGGCGGCGGCGGAGGGCTGTCCACGGGCGGGCGGTGCTCGGCGGTGGCAATGGCGACGGCGAGGTACTCTGGGCTGCGGTGACTCACGCGCGTGGCCGGGCGGGGCTTTTATAGGGGCCGGAGGGGGTGCGGAGGGGCCTGGTTAGCGCGCGGGGCGGAGGCACGGCACGGCGCACACTGGGCGCGGCGGGCGGCGGCAGAACGCCGGCGCGACGTGCGGCAGCGCGGGCGCGGTGACTGGGCGGCCGAGATACATTAGCATAGTAAAAGTTTCATTGGGTGATTCACCACCTAACTGCAAGGATAAAACATTCTACTTAAACATGGTATGAAACTAAGTTTAATAAACAGTAAAGCTAGAGTTGGAATTTGGGCCTGATCTTTTTACACAATCCTGAACATCAAGCAACTAACTCACTGCCCAAAATTTAGGGTCAGCATTGTTCTACAACAGTGGGCACAAAATAAGTCCATTAAAACTTCTATTTAATGTAGAGCAAAATATGTTGAGATTCTGAGAAACTTTTTGTAACAAAAGTGGTAGAGTTTGTTCTAAGGATTCCAGAACAGTTGAGTTTGCAGTTTTCTGAATTTTCTACGATTTTATTCGAATTTTACAAGTTCACTGAATTTGAATCTAGATTTGAATCTAAAAAGTTTCGGCCGCCGTCCCTGCTCGCCGTGGGCAGCACGACCCCGACCTCCTCCGTCCAAGCCGAGCCCCTGTGCAGCTTCAAATCTAGATTCAAATCACCATTAGGTGGTTCTGCCACAAGAACCACCTGAATTAATCCGGCTCAAGTGTATTAACCATCACCATTAGGGCGATCTCGGTTAACCTTACACTTCAAACGGAGTAATCCACTAGTCTGTCGGGTATAACCTCCCGATACAACCACGGTAGAGCGGATCGAATGCCAAACATACGAATGCTCATGCGACGATGAGCCCAGAGAATACCATATTCCAGCAAATATTACAAAATTATCATAAGTGAATATTACAGACCAAGTTTGAGTTTTAGAAACCAAGTACTTCAGTGATCTTAGCCAATAAGTTCTTCAGAGTTTAAGTTGCAGCGGAAATAAAATAACGAAAGCTACTCGACGATAAGGATGTCTCGATGAAGCCCGTATGAGACATCACTCGGCATTATCTCCATTGGACGGGGGCGTATCCCATTCCACCGACCAACCAGGGGGAAGAGTGCAGGGCCAAGTCAAGCTAGCAATCATATCTTCGAAGGTCTCACCTGAAAACGAGCCACAGGCAAGGCTGAGTATGCTAATACTCAGCAAGACTTACCCGTGTAGTGGAATCTACTCCACCGACTCTAGACATGCAGGGCTTTTTGGCTCAGGGATTTGTTTTGCCGAAAAAGCATCTACGAGTGGGTCCTTACTTTTAACTTTTAGCTCAAGATTCTAGTTTCGTTAACCATTCTAGATAAGCAGCTATCCAATAGCATTCATGGTGAAGCATTAATTTTCATCCAACAAGATTATTCATCATCATTGTTCCTCTTCTTACTCTGTGGGTAAAGGGGGTTAAGCAGTCTCAATAGCCGTGAGAAACGGACGATTCGAATCGAATTTCTTAACCTTGCAAGGGAAACCTAAACACACGTCACGTGGTTACTCACAGAGTCACACGTGCAACTTTTCCCCTTTCTTTCCGGGTCGTGGATCGGGGCTACCTTCCGAGAGTACACGAGTCCCACACCACGGTTCGCCGCCGGGTCGTGACCACTCGTGCACTCGCCATATAGTGGGACCGAAGTTCGAAGGGTAGGATGCCGTCCACTTGCCGGGCCAATCAGGTACTTAAGCTTACCGATTACCATATTCTCGGCATGTGGTTAGTACGTTCAAAGACTTAACCACCACTACCACGCACTGCGGCCTTAGCATTTTTCACTAAACAGACGGGCCTCAATCATGAACATCGTACCATAGCCCGTCCGTTGTCCTTATGATTGCAGCGTGTAGTAAACATTCAACTCCTATTTTCTCGCGAGTGACAGGAAATCACTCGGCATTTACCGGAGTCCTATTAGCACAGCATTCTATCGAACCTTACATCTAGTTTTCAAGCATGGGTTCCTCACATCATGCAACTAAGTTTTCATTCAACTCCTATAAACTTAATGCACAAGCAAGAGAGTAATGAGTTGCATTATTTAGGAAAAGAATAGGGTTATGCTCCGGGGCTTGCCTTCTTGTGCAAAGTTAGTCCGGGGGTCGTCTGAACGTTGACCCGGGTCTCAACTGCTTAAGTTTGATTTGCCTGGGCTTCTCGCTGCTCACTCTCGGACTCGGGCACCAGCTCGTAAGTTCCGTCGGCGAGAGTAGTCGTTTCTACATGAATGCACAAGTTTAAGTAGTGGTGATGGTAAACGACATGATTTCCTTCATGATAAAGTTGCAGTTTATAAAACACGAGTTTGTTGTGAAGTGAGTTACTTTATCATTCGTGGGCAATCGTTAATAGAGTAAAAAAGTACAATAAGTAACTCCGTTAATCAAGGTGGGGTGGGTGTTCATGGGAACTTATGTTCCTTATGGAAACATGATTTAAGTGTAACTACTACAGGGAGTAGTTTCTGGTCATGAAATCTTGGATCTAGGCATATCAGGGAAAGATATGCTTACTGTAAAATTTTCAGACGATTTCATGCAGCAGATTAATTATGAAAAATATAACACATGGTGGCTGCTAGATTCTTGTTCTTTTTGTACAGAACAAAGGGTGCAAAAACTGAGTCTAAGATTTTTACAGGGCTTTCATTTCATCATGCAGGAGCTACTGTAAGTTTTATAGGATTTATTATGCAGTTTTCAGAGCATAGTAAATATGACATTATACACCTAGGTTAATCAAGGATTTATTTTTACAGGATCCTACACAGGGTTTTTGTCCATGAATCGTTTTACACAGCATCCTCTACCACTGAGTATCTTCTAGTAAAAATTTGAGAATTTTCCAAGCTAAGATACTATTTTCTTGATTTAATGTATGTTATTAGCACATAAATCAAATAAATAGGTTCCTGTGAGATAAAAAGTCTCCCAATTTTTCTCTGGCATCTAGGTACCATTACACCAGTATAGAAAGAGTTTCATTAGGTGATTCATAACCTAACTGCAGGAATAAAATATTTAGCCACTTATGGTATGAAAATAAGTTTAATAAACAGTGTAGATAGAGATGGAATTTGGGCCTGGTCTTTTTACACAGTCCTAAACATCAAGCAACTAACTCACTGCCAAAAATTTAGAGGTCAGCATTGATCTTCAACAGTGGGTACAAAAGAAGTCCATTAAAGCTTCCATTTAATGTAGAGCAAAATATATTGAGAATCTGTGAAACTTTAATTAACAAAAGTTGTAGAGTTTCTTCTAGGGATTCCAGAACAGTTGAGTTTGCATTTTTCTGAATTTTCTACGATTTTATACGAATTTTACAAGTTCACTGAATTTGAATCTAGATTTGAAACTTTCTTTTACAACTGGGTCCTTGAATCTTACGTTCAGACCCTTCTAAAGATTTCAATTATCGCAATTGGGTCCTCGGGCGGCTCGGGTACGGTGGCCGGCCAAAATTCCGGCGAGGGGTGAGGGTCGGGGAAGGATCAGGGGTGCGAGGGCTACCTCGTGGGGGTCTTGTTCGGGTGGGGGACGGCCGGGAATAGCTCGCCGGCGTTGGAGCAGAGGCGGCGGCGGCGGCACGCGTCGACGGCGGTGCTCCGGCGGGCTTGGGGCGGTCTGAGCGGGTCGGTGAGCTTTGGTGTCGCGTGGGAAGCTGCTCGGTTGCTTGGCTTGGGCGGAGGAGGTCGGAGTCAAGCTGTCCGCGGTGAGCAGGGGCGGCGGCGGCGGTGACAGCGCGGGCGGCGGCGCTCCGGCGGTCCTAGGCGGTGTGGGGCGGGTCGGTGAGCTTCGGTGGGGTGATGTAGTGGTGGCTGACACTTCAATTTGGGCAGGGGGCGGCTGTGGGAGGCTGTCCACGAACGGGCGGAGCTCGGCGGCGGCAATGGCGGCGGCGAGGTGCTCTGGCTGCTGGTGGTTCGCGCGGGCGGCCGGGGGCGCGGCTTTTATAGGGGCAGGAGGGGGTGGGGGTGCCTGGGCGACGCGCGGGGGCGGAGACACGGCGAGGGCGTGCCACTGGCCACGGTGGGCGGCAGCAGGACGCCGGCGCGGCGTGCGGCGGGCGGAGACGTGCGTCTAGGCGGCCGGGGATTTTGCGTGGGAGCGAGGAGATAGCGCGGCGTGCGGATTGGGGAAACAGCTGCAGCGGCGGCTCAGGCGGAAGGCAGGCGCAGCTACAGGCGGGGCGCGGGGGTCGGGACGGCACGGCGCGACGCGGCGGTTGGGCGCGGTGGGCGGCGAGCCGGGGCACGGCACGGCGTGCGCACGCGCGGGCGCGGACTGGGCAGCGCGGCGGTGGGGGAGGGGGCAAAGCCGGCTCTGGGGGCGAGGCACGGCGGCCACTGGCCTGGCGGCTTGTGTGAAGATATACTTGAGACTCTTATGATCAGTGTAGATATTGCACTGTGTACCCATGAGATAGTGCCTCCATATTTTCAGAGCGTGAATGACAGCTGCAAGCTCAAGATCATGAGTGGGATAATTCTGCTCGTGGGGCCGAAGGGCTCGTGAGGCATATGCAATCACTTGATTCTCTTGCATAAGCACACATCCTAGACCAGTACCCGATGCGTCACAATACACATCGAACGACTTGGTATTATCGGGTTGAGCTAACACAGGTGCAGTAGTCAGATGCTCTCTGAGAGTGTGGAAAGCTTCTTCACATTTCTCATTCCATACAAACTTTACTTCCTTCTTTAACAGTTCAGACATGGGCTTAGCAATTCGAGAGAAGTCCGGGATGAAGCGACGGTAGTAACCGGCTAAGCCGAGAAAACTGCGAATCTGATGAACAGAGGTAGGGGCTTTCCAATCCATCACCTCTTGTACCTTGCTGGGGTCAACAGCTATGCCTTCGCTGGAGATCGTGTGACCCAAGAACTTTACAGTATCCAACCAGAATTCACACTTAGGAAACTTAGCATAGAGCTGATGGTCTCTGAGTCGCTGAAGAACAGTGCGAAGGTGCTTGGCATGCTCTTCCTCATCCTTGGAATAGATAAGGATGTCGTCGATGAACACTACGACGAATTTGTCAAGTTCGGGCATGAATACCGAATTCATGAGATACATGAAGTAGGCAGGGGCATTTGTGAGTCCAAAGGACATGACCAAGAATTCATATAGTCCATATCGTGTGGAGAAGACAGTCTTAGGAATATCACACGGGCGAATCTTGATCTGATGATATCCTGAACGAAGATCAATTTTTGAGAAGACTCTGGCTCCAGCTAATTGATCGAAGAGTACATCGATACGAGGAAGTGGGTATTTATTCTTAATGGTTACTGTGTTGAGAGGCCGGTAGTCAACGCATAACCTCAAACTGTCATCCTTCTTCTTTACGAATAGGGCTGGACATCCCCAAGGTGACACGCTAGGGCGAATGAAACCTTTGTCCATTAGTTCTTGGAGTTGAATTTTCAGCTCTGCCAATTCTTTAGGGGGCATCCTATATGGTCTTTTGGATATAGGTGCAGTGCCCGGTTGCAGTTCGATGATGAACTCAATATCCCTATCCGGTGGCATTCCTGGTAAGTCATCCGGAAAAACGTCGGCATACTCGTTTACTACAGGAATATCCTCTAGCTTAAGTCCTTCCATCTTGTAAGTACAGGAATTCGTGCAATCCAGGAATGGTAGGTAAAGGGTGGTGGCTCCGTGACTAGGTGAATTTATCTCAACGGCTCGGGAAGAAAGGTCCAGTGTGACTTCATGTATAGTCATCCAGTTCATTCCCAAAATAATATCCATGCCGTCAAGGGGTAAAAGAACAAGGTCTGTGTCGATGGTTTTACTACCCAACTTGACTGGTACTTGTCTGACCATTTGGTTTGAAGCAATTTTACCACCCGGTGTTGATATCATATATGACCCTTTTGTGTGACAAACATTCAAGCCTACTTTTGCACCAAACTTTGCACTTATGAAACTATGCGATGCACCAGAATCAAACAATATATTTGCAGGCTTGTTATGGATAGAGAATGTACCCGACATCACTGGGGCTCCTTCAGGAAGCTCTGCAAGGGTGGTGAAGTTGATCCGTCCTTGTTTGACCTGCAGGGTCTGTCTCTTGCCTTTGTTCTTATTGTTCTGGTTAGAGTCCTGGCCCTGATTTGGCAGCCTGGGTTGAGGGCATTCGCGAGCGAAATGGCCGGAACTCCCGCACTTGAAACAACGATTGGTGATGCTCGGTCGAAGAAACTGCTGAGTAGCGGGCCGGGGTCCAGTTTGTTGAGGCATAGGGGGTCGTACCATGCCTGGCTGCTGTGGGGGCCTGATAATCCAACGCCCTGGCTGAGGGGCCTTCGATGGAGCTGTAGGCGCAGCATTTCGCACCAAGCGATACCTCGGTGGCTGAGCACCCGAGGGTCCAGCTGGCACCTTTCTCTTCTTTTCAGCACGATGAGCCTCAATACAGTCCTCTTGAGTGATGGCCATGATGACTAGCTCATTATATGTATCGGCTTTGACAAGATTCAGTCGTTCCTTGAGTTTAGTACTCAGACCTCGGCGGAAACGATCACGCTTCTTGGCATCTGTGTCTGCGTGATATCCCGCGTATTGGCACAGGTTGTTGAAGGCTTGAGCATACTGAAGTACAGTGCGGTTACCCTGAGTGAGAGCTAAAAACTCATTTAGCTTTCTTTCCATGAGACCTTCGGGAATATGGTGTGCCCGGAACGCACTCTTGAATTCATCCCAGGTGACAATGTGATTAGCGGGGAGCATAGCAAAATAGTGGTCCCACCATAGACGAGCTGTACCGCGAAGCTGCTGCGCGGCAAAGCGAGCCTTGTTTGCATCCGAACATGGGGCCACAAGTAGAGAAAACTTGGACTCGATTGTGCGAATCCAAGCGTCCGCATCCAAGGGTTCCTCCGTCTTGTGAAACAAGGGAGGCTGGGTCCCCAGGAAATCTGTGTAACCTGCGGCTTGGGGGTGGTGGACACTTTGCACACCCCGCTGGTGGTGTTGCTGTCCTTGCACGAGCTGGCGAAGCAACTCGGTTTGAGCGGCCATTACTTCAACCAAGCTGGGTGGTGGCGGCGGCTGTGGTTGTGATCCACTTGCGCTAGCACCAAAACCATCCGGGTTACCACGGGTTGCTCCAACCATCTGAAAAGGCGAAGGTTCTTCATTAGCAACGTGATCCACGTTGCTTCCATGACTCAAAAAAGATCTAACGCAGAATAGTAGACTTCCAAAAGGTCCTGGATGGAATCACGGGCATAAAAACTGTCTGCCATAAGAATTTTATAACTCCTGGTAGGTTCATCCAAAGTTCCTCATATTTTGGCAGTGGATAGGGAATTTAGGGATGTACAACCTTGATATTCAGCCAAGATGCTAAATCGATGGCTAAGATGGTCAAACGATTCACTCTTTGCTTCGCTGGTTGGCTGTTTTTCAGCAGAACGAGTTATAGTATCTGGCATATAACTCAAACTAGCAAGATCCAATAGGGTTGAAATTTTGTGAGAACCTAGATCACAGAATTTAGGACAAGTTTGGTATTCAACACTTTGGCTGGATTAGGCTCTAAGATGGCTGTTCCCTTAAGGTATCACTTCTCTGTCTACCCAGAATTTTCAGTGAACAGTGGGCCAATATTTCGTGCACCAGGGAAAATCTACCCAGCCAAAATTTATCAAATTTTAACAGAAGCTACCTGGGTAAATTTGGAATAAGTTTTGTGTCGTACTCTTTTGCAGAAAACTATAGGAAGGGGGCCTAAAAATTTAAGGGGCAGACGTGCTTATTCTGGACAGAATGCTGACATTCCATGGTTTCTGTTATTTCTTACTATCCATAAGTTCAGAATTTTTCATTTTTGAACAGGAGATAGAACACAAAATTTGGAACAATTCTTTCAACATGAACTTTACCAGAAAAGGTCTTTTTCTCTGATCAATAAATCTCTCTTTTCGGTCATGGCAGATTTGGGACAGATTCGCTAGATAGTCCTTATGCAAAATCATGCTTAGATATGCAAGAACCTTACCACTCTCATACAACGCATTTTCAATTTCAGATATATATGGTCATGATGCATGCACGTCCTATTCGTCCTCACAAAATAAACAATAGCCAAATAGCTTTGGTCTTACGAAGATAGTTTCGGTGGCATACACAATACGGCTCTCACTGTAATAGCTAGTCGGGTTTTTCTAACCGTTCTTTAACTTATCGTAATCGCGGTTAGTGTACCTGCAGAAGATTGACAAGGCATATATATTTCATGAACCTTTCATGCCAGCACTCATGAAAGCGTCCGTATTCATTACCGTTTACTTATAGAAACGATATCTGTACAATTTCCGCCGTACAGACGACGTTAACATACGCTATCGAGATAGCGTATTCACGAGGGTACCGTCATGAGACGGGGGTATGAACAGCGATCGCCATACCCTGCGCCAAACCTTCTACTCCCAATATATTCAACTAACAGTTGGCATATTGGCAGCACCTCAAGTAAGCCACTGCTTGAGGGCAGCGTTCGGTTCGCATCACCGACAGGAAGGCCAAGCTTCTCAGTTGGCTGAGGATTCTTACCTTCTTACCTTAGCGATGAGTGCGTCGTTACAGAATTTAAGGTCGGTTGTGCATGAAAGTAAATTTTGACAGAAAGTAATGTGCTGGAAGTCAGTGGATAATATATCATAAGTTAGATAGCCACCTAGTAACTTTCCCATAATCCCTTAGGGCTTTACGAACTAGGCACCATCCTTAACGCACCAACGTATTTCGCAACACATCCTTCTAGTCAAGTTTTAGTAACACGAGTTTTTAAGGCTTGTCGCATTCTCTGGCGTATGCATTTCGGCTCTGGTGCCAGCTGTTACCAGCTGTGGCACCAGCTACGGCTCTGATACCAGCTGTGGCAGAACCACCTGAATTAATCCAGCTCAAGTGTATTAACCATCACCATTAGGGCGATCTCGGTTAACCTTACACTTCAAACGGAGTAATCCACTGGTCTGTCGGGTATAACCTCCCGATACAACCACGGTAGAGCGGATCGAATGCCAAACATACGAATGCTAATGCGACGATGAGCCAAGAGAATACCACATTCCAGCAAATATTACAAAATTATCATAAGTGAATATTACAGACCAAGTTTGAGTTTTAGAAACCAAGTACTTCAGTGATCTTAGCCAATAAGTTCTTCAGAGTTTAAGTTGCAGCGGAAATAAAATAACGAAAGCTACTCGACGATAAGGATGTCTCGATGAAGCCCGTACGAGACATCACTCGGCATTATCTCCATTGGACGGGGGCGTATCCCATTCCACCGACCAACCAGGGGGAAGAGTGCAGGGCCAAGTCAAGCTAGCAATCATATCTTCGAAGGTCTCACCTGAAAACGAGCCACAAGCAAGGCTGAGTATGCTAATACTCAGCAAGACTTACCCGTGTAGTGGAATCTACTCCACCGACTCTAGACATGCAGGGCTTTTTGGCTCAGGGATTTGTTTTGCCGAAAAGGCATCTACGAGTGGGTCCTTACTTTTAACTTTTAGCTCAAGATTCTAGTTTCGTTAACCATTCTAGATAAGCAGCTATCCAATAGCATTCATGGTGAAGCATTAATTTTCATCCAACAAGATTATTCATCATCATTGTTCCTCTTCTTACTCTGTTGGTAAAGGGGGTTAAGCAGTCTCAATAGCCGTGAGAAACGGACGATTCGAATCGAATTTCTTAACCTTGCAAGGGAAACCTAAACACACGTCACGTGGTTACTCCCAGAGTCACACGTGCAACCTTTCCCTTCAATTCCCGCTTCACGGAACAGGCCCACCGCCCTCGACTACACCTCCCCACAGACCTCGGTACGTCGGGCTGTGGCGGCCGATGAACCCGCCATTAGCTAGATGTGAACGAATTCAAGACAGTGGGGAGTATGTTCCGGCCTCGGTTCAATCCGGTACTTAAGCTTACCGATTACCATATTCTCGACATGTGGTTAGTACGTTCAAAGACTTAACCATCACTTACCACACACTGCGGCCTTAGCATTTTTCACTAGACAGACGGGCCTCAATCATCAACATAAATATCGTACCATAGCCCGTCCGTCGTCCTTATGATTGCAGCGTGTAGTAACAATCAACTCCTAATTTCTCGCGAGTGACACGAAATCAACTACAAATTCATATGAACAGGTTACATATAGTAAAAATGCTTCTAAATTTTTCTATGGCCTCTAGGTATTACTACAACAACACAGAAAAAGTTTCATGACATTAAACATCACAGAACAGCAGGAAAAAATAGTTCTAACACTTTGTGGCATAAAACAAGGTTGGACAAAAGGTGTATCTAGAGATGGCTTTGGGTCCCGATCTTTTTACACAGCCCTAAACATCAAGTAACTAACTCACTGCCCAAAATTTAGGGTCAGCAATGATCTACAACAGTGGGTACAAAAGAAGTCCCTTAAACCTTCCATTTAATCTAGAGCAAACTATATTGAGCATCTGAGAAACTTTATGTAACAAAAGCTGTAGAGTTTCTTCTAAAGATTCCAGAACAGTTGAGTTTGCATTTTTCTAAATTTTCTACGATTTTATACGAATTTTACAAGTTCACTGATTTGGTTAAAACTTTCTTTACAGAGGGGTCCCTGAAAACTAGCAGAAAACCCCCTAGAAAGATTTGGGCGTTTGCAATGTGGTCCCTGGTCGCAAAATCACGGCGGGGTCATCCTGTCCGGCCAAATTCCGGCGAGCTGGGTCGCCGGCGGCGAGGGCAAGGTGGGGGAGGAGCAAGAGGAGGTTGGGGGCTACCTTTGGGTGGTCACGGTTGGGGCGGAGGTGGTCTGAGCAGGGCTGCCCGCGGCGAGCAGGGGCGGCAGCGGTGGGGCGGCGCGGACGGCGGCGCTCCGGCGATGAGGGCTGCGGGGCTCGGGCTGGGGAGCTTCAGCGCACTGAGGGGGACCCGTTTCAGCGCTTGTCTCGGGCGGAGGTGGGCCGGAGCAGGGGGTTCCACGGCGAGGTGGGGGGGCGCCGGCGGCAATGGAGCGCTGCTCTGCTCTGTTCTGGCGGGGAAGAAGAAAGGAGAGGAGGGAGGGGCGCTGCGCCGGCTTTATAGCTGGTGGAGCTCATGGGGGCGGGCTTGGCACGGCCGGGGCGCGGGGTGGAGGGGGCGGCGAGGCTGGGCGCTATTGGGTGCGGCCGGCGGTGACCAGCGGCGCTATTGGGCAGGCGGCGGTGCACGGGGGTGCTGTATCGCGTGCGACTACGCGGGCAGGCGACTGGGCGAGCGAGATAGCGGCGTGGGCGTGCTACTGGCGAGCTGGGGCGGCACGACGGGGCACTGGTGGAGGGGGCGGCGGCCAGTGACTGGTCAGCACGGTGGCGCACCGGGGATTGGGCAGAGACACGGCGTGGGGGGGGGAGGAGAAGAAGGCGCGGCCGCGGTTGGGCGAGCGGGGGCGGTGCAGCAGGGCGCCGTGGGTTGGCTCGGCGCCTGGTGCCGCGCAGGCGTCGAGGGCCAGGTGGCCGGCGGCGGTCGGGCGAGCTGGGCGGTGCAGCAGAGGAGGGAGAGGTGAGGGAGGGACCTAAGTGCAAAAATTTGAAAAACTTCAGGGGGCTGGGTGCAAACAGGGCGTTTTCTCCTCTTTCTAATTTGAATTTCAAAAACTTTTGAACATGAAAGTTGTTCAGAATAAATAGTTCTACAAGTTTGGTTTCAGGCAACATCTCATTTGGCTTATGGTTTGAAAGTTAATTTAAAAGTTTCAAATGTGTCCAAATGTGCCCAAATTCGATTCGAATTTCAACTTAACTCGTTCTAATTCTTTTCACCCTTTTATTAGTTGGTTAAGCATAGGGTTAGGCTAATGATACTGATTTTTGAAATGAAATTTTACCAGGGTTGTCACAGCCTTCCCCCTTAACAAGAATCTCGCCCCGAGATTCGGTAATTCTTAGTGTGGGCGTGGGGGCACATACCAGTGGTTGAGATAAGAAACCCAGGGAAATGTTGGTTTAGGTAGCTCTCGGTTTCCCAGGTGGCTTCTTCTTCCGTGTGGTGATTCCATTGTACTTTATACATTCTAATTACTTTCCTCCTGGTCTCTCTTTCTTTTTGATCCAAAATTTTAACCGGGTGTTCGACATACGAGAGGTCGGGTTCTAACAATATTTCCTGCTGTTCCACAATCTCAGTAGGGACTCGAATACACTTCTTGAGTTGAGATACGTGGAAGACATCATGAGTGGTCGTGAGCTGAGGGGGCAGTCGTAATCTGTAGGCTACGGGTCCGCAACTCTCAATGATTTCGTAAGGACCAACATAACGGGGAGCTAGTTTGCCCTTGATTCCGAATCTTTGCACTCCCTTGGTTGGCGAAACTCGAAGGTAGACATGATCGCCAACTTCGAACTTTAGGGGCTTTCTCCTTTTGTCAGAATAGCTCTTTTGTCGGGCTTGTGCGGCTTTAAGATTTGCTTGTATTACTTTTACTTTCTCTTCTGCCTCGATTACCAGGTCGGGTCCAATTATTTTACGTTCTCCGGTTTGTGACCAGCTCAAAGGAGTTCGACACCTTCGTCCGTACAGGGCCTCAAATGGTGCCATTTTCAAACTCGTTTGATAGCTGTTGTTGTACGAGAACTCTGCTAGGAGTAGACATTTGTCCCAATTCTTGTCATAGTGAATGACGCAAGCTCTCAGCATGTCTTCAAGAATTTGGTTTACTCTTTCCGTTTGTCCTTCAGTCTGAAGATGGTATGCTGAGCTGCGAATTAGTTTGGTACCAAGAGACGTTTGCAGTTGTTCCCAAAAGCGGGCTACAAACTGAGTACCACGATCAGAAATAATTGTCTTAGGTATTCCATGTAGGCAAACAATACGATCGAGGTAAATCTCGGCATATTTCTTGGCGGTATAGGTGGTGTGTACCGGAAGGAAATGTGCCGTCTTTGTGAGTCTATCTACGATAACCCATATGGAATCATGTTTCTGGGAGGTGTTTGGTAGTCCAACGATGAAGTCCATACTTATGTCCTCCCATTTCCAGGATGTTATAGGTAACGGTTGAAGTGTACCGGCTACCTTCAAGTGGCTAGCTTTTACTCTCTGGCATGTGTCACATTCCGAGACATACGTAGCAATTTCTCTTTTCATTCTAGTCCACCAGAAGTTTTGCCTTAGGTCCTGATACATTTTGCTACTGCCGGGGTGGATAGAGAATTTGGAAAGGTGTGCCTCATCGAGAATTTGCTTGCGGAGTTCACGATTCTTCGGAACGACTATACGACTTTCGAACCATAGAACTCCCTTATGGTCCTGGCAGAAACATTTGTACTTCTCCTCACCTAGAGAGAGTTTTTGTTTGATGATCTTAATTCCTTTATCATGTAGTTGTGCCATGACGATTTGGTCGTGAAGAGTGGGCTCAACTGAGATGTGATCTAGAGTGCCTTGGGAAACCATTTCCATGTTAAGCTTCCTCATTTCTGCACACAATGTCTCATGGTAGGACTCCATGGATAAGCAATGGCAATGGGACTTGCGGCTTAGTGCATCCGCGACTACATTAGCCTTACCGGGGTGATAGTGCACTTCGAGGTCATAATCCTTGATTAATTCTAGCCATCTCCGTTGTCTCATATTTAGATCGGCTTGTGTGAAGATATACTTGAGACTCTTATGATCAGTGTAGATATTGCACTGTGTACCCATGAGATAGTGCCTCCATATTTTCAGAGCGTGAATGACAGCTGCAAGCTCAAGATCATGAGTGGGATAATTCTGCTCGTGGGGCCGAAGGGCTCGTGAGGCATATGCAATCACTCGATTCTCTTGCATAAGCACACATCCTAGACCAGTACCCGATGCGTCACAATACACATCGAATGACTTGGTATTATCGGGTTGAGCTAACACAGGTGCAGTGGTCAGATGCTCTCTGAGAGTGTGGAAAGCTTCTTCACATTTCTCATTCCATACAAACTTTACTTCCTTCTTTAACAGTTCAGTCATGGGCTTAGCAATTCGAGAGAAATCCGGGATGAAGCGACAGTAGTAACCGGCTAAGCCGAGGAAACTGCGAATCTGATGAACAGAGGTAGGGGGTCTCCAATCCATCACCTCTTGTACCTTGCTGGGGTCAACAGCTATGCCTTCGCTGGAGATCGTGTGACCTAAGAACTTTACAGTATCCAACCAGAATTCACACTTAGAAAACTTAGCATAGAGCTGATGGTCTCTTAGACGCTGAAGAACAATGTGCAGGTGCTTAGCATGCTCTTCCTCATCCTTGGAATAGATAAGGATGTCGTCGATGAACACTACGACGAATTTGTCAAGCTCGGGCATGAATACCGAATTCATGAGATACATGAAGTAGGCAGGGGCATTGGTGAGTCCAAAGGACATGACCAAGAATTCATATAGTCCATAGCGTGTGGAGAAGGCAGTCTTAGGAATATCGCAGGGGCGAATCTTGATTTGATGATATCCTGAACGAAGATCAATCTTTGAGAAGACTCTGGCTCCAGCTAATTGATCGAAGAGTACATCGATGCGAGGAAGGGGGTATTTATTTTTAACAGTTACCGCATTGAGAGGTCGGTAGTCCACACATAATCTTAAACTGTCATCCTTTTTCTTTACAAAAAGGGCTGGACATCCCCAAGGTGACGCGCTATGGCGAATGAAACCTTTGTCCAGTAGTTCTTGGAGTTGAATTTTTAGCTCTGCCAATTCTTTAGGGGGCATCCTATATGGTCTTTTGGATATAGGTGTAGTGCCTGGTTGTAGTTCAATGATGAACTCAATATCCCTATCTGGTGGCATTCCGGGTAAGTCGTCCGGAAAGACATCGGCATACTCGCATACCACAGGAATATCCTCTAGCTTAAGTCCTTCCATTTTGTAAGCACAGGAATTCGTGCAATCTAGGAATGGTAGGTAAAGGGTAGTGGCTCCGTGACTAGGTGAATTTATCTCAACGGCTCGGGAAGAAAGGTCCAGTGTGACTCCATGCCTAGTCATCCAGTTCATTCCCAAAATAATATCCATGCCGTCAAGGGGTAAAAGAACAAGGTCTGTGTTGATGACTTTACTTCCCAACTTTATCGGTACCAGCCTTATTATTTGGTTGGAAGCAATTTTTCCACCCGGTGTTGATATCATATACGACCCTTTGGTGTGACAAACATTCAAGCCTACTTTTGCACCAAACTTTGCACTAATGAAACTATGTGATGCACCAGAATCAAACAATATGACTGCAGACTTGTTATGGATGGAGAATGTACCCGTCATCACTGGTGCTCCTTCAAGAGGTTCTGCAAGGGTGGTGAAGTTGATCCGTCCTTGTTTGACCTGGAGGGTCTGCTTCTTGCCTTTGTTCTTATTGTTCTGGTTAGAGTCCTGGCCCTGATTTGGCAGCCTGGGTTGAGGGCATTCGCGAGCGAAATGACCGGAACTCCCGCATTTGAAACAACGATTCGCGGGGCTGGGTCGAAGAGGCTATTGCAGAGTGGGCCTCGGACCATTCTGTGGAGGCATCGGGGGTCGTACCATGCCTGGCTGCTGTGGGGGCCTGATAATCCAACGCCCTGGCTGAGGGGCCTTCGGTGGAGCTGTAGGCGCAGCATTTCGCACCAAGCGATACCTCGGTGGCTGAGCACCCGAGGGTCCAGCTAGCGCCTTTCTCTTCTTTTCAGCACGATGAGCCTCAATACAGTCCTCTTGAGTGATGGCCATGTTGACTAGCTCATTATATGTATCGGCTTTGACAAGATTCAGTCGTTCCTTGAGTTTAGTACTCAGACCTCTACGGAAACGATCACGCTTCTTGGCATCTGTGTCTGCGTGATAGCCCGCGTATTGGCACAGATTGTTGAAGGCCTTAGCATACTGAAGTACAGTGTGGTTATCCTGAGTGAGAGCTAAAAACTCATTTAGCTTTCTTTCTATGAGACCTTCGGGAATATGGTGTGCCCGGAACGCAGTCTTGAATTCATCCCAGGTGACAATGTGATCAGCGGGGAGCATAGCAAAATAGTGGTCCCACCATAGACGAGCCGTACCGCGAAGCTGTTGCGCGGCAAAACGAGCTTTGTTGGCCTCTGAGCATGGGGCCACAAGTAGTGTGAACTTGGATTCGATGGTGCGAATCCATGCGTCTGCGTCCAAGGGTTCCTCTGTCTTCTGGAACAAGGGAGGCTGGGTCCCCAGAAAATCCGTATATCCTGCAGCTTGGGGGTGGGGGACATTTTTCCCACCCCGCTGGTGGTGTTGCTGTTCTTGCACCAGCTGACGAAGCAACTCGGTTTGAGCGGCCATTACTTCAACCAAACTGGGTGGTGGTGGCGGCTGTGGTTGTGATCCTCTTGCGCTAGCACCAAAACCATCCGGGTTACCACGGGTTGCTCCAACCATCTGAAAAGGCGAAGGTTCTACATTAGCAACGTGATCCATATTGCTTCCATGACTCAAAAAGACCTAACGCGGAATAGAAGACTTCCGAAACGTCATGGATGGAATCATGGGCATAAAAACTGTCTGCCATAAGAATTTTATAACTCCTGGTAGGTTCATCCAAAGTTCCTCATATTTTGGCAGTAGATAGGGAATTTAGGGATGTACAACTTTGATATTCAGCCAAGATGCTAAATCGACGGATAAGATGGTCAAACGATTCACTCTTTGCTTCGCTGGTTGGCTGTTTTTCAGCAGAACAAGTTATAGTATCTGGACTATAACTCAAACTAGCAAGATCCAATAGGGTTGAAATTTTGTGAGAACCTAGATCACAGAATTTAGGACAAGTTTGGTATTCAACACTTTGGCTGGATTAGGCTCTAAGATGGCTGTTTCCTTAAGGTCTCACTTCTCTGTCTACCCAGAAATTTTCAGTGAACAGGGGCCCAATAGTTCGTGCACCCGGGAAAATCTACCCAGCCAAAATTTACCAAATTTTAACAGCAGCTACTTGGGTAAATTTGGAACAAGTTTTGTGTTGTACTCTTTTGCAGAAAACTGTAGGAAGGGGGCCTAAAAATTTAAGTGGCAGAAGTGCTTATTCTGGACAGAATTCTGACATTCCAAGGTTTTTGTTGTTTCTTACTATCCATAAGTTCAGAATTTTTGATTTTTGAACAGGGGATAGGACACAAAATTTGGAACAATTCTTTCAACATGAACTTTACCAGAAAAGGTCATTTTCCTTGATCAATAAATCTCTCTTTTCGGTCATGGCAAATTTGGGACAGATTCGCTAGATAGTCCTTATGCAAAATCACGCTTAGATACGCAAGAACCTTACCACTCTCATACAACGCATTTTTCCATTTCAGATATATATATGGTCATGATGCATGCACGTCCTATTCGTCCTCACAAAGAAAAATAATTGCCAAATACTTTTGGTCTTACGAAGATAGTTTCGGTGGCATACACAATACGGCTCTCGCTATAATAGCTAGTCGAGTCTTTCTAATCGTTCCTTAACTTATCGTAACCGCGGTTAGTGTACCTGCAAAAGATTGACAAACATATATATTTCATGAACCTTTCATGCCAGCACTCATGAAAGCGTTCGTATTCATTACCGTTTACTTATAGAAACGATATCTGTACAATTTCCGCCGTACAGACGACGTTAACATACGCTATCGAGATAGCGTATTCACGGGGGTACCGTCATGAGACGGGGGTATGAACAGCGATCGCCATACCCTGCGCCAAACCTTCTACTCCCAATATGTTCAACTAACAGTTGGAATATTGGCAGCACCTCAAGTAAGCCACTGCTTGAGGGCAGCGTTCGGTTCGCATCACCGACAGGAAGGCCAAGCTCTCTCAGTTGGCTGAGGATCCTTACCTTCTTACCTTAGCGATGAGTGCGTCGTTACAGAATTTAAGGTCGGTTGTGCATGAAAGTAAGTTTTGACAGAAGGTAATGTGCTGGAAGTCAGTTGATAATATATAGAAGTTAGATAGCCACCTAGTAAACTTTTCCCATAATCCCTTAGGGCTTTACGAACTAGGCACCATCCTTAACGTACCAACGTATTTCGCAACACATCCTTCTAGTCAAGTTTTAGTAAAACAAGTTTTTAAGGCTTGTCGCATTCTCTGGCGTATGCATTTTGGCTCTTGCGCCAGCTGTTGCCAGCTGTGGCACCACCTACGGCTCTGATACCAGCTGTGGCAGAACCACCTGAATTAATCCGGCTCAAGTGTATTAACCATCACCATTAGGGCACTTTCGGTTAACCTTACACTTCAAACGGAGTAATCCACTGGTCTGTCGGGTATAACCTCCCGATACAACCACGGTAAGCGGATCGAGCGCCATACATACAAAAGCTCATGCGATGATGAGCCCAGAGAATACCACATTCCAGCAAATATTACAAAACTTCCATAAGTAAATATTACAGACCAAGTTTTGAGTTTAGAAACCAAGTACTTCAATGATCACAAATAAGTTCTTCAGAGTTTTAAGTTGCAGCGGAAATAACAACGGGAGCTACTCGACGATACAGGATGTCTCGATGAAGCCCGTATGAGACATCACTCGGCATTATCTCCGTTGGACGGGGGCGTATCCCATTCCACCGACCAACCAGGGGGAAGAGTGCAGGGCCAAGTCAAGCTAGCAATCATGTCTTCCAAGGTCTCACCTGAAAACGAGCCACAAGCAAGGCTGAGTATACTAATACTCAGCAAGGCTTACCCGTCTAATGGGGTATACTTAGCCGACTCCTAGACATGCGAGGCCTTTGGCTTGAGGGGTTTGTTTTGCCAAAAAGCATATATAGTAGGTCCTTACTTTCAGATTTTAGCTCCAAGTTCTAGCTTTCTTTAACCATTCTAGGTAAGCAACTATCCAATATCATACATGGTGAAGCATTAAATTTTCATCCAACAAGTTTATTCATCATCATTGTTCCTCTTCTTACTCTGTGGGTAAAAGTGGTTAAGCAGTCTCAATAGCCGTGAGAAACGGACGATTCGAATCGAATTTCTTAACCTTGCAAGGGAAACCTAAACACACGTCACGTGGTTACTCCCAGAGTCACACGTGCAACCTTTCCCTTCAATTCCCGCTTCACGGAACAGGCCCACCGCCCTCGACTACACCTCCCCACAGACCTCGGTACGTCGGGCTGTGGCGGCCGATGAACCCGCCATTAGCTAGATGTGAACGAATTCAAGACAGTGGGGAGTATGTTCCGGCCTCGGTTCAATCCGGTACTTAAGCTTACCGATTACCATATTCTCGGCATGTGGTTAGTACGTTCAAAGACTTAACCATCACTTACCACACACTGCGGCCTTAGCATTTTTCACTAGACAGACGGGCCTCAATCATCAACATAAACATCGTACCATAGCCCGTCCGTCGTCCTTATGATTGCAGCGTGTAGTAACAATCAACTCCTAATTTCTCGCGAGTGACAGGAAATCACTCGACTTTTACCGAGTCCTATTAGCATAGCATTCTATCGAACCTTGCATCTAGTGTTCAGAGCATGGGTACCTAGGATCATGCAACTAAGTTTTCATCCACTCCTATAAACTTAATGCACAAGTAAAGTAGAGTAATAAGTTGCACAAGTTTAGAAAACAGGGTTCATGCTCCGGGGCTTGCCTTCTTGTGAACAGTTAGCTTGGGGCTCTTCCGAACTTGGGTTCGGGTCTTCGGCAACTTCAGTTAGATTCACTTGAGCTTCACGCTGCTCACTCTCGGACGCGGGCACCAACTCGTACGTTCCGTCGGCGAGAGTAGTCGTTTCTACATGAATGAACAAGTTTAAGTAGTGGTGATAGTAAATGACATTATTTCCTTCACGATAAAGTTGCAGTTCATAAGACATAGGTTTTGCTGTGAAGTTATTTACTTTAACATTTCCTGGGCAATCGTTAATAGAGTTCATCTTAATCTATTTAACTTCATTAAAGAAGAAGGGGTTGTGTTATATTTAAACACCAACATGAGTTGAACACAAATACTAATCTAGTTAGCTTCTGGTAATAAAATTTTTATTCAAAGTACATTATGCAGAGATAAGGTCACTGTAAAAATTTTAGACATTTTTGTGTAGCATGTTAAATATGAAAAATGTAATACACAGCCACTGCTAGAATCTAGTTATTTTTATACAGAACAAACCATGCAAGTATTGATGCTAAAAATTTTACAAGGTGTTGCTATAACCATATTTGTGCTACTGTAAATTTTTCAGATTTTATTGTACATGATTTAGAGCATAATAAATGGGACAAGCTACACTCATGTTATTAAAGATTAGTCTCTCTAGGATGTTATACAGGGTTTCTATGTATGAAACTTTTTGTACAGCTTGAGCTACTCTAATGTGTTTCACAGCAAAAAGATGGACATTTTCTAAGCGCTTTACTAATTATTTTGAATTAGTGATGTTTTCCTACTACAAATTCATATGAACAGGTTACATATAGTAAAAATGTTTCTAAATTTTTCTCTGGCCTCTAGGTGTTACTACAACAACACAGAAAAAGTTTCATGACATTAAACATCACAGAACAGCAGGAAAAATTAGTTCTAACACTTTATGGCATAAAACAAGGTTGGACAAAAGGTGTATCTAGAGATGCCTTTTGGTCCTGATCTTTTTACACAGCCCTAAAAATCAAGTAACTAACTCACTGCCCAAAATTTAGGGTCAGCAATGATCTACAACAGTGGGTACAAAAGAAGTCCCTTAAACCTTCCATTTAATCTAGAGCAAACTATATTGAGCATCTGAGAAACTTTATGTAACAAAAGTTGTAGAGTTTCTTCTAAGGATTCCAGAACAGTTGAGTTTGCATTTTTCTGAATTTTCTACGATTTTATACGAATTTTACAAGTTCACTAATTTGGTTAAAACTTTCTTTACAGAGGGGTCCCTGAAAACTAGCAGAAAACCCCCTAGAAAGATTTGGGCGTTTGCAATGTGGTCCCTGGTCGCAAAATCACGGCGGGGTCATCCTGTCCGGCCAAATTCCGGCGAGCTGGGTCGCCGGCGGCGAGGGCAAGGTGGGGGAGGAGCAAGAGGAGGTTGGGGGCTACCTTTGGGTGGTCACGGTTGGGGCGGAGGTGGTCTGAGCAGGGCTGCCCGCGGCGAGCAGGGGCGGCGGCGGTGGGGCGGCGCGGACGGCGGCGCTCCGGCGATGAGGGCGGCGGGGCTCGGGCTGGGGAGCTTCAGCGCACTGAGGGGGACCCGTTTCAGCGCTTGTCTCAGGCGGAGGTGGGCCGGAGCAGGGGGTTCCACGGCGAGGTGGGGGGGGGGCACCGGCGGCAATGGAGCGCTGCTCTGCTCTGTTCTGGCGGGGAAGAAGAAAGGAGAGGAGGGAGGGGCGCGGCGCCGGCTTTATAGCTGGTGGAGCTCATGGGGGCGGGCTTGGCACGGCCGGGGCGCGGGGTGGAGGGGGCGGCGAGGCTGGGCACTATTGGGTGCGGTCGGCGGTGACCAGCGGCGCTATTGGGCAGGCGGTGGTGCACGGGGGTGCTGTATCGCGTGCGACTACGCGGGCAGGCGACTGGGCGAGCGAGATAGCGGCGTGGGCGTGCTACTGGCGAGCTGGGGCGGCACGACGGGGCACTGGTGGAGGGGGCGGCGGCCAGCGACTGGTCAGCACGGTGGCGCACCGGGGATTGGGCAGAGACACGGCGTGGGGGGGGAGGAGAAGAAGGCGCGGCCGCGGTTGGGCGAGCGGGGGCGGTGCAGCAGGGCGCCGTGGGTTGGCTCGGCGCCTGGTGCCGCGCAGGCGTCGAGGGCCAGGTGGCCGGCGGCGGTCGGGCGAGCTGGGCGGTGCAGCAGAGGAGGGAGAGGTGAGGGACCTAAGTGCAAAAATTTGAAAAACTTCAGGGGGCTGGGTGCAAACAGGGCGTTTTCTCCTCTTTCTAATTTGAATTTCAAAAACTTTTGAACATGAAAGTTGTTCAGAATAAAAAGTTTTACAAGTTTGGTTTCATGCAACATCTCATTTGGCTTATGGTTTGAAAGTTAATTTAAAAGTTTCAAATGTGTCCAAATGTGCCCAAATTTGATTCGAATTTCAACTTAACTCGTTCTAATTCTTTTCACCCTTTTATTAGTTGGTTAAGCATAGGGTTAGTCTAATGATACTGATTTTTGAAATGAAATTTTACCAGGGTTGTCACAGCTCCGGGGCTTGCCTTCTTGTGCAAAGTTAGTCCGGGGGTCGTCTGAACGTTGACCCGGGTCTCAACTACTTCAGTTAGATTTGCCTGGGCTTCTCGCTGCTCACTCTCGGACTCGGGCACCAGCTCGTAAGTTCCGTCGGCGAGAGTAGTCGTTTCTACATGAATGCACAAGTTTAAGTAGTGGTGATGGTAAACGACATGATTTCCTTCATGATAAAGTTGCAGTTTGTAAAACACGAGTTTGTTGTGAAGTGAGTTACTTTATCATTCGTGGGCAATCGTTAATAGAGTAAAAAAGTACAATAAGTAACTCCGTTAATCAAGGTGGGGTGGGTGTTCATGGGAACTTATGTTCCTTATGGAAACATGATTTAAGTGTAACTACTACAGGGAATAGTTTCTGGTCATGAAATCTTGGATCTAGGCATATCAGGGAAAGATATGCTTACTGTAAAATTTTCAGACGATTTCATGCAGCAGATTAATTATGAAAAATATAACACATGGTGGCTGCTAGATTCTTGTTCTTTTTGTACAGAACAAAGGGTGCAAAAATTGAGTCTAAGATTTTTACAGGGCTTTCATTTCATCATGCAGGAGCTACTTTAATTTTTATAGGATTTATTATGCAGTTTTCAGAGCATAGTAAATATGACATTATACACCTAGGTTAATCAAGGATTTATTTTTACAGGATCCTACACAGGGTTTTTGTCCATGAAACGTTTTACACAGCATCCTCTACCACTGAGTATCTTCTAGTAAAAATTTGAGAATTTTCCAAGCTAAGATACTATTTTCTTGATTTAATGTATGTTATTAGCACATAAATCAAATAAATAGGTTCCTTTGAGATAAAAAGTCTCCCAATTTTTCTCTGGCATCTAGGTACCAATACACCAGTATAGAAAGAGTTTCATTAGGTGATTCATAACCTAACTGCAGGGATAAAATATTTAGCCACTTATGGTATGAAACTAAGTTTAATAAACAGTGTAGATAGAGATGGAATTTGGGCCTGGTCTTTTTACACAGTCCTAAACATCAAGCAACTAACTCACTGCCAAAAATTTAGGGTCAGCATTGATCTTCAACAGTGGGTACAAAAGAAGTCCATTAAAGCTTCCATTTAATGTAGAGCAAAATATATTGAGAATCTGAGAAACTTTAAGTAACAAAAGTTTTAGAGTTTCTTCTAGGGATTCCAGAACAGTTGAGTTTGCATTTTTCTGAGTTTTCTACGATTTTATACGAATTTTACAAGTTCACTGAATTTGAATCTAGATTTGAAACTTTCTTTTACAACTGGGTCCTTGAATCTTACGTTCAGACCCTTCTAAAGATTTCAATTATCGCAATTGGGTCCTCGGGTGGCTCGGGTACGGTGGCCGGCCAAAATTCCGACGAGGGGCTCGCCGGCGGCGAGGGGTGAGGGTCGGGGAAGGATCAGGGGTGCGAGGGCTACCTCGTGGGGGTCTTGTTCGGGTGGGGGACGGCCGGGAATAGCTCGCCGGCGTTGGAGCAGAGGCGGCGGCGGCGGCACGCGTCGACGGCGGTGCTCCGGCGGGCTTGGGGCGGTCTGAGCGGGTCGGTGAGCTTCGGTGTCGCGTGGGGAAGCTGCTCGGGTGCTTGGCTTGGGCGGAGGAGGTCGGAGTCGAGCTGTCCGCGGTGAGCAGGGGCGGCGGCGGCGGCGCTCCGGCGGTCCTGGGCGGTGTGGGGCGGGTCGGCGAGCTTCGGTGGGGTGATGTAGTGGTGGCTGACACTTCAATTTGGGCAGGGGGCGGCTGTGGGAGGCTGTCCACGAACGGGCGGAGCTCGGCAGCGGCAATGGCGGCGGCGAGGTGCTCTGGCTGCTGGTGGTTCGCGCGGGCGGCTGGGGGCGCAGCTTTTATAGGGGTAGGAGAGGGTGGGGGTGCCTGGGCGACGCGCGGGGGCGGAGACACGGCGAGGGCGTGCCACTGGCCACGGTGGGCGGCAGCAGGACGCCGGCGCAGCGTGCGGCGGGCGGAGACGTGCGTCTGGGCGGCCGGGGATTTTGCGTGGGAGCGAGGAGATAGCGCGGCGTGCGGATTGGGGAAACAGCTGCAGCAGCGGCTCAAGCGGAAGGCAGGCGCAGCTACGGGCGGGGCGCGGGGGTTGGGACGGCACGGCGCGACGCGGCGGTTGGGCGCGGTGGGCGGCGAGCCGGGGCACGGCACGACGTGCGCACGCGCGGGCGCGGACTGGGCAGCGCGGCGGTGGGGGAGGGGGCAAAGCCGGCTCTGGGGGCGAGGCACGGCGGCCACTGGCCTGGCGGCTCGCGCCGGTCAGGTGTCGCCGGCCACCTGGCCGTGCTGTCGGGCGAGGGGCAGTGCAGCAGTGGAGGGGCGAAGGGCCTAAATGCAAGAATTTGAAAAGTTCCAGGGGGCTGGGTGCAAACAGGGTGTTTTCTCCTCTTTCTAATTTGAATTTCAAAAACTTTTGAACATGAAAGTTGTTCAGAATAAAAAGTTCTACAAGTTTGGTTTCAGGCAACATCTCATTTGGCTTATGGTTTGAAAGTTAATTTAAAAATTCAAAGTTATTCAAATGTGCCAAATTCAAATTTGAATTTCAACTTAACTTGTTCTAATACTTTTCACCCTTTTATTAGTTGGTTAAGCACAGGGTTGGGCTAATGACATTGATTTAGAAAGGTAATTTATCAGGGTTGTTACAGCTGGCCCGGTCCGGCTTCTCCTCCTCCTTACGCTGGCACGTGGGGCCCTCTGTCGACCGCTCCCTCTCACTGTCGCGTGTGTCCCAACGGTCAGCGACTCCCTGGATCCGGAGTGCCTGCGCCCGGATCTGATTCGGCTACGCGTGCGTGTGTGCGTGCGTGTGTTCCAGGGGTGATGCACGGTCGGACGTAGACAGAGCGTTCGGCGAAATGACGTAGTGGCATCTGCGCGCGCTGCACCGCAATGTCACTGTCGCGTTTGCGTTCACCGCGGCCTGGGCAAGGCCACGGCGTGGTCAGGCCGGCGGGCAAACGGGGTAGGCATGCTCAGCGGACTCGGGTGCGCGCCTGCTGTGCGTGTGCGGCCACGCGCGAGGTCATGGCGGCCCAGGTTCGTGCTGGCATGCTCCCGGCGGCGAGCAGCGTGGTGGCGGGGTCGCGCTCACGCGCGGCGTCCTAGCGCTCCAGGGCCACGGCGTGGCCGCCCGTGCAAGTAGGGCCCCAGTGCTCCGCGCCTGCGGCAACGAAACGGGCGGCGAGGGCTAAGGGCTACGGTGATCGTGGGCTGCAGGTTGGCTACGGCGGCGCGACGGGCTCCTGCATGCAAGGCACAACCAAGGGGCAGGGGGCATAGGGCTCTTCTAGGGAAGGCTCATCGGCGCGATGGCCGGCAGCAGGAGGGTGATGGAGGGGCGATGAGCTCACTCGTCGGGCTCGGTGGCGGGCAGGCGACGAAGGACGACGGCGAGGCCGTGGCGGGGCGTCGCGGTGCAGCACGGGCGGCTCTTCCACGTCCTGGTGGTCGGCGGCGGCTCCTCCTCCGTGAAAGGCAGCTCCAGTTCCTCCTCCTCCCTTCCCTTCTTGTCTCCCCTTGGTCCTTGAGGCAGCGGCAATGGAGAATACCCCGATTGGACCCTAGGGTTTGGGGGTTCGGCGGCGCGACGGTTTTATGCGGGAGCGGCTAGCGTCTAGTAGGCCCGGACGCCGAGGAATGGCGATGAAGCTCGAGTCCGAGACGCAGGCGCACGTGACGTCGATCCGACGGCTAGGGCTAGGGTTTTGGGCGCGGCGCGGGGTTGGGCGGTGGCGTGCGTCGTGACGCCAGCGAGGGAGCGGGGGTCGCGGCGGGCATTGCGGCCGGGCAGTTGCGGGGCTTTGTCGCGAGGCGGGCAGGCGGAGCGACGCAGGCGGCAGCGAGCGCCTGAGAGAGAGAGGGGGTGGGTGACAAGTAGAAGGGAAAGCTGACAAGTGGGGTCCACTTGTCAGCGACCCCGGGCGGCGAATGGGTAGGAGGAGTGCCTGTGCACAGTGCTTGGTCGAGCGGGCGTGCTGGGTTGGGCCGCTGGCGGGCCATGCGGGCGGATAGGTTAGCAGGCCGGCGTGGGCGTAGGGTTAGCAGGCCGGGCTGGCCTTTAGGCGGGTCGGGTTTGAGTGTGAGGTGGGTTTGGGCTTGATTAGGGGTAGGTTAGCTTAGCTATTTAGATTAGCTTTTGAATTCAAATCAAATTGGCCTCTTTGATTTGAATTCCACACAATTCACCCAAGCAAAAATCCAAAATAAATTCCAATAATAATTAAACAAGAGGGACTCAATAAATTTCAAATAAAATTCAAAAGAACTCACACTAACAATATGTAAATTATATTTTAATTCTTTTATTTTCTAAGAATAAAGAGAGAGAATGAGGGTCAGTCTTAGGGTTTTCTAGCTAAAGGCATTCCACTCATAAAAGTTTTAAAATTTTCACATTTTTGCACTAGTAACATGCTAGCAAAATGCTAGGATGTTACAAGGATGGACTTCATTGTTGGATTACCTCGTACACAGAAGGGACACGATCCGATATGGGTAATGTTGATAGGCTGACCAAAGTAGCCCACTTCATATCGGTGAAGGAAGACTACCGAGTAGACAGACTAGCAAAGTTGTACATCGACACTATCCTGAGATTGCACGGAGCACCGAGGAGCATTGTGTCTGACAAAGGACCTCGGTTTACCGCTAGATTCTGGTAGAAGCTGCATGAGTCAATTGGTACTTCACTTGAGTACAGCACAGCTTATCTCCTGCAAATAGATGGCCAGACTGAGAGAGTGAATCAGATTCTGGAAGACCTCTTGAGAGCATGTGTTTTGTCCTATGGGACTGATTGGGAGAAGAGTTTGCCCTATGCTGAGTTCACGTACAACAACAGCCACCAGGCTAGTATCCAGATGTCACCATTTGAAGCTTTGTATGGAAGAAAGTGTAGAACGCCATTGATGAGGTCAGAAACCGAAGAAAGACCATTTTTCGGCCCCGACACAATTGATGAAGCTGAAGAAAATGTGACCAAGATCAGGGAGAGTTTGAAAACAGCCCAGAGTAGGCAGAAGAGCTATGCAGACAAAAGGAGAAGAGGGCAAACCTTTGAAGTTTGTGATTACGTATACCTGAAGGTATCACCACTTCGAGGCACTAAGAGGTTGAAAGGAATCGGTTCGTAGCCTAAGAGGGGGAGGGGGTGAATTAGGCAAACTTAAAACCTTAACCTATGGCTCAATCTAGTTTGCACAAAACTTAAACTAAAACATGTTATCTAGATGTGCAACTATGGTTCTTCTAGTGTGAAAGCCTCATCCTATAGAGTTTTGCAACCTATTGCCAATCCTAGCAAGATACTACACTAAGAATGTAAAGGCACACAAGTTGCAATATGAAACGCGGAAGCTTAAGAGCAAAGGATGAGGGGAAGCAAACTCTCGACACGAAGATTTATCCTTTGGTTCGGTTAGGCACAAAGCCACTCCTGCATCCACATTGTTGAAGCACTCACAAAGAGTATTGCTTCCCGGCAACCAAGTCTCTTCCGGAACTCTTCTTAACTCGCCACCAAGGCTATGTCAACTCACCACGGTCACCTTGATCCCGCTTTCCACTAAGGAGCTTCTCCACAAAGGAAGGGGGGTCTCCACGTCCCCCGCACAAAGCCGTCGACGCCACTCCACACCAAGCCGGAGGGTCGTAGACTTACCGGCGAGCCATCAAAGCTCCAAGGGGCCGGCACACCAAGATACACATGTGGTTCACTTCTAGAACCAGCACACAAGGCACAATACCTTGCTCTCTCACTCTCTCAAGAGCTAATCCTAGCACTAATCTTCACAAAGATTGTGCTAAACCTAAAGATGTGATCAATATGCTCTTGGGTGGCTTGGAGGCGTTCTACAATGCTTTTAGGGTTTCTCCCGAGCTCCAGCACCTTCAAATGAGGCATATATATAGGCCACCAACTCGAAGTAGCCGTTACTAGCCATTTTTCCTTTTCTGTGCATAGCGTCGGTTCGACCGACCACATGCGTCGGTTTAACCGGTCGCACATATCTTCGAGCTAGCCGTTGGACATCTGACACTTGAAACTTGCTTGCGTCATTGCACCGACGCATACACCGATGGGGTGTCGGCTCAACTGGTCCTGAAGGAGTTTCTGAGCCAAACTTTCAGAAGTCTCTGATGCACCTACACATGCACCAACGCGTTGTACTGACATTGTGTCGGTTTAACCGGTCCTGAGGGATCTTCTCAGCCTTGCGTTCTGAAACTCTCTAATGCTCCTGACATTACCCCGACGCCTCAGAAAAGGACCCGTCGGTTCAACCGACCGTGAAGAGATCTTCTTCACTGGATCACCATACTAAAACCAATTGCACCGACCCGTTGAAACTTGATGCCGTCGGTTCAACCGACCCATTCATTATTTCTGTCATTTGTCCAAACTCTGCATTTTCACTGCATCCATTGTGTCTTGGAGACGATTTGGACTATCTTGGAGATGGTTTGGACTCCATCCATGGAACCTAAAGATCCTACAAACTTGAGCTCACAAACTCGTTAGTCCCATTGATCAAGTTGTCACTCAATCACCAAAATCACAATATGGCCTAATGGGGACATTTTCCTTACAGAGGTTTCACATTAACGGGAAGCTTGCTCCCAGATACATTGGGACATACCAAATCATTCAGAGAATCACAGAGTTAGCATACAAGTTGCAGTTACCCGAAGAACTTACCCGAGTACATCTAGTTTTCCATGTGTCCCAGCTACGCAAGTGTTTGCGAGTACCGGAAGCGGCAGAAATATCACCTGAGGTAGTTGACCTGCAAGGAACCTTGGAGTACGTAGAGTGCCCTGTTCAGATACTAGCCAGAGCTGAGAAAGAATCAGACCTAAGAAGGCTATACCCACACCTCTTCGAGGACCAGGTAGACCTTTAATCTCGGGGACGAGATTCTTGTGAGGGGGGAGTTTGTAACATCCCAGTTTTCACTGGAATGTTAATTAGTGCAAAATTGTGAAATTTTTAAAACTTTTTAAGTGGATGTGCAAATAGATTAGCAAACCCTAAGAATAACTCTCACACTCTCTTTATTCTTAGAATTTAAAAGAGTTGAAACATAAGGTTAATTAAAGTTAGTGTAAAAACATTTGGATTAATTGGAATTTATTGAATCTCCTTGTTTAGAAATCTCCAGATTTTAATTTGGAGTTTGTTTGATTAAACTGTGTGAAACTCAAATTAATTTGAATTCAAAACTAAACTAACTACCCTAACTCGGGCCCAAAGCCCCTAACCTAACTGACCCGACCCAATTAACCTATCGGGCCTGAACCCCCTGTACACCACCCGACGACCCAGCCTTCATCTGCCCGGGGTCACTAACAAGTGGACCCCACTTTTCAGCTTTACCCCCTTCCTCTCACCCACTCCCTCTCCCTCTCACAGCCTCGCACCGCCCTGCATCGCTCGCCACCCCCACTCCATGACAAGGCCAGCAGCAGCCTCACCGCAAGCCCCGGCGTGATGCCCGCTCGCTCGCCTACGTCAGGGCGCACTTCCGCCCCCGCTCGCGAAGCCCTGACCCTAGCCGCGGCCGACCCGATGCACGCCATGCGTCCGAGCGCACGGACGCCCAAATCCCCGGCCGTTCGTGCCTCGCCTTGCCGCTAAACCCTAGCCACCATAGCATAAAACCCCCGCGCCGTCGTTTCACTCTAATCCTAGAGCCTAATTGGGGATTCCCCCCAGCGCCGCCGCCAAGACCCAAGGAGGAGAAGGGAAGGGAGAAGAGGAGGAGGGGGCAGGAGCCGCCGCCCGCGAGGAGGACACCAAGCCGCCGGACCAGGAGGAGAAGGAGCCACCCGAGCTGCACTGCCTCACCTCGCCACTGCCCCACCGACATGCTGCGCTGAGTCGTCATCCTCGAGCCCGACGGGTGAGCGCCGCCGTAACCCCTTCCCGATGCTCTCCCTTGCTGCCGGCGCCAGCCGATGACCCTTCTTTAGACAGCCCTAGGACTCCCCTACCCTTGTCTATCACCTGCGGGGACCTCGCCGCGCCGCAGCAGCCACACCGCAGCAGCCATCGCCTTGACCCTAGCCCTTGCCGCTGCTGCGTCGCCGCAGGCCTAGGCTACTGGTGCCCCGCGCGCACGTGCGGCCGTGGCACGGTCCTGGAGTACCAGGGTGCCGCGCACGCGTGCCAATCTTGCTCGCTGGCGTAACGCCGCCGTGGCTCTGGCGTGTCGGTGCACCATGGCCGTGCACACACACGCACCCACACAACTCACGGACATGCGCCAAACCTTGCCTCACCGCCTCCCCCGCCTCGCCGGACCGACGCGCGCTCGCCATGGCCACGCCACGACCATTGTGACCGCGGACACACCCACGACATCGCGTCGCGGCATGCGCCCAGACCTTGGGGGCATTTCCCGAAATGCCCTCCGCGCACACATGCACACACTCTCGCCTGCACCCACGCGTGGCCACACCACGACGAAACGCACCGGATCCGAGCGCTGCCACACCAGATCCGGGAGGCGCTGACCTCTGGGACCCACGCGGCAGAGAGGCGAAGAGGCCGACAAGCGGACCCCACGTGTCAGCAAGAAGGAGGAGGAGCCAGACCAAGCTGGGCCAAGAACGGGCCACACCCAGGGGAGGAGCCAGCCCAAGACAGGAAGAAGGGGGTGACGTCTGCGGGCCGTCGTCCAGCTAAGACCCGAGCCAACCCGCTGATCCAGCCCAAGAGCCATGGGCTGAGTCAAGCCTGTAGAGCCATGGACCCCCGAGCCGGCCTGTTGCATCCTGGACCGAGCCGCCCCGGCCGAGCCAAGCCGAACTAAGCGGGCCAATGAGCCGGCCCGTCTTAAATCAGCCCAAGGACCCCATGTGTGACAACCCTGGTAATTACTTCTCCAAAATCAATGTCATTAGCCTAACTCTATGATTAAACCAACTAATGAAAGGGTGGAAAGAATTAAAACGAGTTCAGTTGGAATTCAAATTTAATTTGAGCACTTTGGGTTACTTTTGAACTTTTAAATCTAACTTTCAAACCATAAGCCAAATGAGATTTTGCCTGAAACCAAAGTTGT
The DNA here is from genome assembly GCA_032594955.1 of Panicum miliaceum. Lineage (NCBI taxonomy): Eukaryota > Viridiplantae > Streptophyta > Magnoliopsida > Poales > Poaceae > Panicum > Panicum miliaceum. Next base: position 18,963,701 of record CM064056.1, read on the forward strand.
AGAACTTTTTATTTTGAACAACTTTCGTGTTCAAAAGTTTTTGAAATTCAAATCATAAGGAGGAGAAAACGCCCTGTTTGCACCCAGCCCCCTGAAATTTTCCAAATTCTTGCATCCAGGCCCCTCGCCCCCCCCCCCCTTCTCTCTCCTTCGCGCCCGACCGCCGCGTGCCAGGTGGCCGGCGTCGCCTGACCGGCGCGAGGCGCCAGGCCAGTGGCCGCCGCACCACCCCGCCACGGCCGGCTTTGCCCCGCCCCCACGCCGCGCGGCCAGTCAGCGCCCGCGCGTGCTGCCGCGCCCAGCCCGCCGCCCGGCCGCCCAGTCCCCGCGCTCCGCCGTGCCGCCCCGGCTCCCGCGCCCCGCCCGTCGCGGCGTCTGCCCTCCGCCCGAGCCGCTGCAGCAGCTCCTTCTCCAATCCGTGCGCCACGCTATCTCCTCTCTGCCACGCCAAATCCCCGGCCACCAGTAGCTCGTGCCCGCTCGCCGCCCGCCGCGTCGGCGTCCTGCTGCCGCCCGCCGTGGCCAGTGCACGCCGTTGCCGTGCCCCGCCCCGCGCGTCGCCCAGGCACCTCCACACCCCCTCATGCCCCTATAAAAGCCCCACCCCGGCCGCCCGCGCGAGTCCCAGCCACCAGAACGCCTCGCCGCCGCCGAGCGCCGCCCGCCCGTGGACAGCCCTCCACAGCCGCCCCCTGCCCAAATTGAAGCGCCAGCCACCACTACATCACCACACCGAAGCTCGCCGACCCGCCCAACGCCGCCCAGAGCCACCGGAGCGCCGCCGCCCGCGCTGCCGCCGCCGCCGCCGCCCCTGCTCGCCGTGGACAGCACAACCCCGACCCCCTCCGTCCAAGCCGAGCCCCTGAGCAGCTTCCCCACGCGCCACTGAAGCTCGCCGACCGGACCACACCGCCCCAAGCCCGCCGGAGCACCGCCGTCGACGCGAGCCGCGCCGCCGCCGCCTCTGCTCCAACGCCGGCGAGCCCTTCCCGGCCGTCCCCCACCTGAACAACACCCCCACAAGGTAGCCCTTGCACCCTTGAACCTTCCCCGACCCTCGCCCCTCGCCGCCGGTGAGCCCCCTCGCCGGAATTTCGGCCGGCCGCCGCACCCGAGCCGCCCGAGAACCCAATTGCAAGAATTTAAATCTTTAGAAGGGTCTGCACGTAAGATTCAAGGACCTAGTTGTAAAAGAAAGTTTCAAACCTAGATTCAAATTCAGTGAACTTGCAAAATTCGTATAAAATCGTAGAAAATTCAGAAAAATGCAAACTCAACTGTTCTGGAATCCTCAGAACAAACTCTACCACTTTTGTTACAAAAGGTTTCTCAGAATCTCGACATATTTTGCTCTACATTAAATAGAAGCTTTAATGGACTTATTTTGTACCCACTGTTCTAGAACAATGCTGACCCTAAATTTTGGGCAGTGAGTTAGTTGCTTGATGATTGGGACTGTGTAAAAAGATCAGGCCTAAATTCCAACTCTAGCTTGACTGTTTATTAGACTTAGTTTCATATCATATTTAAGTAAAATGTTTTATCCCTGCAGTTAGGTGGTGAATCACCCAATGAAACTTTCTCTATGCTAATGTACTGGTACCTAGAAGCCAGAAAAAAATTAGGAGAATTTGTATCTCACAGTAACCCACTTATTTGATTTATGTGCTAATAACATACATTAAATCAAGAAAATAGTATCTTAGCTTGGAAAATTTTCAAACTTTTACTGGGAGATAAACTATGGTAGAGGTTGCTGTGTAAAAAGTTCCAGGGACAAACACTCTGTGTAGGGTCCTATAAAAATGAATCCTTGAATAGCCTAGCTGTAGAATGTCATATTTTCTATGCTCTGAATACTGCATGATAAATCCTACAAACATTGCAGTAGCTTCTGCATGCTTAAGTGAAAGCTCTGTAAAAATCTTAGACTCATTTGTTGCACCAATTGTTCTGTACAAAAAGAACAAGGATCTAACAGCCACTATGTAATGTATTTTTCATAATTAATCTGTTACATAAAATTGGCTGAAAATTTTGCAGTAAGCGCATCTTTCCCTGATGTGCCTAAATCCAAGATTTCATGACCAGAAACTATCCATTGTAGTAATTACTCTCAAATCGTAATCAAGTGCCATTTTCACGACTTAAACTTGTGCACTCATGTAGAATCGACGACTCTCGCCGACGGAACTTACGAGCTGGTGCCCGCGCCCGAGAGTGAGCAGCGTGAAGCTCAAGCAAATCTAACTGAAGCTTTTGAAGACCCGAGCCCAAGTTCGGAAGAGCCCCAAGCGAACTGCGAAGGCAAGCCCCGGAGCATAACCCATTCTTTCCTAAATTATGCAACACATTATTCTTTGCTTGTGCATTAATTTTATAGGAGTTGGATGAAAACTTAGTTGCATGATATCAGGAACCCTTGCTTGAAAACTAGACGTAAGGTTCGATAGAATGCTGTGCTAATAGGACTCCGGTAAAAGTCGAGTGATTTCCTGTCACTCGCGAGAAAATAGGAGTTGAATGTCTACTACACGCTGCAATCATAAGGACACGGACGGGTTATGTAACGATGGTTACGATTGAGGCCCGTCTGTCTAGTGAAAAATGCTAAGGCCGCAGGGTGTGGTAGTGATGGTTAAGTCTTTGAACGTACTAAACACATGCCGAGATTATGGGAATCGGTAAGCTTAAGTACCTGATTGGCCCGGCAAGGGGACGGCATCCTACCCTTTGAACTTCGATCCCGTGTGCATATGGCGAGTGCAGAGAGTGGTCACGACCCGGCGCCGAACCGTGGCGTGGGGCTCTTGTACTCTCGGAGGGTAGCCCCGATCCACGACCCGGAAAGAAAGGGGAAAAGTTGCACGTGTGACTCTAGGGAGTAACCACGTGACGTGTGTTTGGGTTTCCCTTGCAAGGTTAAGAAATTCGATTCGAATCGTCCGTTTCTCACGGCTATTGAGACTGCTTAACCATTTTTACCCACAGAGTAAGAAGAGGAACAATGATGATGAATGAATTGGTTGGATGAAAAATTTAATGCTTCACCATATATGCTTTTAGATAGCTGCTTATCTAGACTGGCTAACGAAACTAGAATCTTGAGCTAAAAGTTGAAAGTAAGGACCCACTTGTAGATGCTTTTCGGCAAAACAACCCCTGAGCCAAAAAGCCTTGCATGTCTAGAGTCAGTGGAGTAGATTCCGCTACACGGGTAAGTCTTGCTGAGTATTAGTATACTCAGCCTTGCTTGTGGCTCATTTCAGGTGAGACCTTCGAAGATATGATTGCTAGCTTGACTTAGCCCTGCACTCTTCCCCCTGGTTGGTCGGTGGAATGGGATACGCCCCCGTCCAATGGAGATGACGCCGAGTGATGCCTCGTACGGGCTTCATCGAGACATTCTGTATCGTCGAGTAGTTCCGTCGTTTATTTCCGCTGCAACTTAAACTCTGAAGAACTTATTTGTGATCATTGAAGTACTTGAGTTCTAAAATCAAAACTTGGTCTGTAATCTTTACTTATGTTAATGTGTAATATTTGCTGGAATGTGGTATTCTCTGGGCTCATCGTCGCATGAGCGTTTGTGTGTATGGCGCTCGATCCGTTCACCGTGGTTGTATCGGGAGGTTATACCCGACAGACCAGTGGATTACTCCGATTGAAGTGTAAGGTTAACCGAGAATGCCTTAATGGTGATGGTTAATACACTTGAGCCGGATTAATTCAGGTGGTTCTGCCACAGCTGGTACCAGAGCCGTAGCTGGTGCCACAGCTGGCAACAGCGGACACCGGAGCCAAAATACATACGCCAGAGAATGCGACAAGCCTTGAAACTTGTTTTCATAAAACTTGACTAGAAGGATGTGTTGCGAAATGCGTTGGTACGTTAAGGATGGTGCCTAGTTCGTAAAGCCCTAAGGGATTATGGGAAAGTTACTAGGTGGCTATCTAACTTCTATATATATAGTATCAACTGACTTCCAGCACATTACTTTCTGTCAAAACTTACTTTCATGCACAACCGACCTTAAATTCTGTAACGACGCACTCGTCGCTAAGGTAAGAAGGTAAGGATCCTCAGCCAACTGAGAGAGCTTGGCCTTCCTGTCGGTGATGCGAACCGAACGCTGCCCTCAAGCAGTGGCTTACTTGAGGTGCTGCCAATATGCCAACTGATCGTTGAACATATTGGGAGTAGAAGGTTTGGCGCAGGGTATGGCGATCGCTGTTCATACCCCCGTCTCATGACGGTACCCCCGTGAATACGCTATCTCGATAGCGTATGTTAACGTCGTCTGTACGGCGGAAATTGTACAGATATCGTTTTTATAAGTAAACGGTAATGAATACGGACGCTTTCATGAGTGCTGGCATGAAAGGTTCATGAAATATATATGCTTTTTCAATCTTCTGCAGGTACACTAACCGCGATTACGATAAGTTAAGGAACGATTAGAAAGACTCGACTAGCTATTATAGTGAGAGTCGTATTGTGTATGCCACCGAAACTATCTGCGTAAAGACCAAAAGTATTTGGCAATTATTTTTCTTTGTGAGGACGAATAGGACGTGCATGCATCATAACCATATGTATCTGAAATCAAAAAATGCGTTGTATGAGAGTGGTAAGGTTCTTGCGTATCTAAACCATGGTTTGCATAAGGACTATCTAGCGAAACTGTCCGAAATCTGCCGTCACCAAAAAGAGCGATTTATTGGCCAAGGAAAATGACCTTTCCTGATAAAGTTCATGTTGAAGAAATTGTTCCAAAATTTGTGTTCTTTTCAAAAATGAAAAATTCTGAACTTATGGATAGTGGGAAATAACAGAAACCTTGGAATGTCAGAATTCTGTCCAGAATAAGCCCTTCTGCCTCTTAAATTTTTAGGCCCCCTTCCTGCGGTTTTCTGCAAAAGAGCACAACACAAAACTTGTTCCAAATTTACCCAGGTAGCTGCTGTTAAAATTTGGTAAATTTTGGCTGGGTAGATTTTCCCTGGTGCACGAAACTCTAGCCCTCTGTTCACTGAAAATTCTGGGTAGACAGAGAGGTAAAACCTGAAAAGGAACGACCATCTTAGAGACCTATTCAGCTCTGGAGTTGACTAGCAAAGTTGTTCACAAATACCTTAGGAGTGACCTGGTGAAAATTGAGAATTTTTGGATGAGAACTGTGGAAGTTATGGATATTTTTGCACACTATACAGAATCTGTCCTTATGCTGTCACAGTTTTTCACTATCTCACTCCATTTGATCTTTTGTTCAGATGGCCGAGCCTGTTGATATGATGGTGGATGAGGATGGACGCGTACAATCGCAGTGTCTCCACTGGGAGGGCTTTCCCTCTATTTTGTGGGATGTTCTGCGTACCGCGGGCTATCTAGTTCCCCCACGTTACGCCGGACTGGAGTTTGCAGAAAATGGAGTTACCCAGTGCCGTGTCAACGTGACTATCTTTCAGCACCCGCTACACCCGGAGTGGCCCGCCTTGGAGCTTGAGGCTGTTGGTCGCCGTTTGGCTGATACTTGGGAGCTTGCAGCCATGAGGGCGCTCACCACGTTTTGTGCACAGCGTCCCGAGGTTGTCACACTCACTCCCATTGGATTGTTTCCTGCTGCCCAGGACAACGACCCCTTTTGGCTCAACAGGGTGCAGCACGCACAGTATTTGGTAGACTTTCATGCCCAGGAAACTATTCATAACTCCGTGCGGTGCATGAGTGCACTCTACCGGCTTCGGACTCTCCAGAGTCAGGCACTTGAGCAGCTCACTGATCTTGCTCAGGCCTACCACATGATGGCAGATACCAGGGATGAGCAGATAAAGGAGCTCAGTCAGGATCTTGAGGACAGAGATGCTCAGATTGGCCAACTTGAGGGCCAAATCCAGGAGCAGGACACTCTCATGGGTGAGAGAGATGCCACGATAGCGCAGTTGGAGGAGCAGCTCCATGATCTGAGCCTTGAGTTGGGAGATGCTAATGAGCACATTCAGTGGCATCATGATCAGAATGACCATCCCCATGAGGACGACATGGAGGAGGATGAGGAGGAGCCACAGGAGATTGATGGTATCTCAGGTATGGATTTCGAGGGTGAGGTACCACAGGCACCTCAGATGGGAGCTCACTCTCCTGCTCACAGCGAGTCGTCCGTTAACGACTTGGATGATTTCTAGAGGACGACCTAGGAGGACTTTTGCACATACTCCTCGATAGGGTAGCCTAACTTTTGGCAAGTGTTATAATAGGCTAACTAGGAGTTGAGTAACTCTTTTGTGTTGGGTACACCTGAACCATGTGGATACCCTCAACATGTAAGGAACGGCGATAAACTTGGGTGATTTCGTTGTAATTTGGTAAACGATGAAATCCACAATCGCTGAGACTTGTCGGAATTTTTACCCATGTCTCCTTGCATTTCTTGGCTGAGTGTTGAATACCAGACTTGTGCTAAATTTTGTGATCTGGGGTCTCACAAAAATTCAGCATCATTGGACCTCGCTAGTTTGAGATATAGGCAAAACCGTACCGATCAATCTGCTGAAAAACAACCAAGACAGTAAGGCAAAGGACGAGCTTTTCGACCACCTTAGCTATAGTTCTAGCACCGAAATTAAATACCAAAGTGGTGCATACCTAAAATCCTCTGACTACTGCGAAAGTTTGAGATGTTTTGGATGGACCCACAGCAGGCTATGATTTTTCTCGTAGCAAACAGAGATTCTGTCCATACGCCTAGCTGTGACTTCAGAAGTCTATGACTACACCAATTATTTATGAACCAAGGAAGTATTATGGATCGCGTTGCTAATGGTAACCTTTCACGTTTCAGATGGTTGGATCAACCCGTGGCAACCCCGAGGGTTTTGGTGCCGGTGGCAGCCACTCGCGACAATCGCCACCACCCCCGCCCAGTTTGGTGGAAGTGATGGCCGCTCAAACCGAGCTGCTGCGTCAAATTGTGCAAGGACAACACCAGCAGAGGGGTGGGCACAATGCTCACCAACCACAAGCTGCGGGATACACGGATTTCCTGGGGACCCAGCCGCCCTTGTTCCATAAGATAGAGGAACCCCTGGACGCAGATGCATGGATTCGCACCATAGAATCCAAGTTCACATTACTTGTGGCCCCATTTCAGAGGCCAACAAGGCTCATTTTGCCGCGCAACAGCTTCGCGGTACCGCTCGTCTGTGGTGGGACCACTATTCTGCGATGCTCCCGGCTGACCACGTGGTCGACTGGAATGAATTCAAGACCGCGTTCCGGGCACATCATATTCCCGAGGGTCTCATGGAGAGGAAGTTGAATGAGTTTCTGGCACTCACCCAGGGCACCCGCACCGTGCTGCAGTACGCCCAGGCATTCAACAACTTATGCCAGTATGCGGGCTATCACGCTGATACGGATGCCAAGAAGCGTGATCGTTTCCGCCGAGGTCTGAACACCAAGCTCAAGGAACGTCTGAACCTAGCCAAGGCTGACACCTACAACGAATTGGTCAATATGGCCATTACCCAGGAAGACTGTATCATGGCACACCGAGCAGAGAAGAAGAGAAAGGCACCCGCAGGACCATCAAGTGTCCAACCACCAAGGTATCGCATCGTGCAAAATACCGCACCCACAGCTCCACCAAGGGCCCCGCAGCCAGGAAGATGGATTGCCAGACCCCCACAGCAGCCAGGCATGGTACGACCCCCGATGCCTTCACAGAATGGTCCGAGGCCCATTCTTCAACAGTCTCTTCGACCTAGCCCCGCGAATCGCTGTTTCAAATGCGGGAGTTCCAGCCACTTCGCACGAGAATGCCCTCAGCCTGGACAGCCCAACCAAGGTCAAGGATCCAACCCGAACGCCAAGAACAGGGGCAAGAGACAGACCCTGCAAGTCAAGCAAGGACGGATTAACTTCACCACGCTTGCAGAGCTTCCTGAAGGAGCCCCAGTGATGTCGGGTACATTCTCTATCCATAACAAGCCTGCAGTTATATTATTTGATTCTGGTGCATCGCATAGTTTCATAAGTGCAAAATTCGGTGCAAAAGTAGGCTTGGATGTTTGTCACACCAAAGGGTCATATATGATATCAACACCGGGTGGTAAAATTGCTTCAAACCAAATGGTCAGACAAGTACCAGTCAAATTGGGTAGTAAAACCATCGACACGGACCTTGTCCTTTTACCCCTTGACGGCATGGACATTATTTTGGGAATGAACTGGATGGCTATGCATGGAGTCACACTGGACCTTTCTTCCCGAGCCGTTGAGATAAATTCACCTAGTCACGGAGCCACCACCCTTTACCTACCGTTCCTAGATTGTACGAATTCCTGTGCTTATAAGATGGAAGGACTTAAGCCAGATAATATTCCTGTGGTAAACGAGTATGCCGATGTTTTCCCGGATGACTTACCAGGAATGCCCCCGGATAGGGATATTGAGTTCGTTATTGAACTACAGCCAGGCACTGCACCTATATCCAAGAGACCATATAGGATGCCCCCTAAAGAATTGGCAGAGCTGAAAATTCAACTCCAAGAACTACTGGACAAAGGTTTTATTCGCCCTAGCGCGTCACCTTGGGGATGTCCAGCCCTATTCGTAAAGAAGAAGGATGACAGTTTAAGATTATGTGTGGACTACCGACCTCTCAATGCGGTAACTGTTAAAAATAAATACCCACTTCCTCGCATCGATGTACTCTTCGATCAATTAGCTGGAGCCAGAGTCTTCTCAAAGATTGATCTTCGTTCGGGATATCATCAGATCAAGATTCGCCCGTGCGATATTCCTAAGACTGCCTTCTCCACACGATATGGACTATATGAATTCTTGGTCATGTCCTTTGGACTCACCAATGCCCCTGCCTACTTCATGTATCTCATGAATTCGGTATTCATGCCCGAACTGGACAAATTCGTCGTAGTGTTCATCGACGACATTCTTATCTATTCCAAGGATGAGGAAGAGCATGCCAAGCACCTTCGCATTGTCCTTCAGCGACTCAGAGACCATCAGCTCTATGCTAAGTTTTCTAAGTGTGAGTTCTGGTTGGATACTGTAAAGTTCTTAGGTCACACGATCTCCAGCGAAGGCATAGCGGTTGACCCCAGCAAGGTACAAGAGGTGATGGATTGGAAACCCCCTACCTCTGTTCATCAGATTCGCAGTTTTCTCGACTTAGCCGGTTACTACCGCCGCTTCATCCCGGATTTCTCTCGAATTGCTAAGCCCATGACGGAACTATTGAAGAAGGAAGTAAAGTTTGTATGGGATGAGAAGTGTGAAGAAGCCTTCCACACTCTCAGAGAGCATCTAACTACTGCACCTGTGTTAGCTCAACCCGATAATACCAAGTCATTCGATGTGTATTGTGACGCATCAGGTACTGGTCTAGGATGTGTGCTTATGCAAGAGAATCGAGTGATTGCATATGCCTCACGAGCCCTTCGGCCCCACGAACAGAATTATCCCACGCATGACCTTGAGCTTGCAGCCGTCATTCACGCTCTAAAAATATGGAGGCACTATCTCATGGGTACACAGTGCCATATCTACACGGATCATAAGAGTCTCAAGTACATCTTCACACAAGCCGATCTGAATATGAGACAACGGAGATGGCTAGAATTAATCAAAGATTATGACCTTGAAGTGCACTATCACCCCGGTAAGGCTAATGTAGTCGCTGATGCACTAAGCCGCAAGTCCCATTGCCATTGCTTATCCATGGAGTCCTACCATGAGACATTGTGTGCAGAAATGAGGAAGCTTAACATGGAAATGGTTTCCCAAGGCACTCTAGATCACACCTCAGTTGAGCCCACTCTTCACGACCAAATCGTCATGGCACAACTACATGATGAAGGAATCAAGATCATCAAACAAAAACTCTCTCTAGGTGAGGAACAGTATAAGTGTTTCCGCCAGGACCATAAGGGAGTTCTATGGTTCGAAAGTCGTATAGTCGTTCCGAAGGATCGTGAACTCCGCAAGCAAATTCTTGATGAGGCACACCTTTCCAAATTCTCTATCCACCCCGGCAGTACCAAAATGTATCAGGACCTAAGGCAAAACTTCTGGTGGACTAGAATGAAAAGAGAAATTGCTACGTATATCTCGGAATGTGACACGTGCCAGAGAGTAAAAGCTAGCCACTTGAAAGTAGCCGGTACACTTCAACCATTACCTATACCATCATGGAAATGGGAAGACATAAGTATGGACTTCATCGTTGGACTACCAAACACTTCCCAGAAACATGATTCCATATGGGTTATCGTGGATAGACTCACAAAGACGGCACATTTTCTTCCGGTACACACCACCTATTCTACCAAGAAATATGCCGAGATTTACCTCGATCGTATTGTTTGCCTGCATGGAATACCTAAGACAATTATCTCCGATCGTGGTCCTCAGTTTGTAGCACGCTTTTGGGAACAACTGCAAACGTCTCTTAGCACTAAGCTGATTCGCAGCTCAGCATACCATCCTCAGACCGATGGACAAACGGAAAGAGTAAACCAAGTTCTTGAAGACATGCTGAGAGCCTGTGTCATTCATTATGACAAGAATTGGGACAAATGCCTACCCCTAGCAGAGTTCTCGTACAACAACAGCTATCAGACGAGTTTGAAAATGGCACCATTTGAGGCCCTGTATGGACGAAGGTGTCGAACTCCTTTGAGCTGGTCACAAACCGGAGAACGTAAAATCATTGGACCCGACCTAGTAATCGAGGCAGAGGAGAAAGTAAAAGTAGTACAAGCAAACCTTAAAGCCGCACAAGCCCGACAAAAGAGCTATTCTGACAAAAGGAGAAAGCCCCTAAAGTTCGAAGTTGGTGATCATGTCTATCTTCGAGTTTCACCAACCAAGGGAGTGCGAAGATTTGGAATCAAAGGCAAACTAGCTCCCCGTTATGTTGGTCCTTACGAAATCCTTGAGAGTTGCGGACCCGTAGCCTACAAATTACGACTGCCCCCTCAGCTCACGGCCACCCATGATGTCTTCCACGTATCTCAACTCAAGAAGTGTATTCGAGTCCCTACCGAGATTTTGGAACAACAAGAAATATCGTTGGAACCCGACCTCTCGTATGTCGAACACCCAGTTAAGATTTTGGATCAAAAAGAAAGAGAGACCAGGAGGAAAGTGATTAGAATGTATAAAATACAATGGAATCACCACACGGAAGAAGAAGCCACCTGGGAAACGGAGAGCTACCTGAACCAACATTTCCCTGGGTTTCTTATCTCAACCACTGGTGTGACAACCCTGGTAATTAAAATTCCGAAATCAATGTCATTAGCCTAACTCTATGTGTTAAACCAACTAATGAGAGGGTGGAAAGAATTTAAAACGGGTTCAGTTGGACTTCAAATTAAATTTGGGCACATTTGGGCACATTTGAAACTTTTAAAATAACTTTAAAACCATAAGCCAAATGAAATTTTGCCTGAAACCAAAGTTGTAGAACTTTTTATTTCGAACAACTTTCGTGTTCAAAAGTTTTTGAAGTTCAAATCAGAAAGAGGAGAAAACGCCCTGTTTGCACCCAGCCCCCTGAACTTTTTCGAATTTTTGCATTTCGGTCCCTGGCATCTCCCCCCTCTGCTCTGCCGCGCCGCGCGCGCGCGCGCCCGCCCGCCGCGCGCCAGGTGGCCGGCGTCGCCTGACCGGCGCGGAGCGCCAGGCCAGTGGCCGCCGCGCCACCCCCGCCACGGCCGGCTTTCCCCCGCCCCGACGCCGCGCCGCCCAGTCCCCGCGCGCGCGTGCTGCCGCGCCCCGGCCGCCGCCCGCCCGGCCAGTACCCGCGCTCCGCCGTGCCGCCCCGGCCCCCGCGCCCCACCAGTCGCCGCGCCAGCCCTCCGCCCGAGCCGCTGCCGCTGCTGCTTCCCCACTCCGCGCCCGGCACTATCTCACCGCGCCCACGCCACAATCGCGGCCGCCCAGTCACCGCGCCCGCTCGCCGCACGCCGCGCCGGCGTTCTGCCGCCGCCCGCCGCGCCCAGTGCACGCCGCTGCCGTGCCCCGCCCCGCGCGTCACCCAGGCATCTCCACGTTCTCCCTCCTGTCCCTATAACACCCCCGCCCCGACCGCCCGCGCGAAGCCCCGCCACCAGAACGCCTCGCCGCGCCATCGCCGCCGCCGAGCACCACCCGCCCGTGGGCAGCCCTCCACAGCCGCCCACTGCCCAAACCGAGCACCCAGCCACCACCACATCACCCCACCGCAGCTCGCCGACCCGCCCAACGCCACCCAGAGCCACCGGAGCACCGCCGCCCGCGCTGCCGTCGCCGCCGCCGCCCCTGCTCGCCGTGGACAGCACGACCCCGACCCCCTCCGTCCAAGCCAAGCCCCGGAGTAGCTTCCCCACACGCCACTGAAGCTCACCGACCGGACCACGCCGCCCCAAGCCCGCCGGAGCACCGCCGTCGACGCGAGCCGCGCCGCCGCCGCCTCTGCTCCAACGCCGGCGAGCCTTTCCCGGGCGTCCCCCACCTGGACAACACCCCCACAAGGTAGCCCTCGCACCCCTGAACCTTCCCCGACCCCCGCCCCTCGCCGCCGGCGAGCCCCCTCGCCGGAATTTCGGCCGGCCGCCGCACCCGAGCCGCCGAGGACCCAATTGCAAGGATTTAAATCTTTAGAAGGGTCTGAGCGTAAGATTCAAGGACCTAGTTGTAAAAGAAAATTTCAAACCTAGATTCAAATTTAGTGAACTTGTAAAATTCGTATAAAATCGTAGAAAATTCAGAAAAATGCAAACTCAACTGTTCTAGAATCCTCAGAACAAACTCTACCACTTTTGTTACACAGATGTTCTCAGAATCTCAAAATATTTTGCTCTACATTAAATAGAAGCTTTAATGGACAAATTTTATACCCACTGTCCTAGAACAGTACTGACCCTGAATTTTGGGCAGTGAACTAGTTGCTGGATGATTAGGACTGTGTAAAAAGATCAGGCACAAATTCCATCTCTAGCTCTGCTGTTTGTTAAACTTAGTTTTAATTCATGTGTAAATGGAATGTTTTATCCCTGTAGTTAGGTGGTGAGCCACCCCTTGAAATTTTTCCTATGCTAATGTATTGGTAACTAGAAGCCAGAGAAAAATTAAGAGACTTTTTATCTCACAGTAACCTATTTATTTGATTTATGTGCTAATAACATACGTTAAATCAAGAAAATAGTATCTTAGCTTGGAAAATCCCCAAATTATTACTGGGAGTTACACTTTGGTAGAAGTTGCTGGGTAAAAGGTTTCATGGACAAAAACCCTATGTAGGGCCCTGTAAAAATGAATCTTTGAAAAGCCTAGGTGTAGAATGTTATATTTTCTGTGATCTAAATACTGCATGATAAATCCTACAAAAATTACAGTAGCTTCTGCATGCTCAAGTGAGAGCTCTGTAAAAATCTTAGCCACAAATGTTGCACCAATTGATCTGTACAAAAAGAACAAGTATCTAACAGCAACAATGAAATCTATTTTTCAGAATTAATCTGTTACATAAAATTGGCTGAAAATTTTACAGTAAGCACATCTTTCCTTGAGGTGTCTAAATCCAAAATTTCATGACCAGAAACTATCCCTTGTAGTAATTACTCTCAAATCGTAATCAAGTGCTATTTCCACGACTTAAACTGTGCACTCATGTAGAATCGACGACTCTCGCCGACGGAACCTACGAGCTGGTGCCCGCGTCCGAGAGTGAACAGCGCGAAGCTCAAGCAAATCTAACTGAAGCTTTTGAAGACCCGAGCCCAAGTTCGGAAGATCCCCAAGCGAACTGCGAAGGCAAGCCCCGGAGCATAACCCATTCTTTTCGAAATTATGCAACGCATTACTCTTTGCTTGTGCATTAAGTTATAGGAGTTGGATGAAAACTTAGTTGCATGATGTCAGGAACCCTTGCGTGAAAACTAGATGTAAGGTTCGATAGAATGCTGTGCTAATAGGACTCCGGTAAAAGTCGAGTGATTTCCTGTCACTCGCGAGAAAATAGGAGTTGAATGACTACTACACGCTGCAATCATAAGGACACGGACGGGTTATGTAACGATGGTTACGCTTGAGGCCCGTCTGTCTAGTGAAAAATGCTAAGGCCGCAGGGTGTGGTAGTGATGGTTAAGTCTTTGAACGTACTAAACACATGCCGAGATTATGGGAACCGGTAAGCTTAAGTACCTGATTGGCCCGGCACGGGGACGGCATCCTACCCTTTGAACTTCGGTCCCATGTGCATATGGCGAGTGCAGAGAGTGGTCACGACCCGGCGCCGAACCGTGGCGTGGGGCTCTTGTACTCTCGGAGGGTAGCCCCGATCCACGACCCGGAAAGAAAGGGGAAAAGTTGCACGTGTGACTCTAGGGAGTAACCACGTGACGTGTGTTTGGGTCTCCCTTGCAAGGTTAAGAAATTCGATTCGAATCGTCCGTTTCTCACGGCTATTGAGACTGCTTAACCATTTTTACCCACAGAGTAAGAAGAGGAACAATGATGATGAATGAACTGGTTGGATGGTAAATTTGATGTTTCACCATGTATGCATTAGATAGCTGCTTACCTAGACTGGCTAACGAAACTAGAATCTTGAGCTAAAAGTTGAAAGTAAGGACCCACTTGTAGTTGCTTTTCGGCAAAACAAACCCCCGAGCTAAAAAGCCTGGCATGTCTAGAGTCGGTGGAGTAGTTCCCACTACTCGGGTAAGTCTTGCTGAGTATTAGTATACTCAGCCTTGCTTGTGACTCGTTTTCAGGTGAACCCTTTGAAGACATGATTGCTAGCTTGACTTGGCCCTGCACTCTTCCCCCTGGTTGGTCGGTGGAATGGGATGCGCCCCCGTCCAACGGAGATAAGGCCGAGTGATGTCTCGTACGGGCTTCATCGAGACATCCTGTATCGTCGAGTAGTTTCCGTTGTTTATTTTCCGCTGCAAATTTAACTCTGAAGAACTTATTTATGTTAATTGAAGTACTTGTTTTCTAAACTCAGAATTAGGCCTGTAATATTTACTTATGCTAATGATGTAATATTTGCTGGAATGTGGTATTCTCTGGGCTCATCGTCGCATGAGCATTTGTATGTACGGCGCTCGATCCGTTCACCGTGGTTGTATCGGGAGGTTATACCCGACAGACCAGTGGATTACTCCGTTTGAAGTGTAAGGTTAACCGAGGATGCCTTAATGGTGATGGTTAATACACTTGAGCCGGATTAATTCAGGTGGTTCTGCCACAGCTGGTATCAAAGCCGTAGCTGGTGCCACAGCTGGCAACAGCGGACACCAGAGCCGAAATACATACGCCAGAGAATGCTACAAGCCTTAAAAACTCATTTACAAAAACTTGACTAGAAGGTTGTGTTGCGAAATGCGTTGGTACGTTAAGGATGGTGCCTAGTTCGTAAAGCCCTAAGGGATTATGGGAAAGTTACTAGGTGGCTATCTAACTTCTATATGTATTATCAACTGACTTCCAGCACATTATTTTCTGTCAAAACTTACTTTCACGCACAACCGACCTTAAATTCTGTAACGACGCACTCGTCGCTAAGGTAAGAAGGTAAGGATCCTCAGCCAACTGAGGGAGCTTGGCCTTCCTGTCGGTGATGCGAACCGAACGCTGCCCTCAAGCAGTGGCTTACTTGAGGTGCTGCCAATATGCCAACTGTTAGTTGAACATATTGGGAGTAGAAGGTTCGGCGCAGGGTATGGCGATCGCTGTTCATACCCCCGTCTCATGACGGTACCCCCGTGAATACGTTATCCCAATAGCGTATGTTAACGTCGTCTGTACGGCGGAAATTGTACAGATATCGTTTCTATAAGTAAACGGTAATGATTACGGACGCTTTCATGAGTGCTGGCATGAAAGGTTCATGATATATATATGCTTGTCGATCTTCTGCAGGTACACTAACCGCGATTACGATAAGTTAAGGGACGAGTAGAAAGACTCGACTAGCTATTATAGCGAGAGCCGTATTGTGTATGCCACCGAAACTATCTTCGTAAGACCAAAACTATTTGGCGATTATTTTATTTTGTGAGGACGAATAGGACGTGCATACATCATGAACATGTGTATCTGAAATCAAAAATGCGTTGTGTGAGAGTGGAAAGGTTCTTGCGTATCTAAGCATGGTTGCATAAGGATTATCTAGAGAAACTGTCCCAAATCTGCCACGACCGAAAAGAGCGATTTATTGACCCAAGAAAATGACCTTTTCTGGAGAAGTTCATGTTGAAAGAATTGTTCCAAATTTTGTGTTCTATCTCCTGTCCAAAAATGAAAAATTCTGAACTTATGGATAATAAGAAATAACAGAAACCTTGAAATGTCAGAATTCTGTCCGGAATAAGCACTTCTGCCTCTTAAATTTTTAGGCCCCCTTCCTGCGGTTTTCTGCAAAAGAGCACAACACGAAACTTGTTCCAAATTTACCCAGAAGGCTGCTGTTAAAATTTGGTAAATTTTGGCTGGGTAGGTTTTCCCTGGTGTACGAAACTCTAGCCCTCTGTTCACTGAAAATTCTGGGTAGACAGTAAGGTAAAACCAGAAAAGAAAGACCATCTTAGAGACCCCTTTTGCTCTGGAGTTGACTAGAAAAGTTGTTCACAAATACCTTAGGAGTGACCTGGTGAAATTTGAGAATTTTTGGATGAGAACTGTGGGAGTTATGATTATTTCTGCACACTATACAGAATCTGTCCTTGTGCTGTTCACAGTTTTTCGCCATCTCACTCCATTTGATCTTTTGTTCAGATGGCCGCGCCTGTTGAGATGATGGTGAATGAGGATGGACGCGTGCACTCGCAGTGTCTCCACTGGGAGGGCTTTCCCTCTATTTTGTGGGATGTTCTGCGTACCGCGGGCTATCTAATTCCCCCACGTTACGCCGGACTGGAGTTTGCAGAAAATGGAGTTACCCAGTGCCGTGTCAATGTGACCATCTTTTCGCACCCGCTACACCCGGAGTGGCCCGCCTTGGAGCTTGAGGCTGTTGGTCGCCGTTTGGCCGATACTTGGGAGCTTGCAGCCATGAGGGCGCTCACCATATTTTGTGCGCAGCGTCCCGAGGTTGTCACACTCACTCCCATTGGATTGTTTCCTGCTGCCCAGGACAACGACCCCTTTTGGCTCAACAGGGTGCAGCACGCACAGTATTTGGTAGACTTCCATGCCCAGGAGACTATCCATACCTCCGTGCGGTGCATGAGTGCACTCTACCGACTTCTGACTCTCCAGAGTCAGGCACTCGAGCAGCTCACTGATCTTGCTCAGGCCTACCATATGATGGCAGATACCAGGGATGAGCAAATAAAGGAGCTCAGTCAGGATCTTGAGGACAGAGATGCTCAGATTGGCCAACTTGAGGGCCAAATCCAGGAGCAGGACACTCTCATGGATGAGAGAGATACCACGATAGCACAGTTGGAGGAGCAGCTCCATGATCTGAACCTTGAGTTGGAGGACGCTAATGAGCACATTCAGTGGCATCATGATCAGAATGACCATCCCCATGAGGACGACATGGAGGAGGATGAGGAGGAACCCCAGGAGATTGATGGTATCTCAGGTATGGATTTCGAGGGTGAGGTACCACAGGCACCTCGGATGGGAGCCCACTCTCCTGCTCACAGCGAGTCGTCCGTCAACGACTTGGACGATTTCTAGAGGACGACCTAGGAGGACTTTTGCACATACTCCTCGATAGGGTAGCCTAACTTTTGGCAAGTGTTGTAATAGGCTAACTAGGAGTTGAGTAACTCTTTTGTGTTGGGTACACCTGAATCAGGTGGACACCCTCAGCATGTAAGGAACGGCGATAAACTTGGTGATTTCGTTGTAAGTTGGTAAACGATGGAATCCACAATCGCTGAGACTTGTCGGAATTTTTACCCATGTCTCCTTGCATTTCTTGGCTGAGTGTTGAATACCAGACTTGTGCTAAATTTTGTGATCTAGGTTCTCACAAAAATTCAGCATCATTGGACCTCGCTAGTTTAAGATATAGGCGAAACCGTACCGACCAATCTGCTAAAAAAAAAAAAAAAAAAAAAAAAACAGCTAAGACAGCAAGGCAAAGGACGAGCTTTTCGACCACCTTAGCCATAGTTCTAGCACCGAAGTTAAATGCCAAAGTGGTGCATTCCTAAATTCTCTGACTACTGCCAATGTTGAGATGTTTTGGATGGACCCACAGCAGGCTATGATTTTTCTCGTAGCAAACAGAGGTTCTGTCCATACTTCTAGCTCAGACTTCGGAAGTCTAGGACTACACCAATTATTTATGAATCAAGGAAGTAATATGGATCGCGTTGCTGATGGTAACCTTTCACATTTCAGATGGTTGGATCAACACGTGGCAACCCCGAGGGTTTTGGTGCCGGTGGCAGCCGCTCGCGACAATCGCCACCACCCCCGCCCAGTTTGGTGGAAGTGATGGCCGCTCAAACCGAGCTGTTACGTCAGATTGTGCAAGGGCAACACCAGCAGAGGGGTGGGCACAATGCTCACCAACCACAAGCTGCAGGATACACGGATTTCCTGGGGACCCAGCCTCCCTTGTTCCATAAGGCAGAGGAACCCCTGGACGCAGATGCATGGATTCGCACCATAGAATCCAAGTTCACACTACTTGTGGCCCCATGCTCAGAAGCCAACAAATCTCGTTTTGCCGCGCAACAGCTTCGCGGTACCGCTCGTCTGTGGTGGGACCACTATTCTGCGATGCTCCCGGCTGATCATGTGGTCGACTGGGATGAATTCAAGACCGCGTTCCGGGCACATCATATCCCCGAGGGTCTCATGGAGAGAAAGTTGAATGAGTTCCTGGCACTCACCCAAGGCACCCGCACCGTGTTGCAGTACGCCCAGGCGTTCAACAACCTATGCCAATATGCAGGCTATCACGCTGATACGGATGCCAAGAAGCGTGATCGTTTCCGCCGAGGTCTGAATACCAAGCTCAAGGAACGTCTGAACCTAGCCAGGGCTGACACCTACAATGAGTTGGTCAATATGGCCATTACCCAGGAGGACTGTATCATGGCACACCGGGCAGAGAAGAAGAGAAAGGCACCCGCAGGGCCATCAAGTGCCCAACCACCAAGGTATCGCATCGTGCAAAATACCGCACCCACAGCTCCACCAAGGGCCCCGCAGCCAGGAAGATGGATTGCCAGACCCCCACAGCAGCCAGGCATGGTACGACCCCCGATGCCTTCACAGAATGGTCCGAGGCCCATTCTTCAGCAGTCTCTTCGACCTAGCCCCGCAAATCGCTGTTTCAAATGCGGGAGTTCCAGCCACTTCGCACGCGAATGCCCTCAGCCTGGACAGCCCAACCAAGGTCAAGGATCCAACCCGAACGCTAAGAACAGGGGCAAGAGACAAACCCTGCAAGTCAAGCAAGGACGGATTAACTTCACCACGCTTGCACAGCTTCCAGAAGGAGCCCCAGTAATGTCGGGTACATTCTCTATCCATAACAAGCCTGCCGTTATATTATTTGATTCTGGTGCATCGCATAGTTTCATAAGTGCAAAATTCGGTGCAAAAGTAGGCTTGGATATTTGTCACACAAAAGGGTCATATATGATATCAACACCGGGTGGTAAAATTGCTTCAAACCAAATGGTCAGACAAGTACCAGTCAAATTGGGTAGTAAAACCATCGACACGGACCTTGTCCTTTTACCCCTTGACGGCATGGACATTATTTTGGGAATGAACTGGATGGCTATGCATGGAGTCACACTGGACCTTTCTTCCCGAGCCGTTGAGATGAATTCACCTAGTCACGGAGCCACTACCCTTTACCTACCATTCATAGATTGCACGACTTCCTGTGCTTATAAGATGGAAGGACTTAAGCTAGATGAGATTCTTGTGGTGAACGAGTATGCCGATGTTTTCCCGGATGACTTACCAGGAATGCCACCGGATAGGGATATTGAGTTCGTTATTGAACTACAACCAGGCACTGCCCCTATATCCAAAAGACCATATAGGATGCCCCCTAAGGAATTGGCCGAGCTGAAAATTCAACTCCAAGAACTACTGGACAAAGGTTTTATTCGCCCTAGCGCGTCACCTTGGGGATGTCCAGCCCTATTCGTAAAGAAGAAGGATGACAGTTTAAGATTATGTGTGGACTACCGACCTCTCAATGCGGTAACTGTTAAAAATAAATACCCCCTTCCTCGCATCGATGTACTCTTCGATCAATTAGCTGGAGCCAGAGTCTTCTCAAAGATTGATCTTCGTTCGGGATATCATCAGATCAAGATTCGCCCGTGCGATGTCCCTAAGACTGCCTTCTCCACACGATATGGACTATATGAGTTTTTGGTCATGTCCTTTGGACTCACCAATGCCCCTGCCTACTTCATGTATCTCATGAATTCGGTATTCATGCCCGAACTTGACAAATTCGTCGTAGTGTTCATCGACGACATTCTTATCTATTCCAAGGATGAGGAAGAGCATGCCAAGCACCTTCGCATTGTTCTTCAGCGACTCAGAAACCATCAGCTCTATGCTAAGTTTTCTAAGTGTGAATTCTGGTTGGATACTGTAAAGTTCTTAGGTCACACGATCTCCAGCGAAGGCATAGCTGTTGACCCCAGCAAGGTACAAGAGGTGATGGATTGGAAACCCCCTACCTCTGTTCATCAGATTCGCAGTTTTCTCGGCTTAGCCGGTTACTACCGTCGCTTCATCCCGGATTTCTCTCGAATCGCTAAGCCCATGACGGAACTATTGAAGAAGGAAGTAAAGTTTGTATGGAATGAGAAGTGTGAGGAAGCCTTCCACACTCTCAGAGGGCATCTGACTACGGCACCTGTGTTAGCTCAACCCGATAATACCAAGTCATTCGATGTGTATTGTGACGCATCAGGTACTGGTCTAGGATGTGTGCTTATGCAAGAGAATCGAGTGATTGCATATGCCTCACGAGCCCTTCGGCCCCACGAACAGAATTATCCCACGCATGACCTTGAGCTCGCAGCCGTCATTCACGCTCTGAAGATATGGAGACACTATCTCATGGGTACACAGTGCAATATCTACACGGATCATAAGAGTCTCAAGTACATCTTCACACAAGCCGATCTGAATATGAGACAACGAAGATGGCTAGAATTAATCAAAGATTATGACCTTGAAGTGCACTATCACCCCGGTAAGGCTAATGTAGTCGCGGATGCACTAAGCCGCAAGTCCCATTGCCATTGCTTATCCATGGGGTCCTACCATGAGACATTATGTGCAGACATGAGGAAGCTTAACTTGGAAATGGTTTCCCAAGGCACTCTAAATCACATCTCAGTTGAGCCCACTCTTCACGACCAAATCGTCATGGCACAACTACATGATGAAGGAATCAAGATCATCAAACAAAAACTCTCTCTAGGTGAGGAGAAGTACAAATGTTTCCGCCAGGACCCTAAGGGAGTTCTATGGTTCGAAAGTCGTATAGTCGTTCCGAAGGATCGTGAACTCCGCAAGCAAATTCTTGATAAGGCACACCTCTCCAAATTCTCTATCCACCCCGGCAGTAGCAAAATGTATCAGGACCTAAGGCAAAACTTCTGGTGGACTAGAATGAAAAGGGAAATTGCTACGTATGTCTCGGAATGTGACACGTGCCAGAGAGTAAAAGCTAGCCACTTAAAGGTGGCCGGTACACTTCAACCGTTACCTATACCATCATGGAAATGGGAAGACATAAGTATGGACTTCATCGTGGGATTACCAAACACTTCCCAGAAACATGATTCCATATGGGTTATCGTTGATAGACTCACGAAGACGGCACATTTTCTTCCGGTGCACACCACCTATTCTACCAAGAAATATGCCGAGATTTACCTCGATCGTATTATTTGCCTGCATGGAATACCTAAGACAATCATTTCCGATCGTGGTCCTCAGTTTGTAGCACGCTTTTGGGAACAACTGCAAACATCTCTTGGCACCAAGCTGATTCGCAGCTCAGCATACCATCCCCAGACCGATGGACAAACGGAAAGAGTAAACCAAATTCTTGAAGACATGCTGAGAGCTTGTGTCATTCATTATGACAAGAATTGGGACAAATGCCTACCCCTGGCAGAGTTCTCTTACAACAACAGCTACCAAACGAGTTTGAAAATGGCACCATTTGAGGCACTGTACGGACGAAGGTGTCGAACCCCTTTGAGCTGGTCACAAACCGGAGAACGTAAAATAATTGGACCCGACCTGGTAATCGAGGCGGAGGAGAAAGTAAAAGTAATACAAGCAAATCTTAAAGCCGCACAAGCCCGACAAAAGAGCTATTCTGACAAAAGGAGAAAGCCCCTAAAGTTCGAAGTTGGCGATCATGTCTATCTTCGAGTTTCACCAACCAAAGGAGTGCGAAGATTTGGAATCAAAGGCAAACTAGCTCCCCGTTATATTGGTCCTTACGAAATCATGGAGAGCTGCGGACCCGTAGCCTACAAATTACGACTGCCCCCTCAGCTCACGGCCACCCATGATGTCTTCCACGTATCTCAACTCAAGAAGTGTATTCGAGTCCCTACCGAGGTTGTGGAACAACAAGAAATATCGTTAGAACCCGATCTCTCGTATGTCGAACACCCAATTAAGATTCTGGATCAAAAAGAAAGAGAGACCAGGAAGAAAGTGATTAGAATGTATAAGATACAATGGAATCGCCACACGGAAGAAGAAGCCACCTGGGAAACGGAAAGCTACCTGAACCAACATTTCCCTGGGTTTCTGGTCTCAACCACTGGTATGTGCAGCCACGCCCACACTAAGAATTACCGAATCTCGGGGCGAGATTCTTGTTAAGGGGGGAAGGCTGTGACAACCCTGGTAATTAAAATTCCGAAATCAATGTCATTAGCCTAACTCTATGTGTTAAACCAACTAATGAGAGGGTGGAAAGAATTTAAAACGGGTTCAGTTGGACTTCAAATTAAATTTGGGCACATTTGGGCACATTTGAAACTTTTAAAATAACTTTAAAACCATAAGCCAAATGAAATTTTGCCTGAAACCAAAGTTGTAGAACTTTTTATTTCGAACAACTTTCGTGTTCAAAAGTTTTTGAAATTCAAATCAGAAAGAGGAGAAAACGCCCTGTTTGCACCCAGCCCCCTGAACTTTTTCGAATTTTTGCATTTCGGTCCCTGGCATCTCCCCCCTCTGCTCTGCCGCGCCGCGCGCGCGCGCGCCCGCCCGCCGCGCGCCAGGTGGCCGGCGTCGCCTGACCGGCGCGGAGCGCCAGGCCAGTGGCCGCCGCGCCACCCCGCCACGGCCGGCTTTCCCCCGCCCCGACGCCGCGCCGCCCAGTCCCCGCGCGCGCGTGCTGCCGCGCCCCCGGCCGCCGCCCGCCCGGCCAGTACCCGCGCTCCGCCGTGCCGCCCCGGCCCCCGCGCCCCACCAGTCGCCGCGCCAGCCCTCCGCCCGAGCCGCTGCCGCTGCTGCTTCCCCACTCCGCGCCCGGCACTATCTCACCGCGCCCACGCCACAATCGCGGCCGCCCAGTCACCGCGCCCGCTCGCCGCACGCCGCGCCGGCGTTCTGCCGCCGCCCGCCGCGCCCAGTGCACGCCGCTGCCGTGCCCCGCCCCGCGCGTCACCCAGGCATCTCCACGTTCTCCCTCCTGTCCCTATAACACCCCCGCCCCGACCGCCCGCGCGAAGCCCCGCCACCAGAACGCCTCGCCGCGCCATCGCCGCCGCCGAGCACCACCCGCCCGTGGGCAGCCCTCCACAGCCGCCCACTGCCCAAACCGAGCACCCAGCCACCACCACATCACCCCACCGCAGCTCGCCGACCCGCCCAACGCCACCCAGAGCCACCGGAGCACTGCCGCCCGCGCTGCCGTCGCCGCCGCCGCCCCTGCTCGCCGTGGACAGCACGACCCCGACCCCCTCCGTCCAAGCCAAGCCCCGGAGTAGCTTCCCCACACGCCACTGAAGCTCACCGACCGGACCACGCCGCCCCAAGCCCGCCGGAGCACCGCCGTCGACGCGAGCCGCGCCGCCGCCGCCTCTGCTCCAACGCCGGCGAGCCTTTCCCGGGCGTCCCCCACCTGGACAACACCCCCACAAGGTAGCCCTCGCACCCCTGAACCTTCCCCGACCCCCGCCCCTCGCCGCCGGCGAGCCCCCTCGCCGGAATTTCGGCCGGCCGCCGCACCCGAGCCGCCGAGGACCCAATTGCAAGGATTTAAATCTTTAGAAGGGTCTGAGCGTAAGATTCAAGGACCTAGTTGTAAAAGAAAATTTCAAACCTAGATTCAAATTCAGTGAACTTGTAAAATTCGTATAAAATCGTAGAAAATTCAGAAAAATGCAAACTCAACTGTTCTAGAATCCTCAGAACAAACTCTACCACTTTTGTTACACAGATGTTCTCAGAATCTCAAAATATTTTGCTCTACATTAAATAGAAGCTTTAATGGACAAATTTTATACCCACTGTCCTAGAACAGTACTGACCCTGAATTTTGGGCAGTGAACTAGTTGCTGGATGGTTAGGACTGTGTAAAAAGATCAGGCACAAATTCCATCTCTAGCTCTGCTGTTTGTTAAACTTAGTTTTAATTCATGTGTAAATGGAATGTTTTATCCCTGTAGTTAGGTGGTGAGCCACCCCTTGAAATTTTTCCTATGCTAATGTATTGGTAACTAGAAGCCAGAGAAAAATTAAGAGACTTTTTATCTCACAGTAACCTATTTATTTGATTTATGTGCTAATAACATACGTTAAATCAAGAAAATAGTATCTTAGCTTGGAAAATCCCCAAATTATTACTGGGAGTTACACTTTGGTAGAAGTTGCTGGGTAAAAGGTTTCATGGACAAAAACCCTATGTAGGGCCCTGTAAAAATGAATCTTTGAAAAGCCTAGGTGTAGAATGTTATATTTTCTGTGATCTAAATACTGCATGATAAATCCTACAAAAATTACAGTAGCTTCTGCATGCTCAAGTGAGAGCTCTGTAAAAATCTTAGCCACAAATGTTGCACCAATTGATCTGTACAAAAAGAACAAGTATCTAACAGCAACAATGAAATCTATTTTTCAGAATTAATCTGTTACATAAAATTGGCTGAAAATTTTACAGTAAGCACATCTTTCCTTGAGGTGTCTAAATCCAAAATTTCATGACCAGAAACTATCCCTTGTAGTAATTACTCTCAAATCGTAATCAAGTGCTATTTCCACGACTTAAACTGTGCACTCATGTAGAATCGACGACTCTCGCCGACGGAACCTACGAGCTGGTGCCCGCGTCCGAGAGTGAACAGCGCGAAGCTCAAGCAAATCTAACTGAAGCTTTTGAAGACCCGAGCCCAAGTTCGGAAGATCCCCAAGCGAACTGCGAAGGCAAGCCCCGGAGCATAACCCATTCTTTTCGAAATTATGCAACGCATTACTCTTTGCTTGTGCATTAAGTTATAGGAGTTGGATGAAAACTTAGTTGCATGATGTCAGGAACCCTTGCGTGAAAACTAGATGTAAGGTTCGATAGAATGCTGTGCTAATAGGACTCCGGTAAAAGTCGAGTGATTTCCTGTCACTCGCGAGAAAATAGGAGTTGAATGACTACTACACGCTGCAATCATAAGGACACGGACGGGTTATGTAACGATGGTTACGCTTGAGGCCCGTCTGTCTAGTGAAAAATGCTAAGGCCGCAGGGTGTGGTAGTGATGGTTAAGTCTTTGAACGTACTAAACACATGCCGAGATTATGGGAACCGGTAAGCTTAAGTACCTGATTGGCCCGGCACGGGGACGGCATCCTACCCTTTGAACTTCGGTCCCATGTGCATATGGCGAGTGCAGAGAGTGGTCACGACCCGGCACCGAACCGTGGCGTGGGGCTCTTGTACTCTCGGAGGGTAGCCCCGATCCACGACCCGGAAAGAAAGGGGAAAAGTTGCACGTGTGACTCTAGGGAGTAACCACGTGACGTGTGTTTGGGTCTCCCTTGCAAGGTTAAGAAATTCGATTCGAATCGTCCGTTTCTCACGGCTATTGAGACTGCTTAACCATTTTTACCCACAGAGTAAGAAGAGGAACAATGATGATGAATGAACTGGTTGGATGGTAAATTTGATGTTTCACCATGTATGCATTAGATAGCTGCTTACCTAGACTGGCTAACGAAACTAGAATCTTGAGCTAAAAGTTGAAAGTAAGGACCCACTTGTAGTTGCTTTTCGGCAAAACAAACCCCCGAGCTAAAAAGCCTGGCATGTCTAGAGTCGGTGGAGTAGTTCCCACTACTCGGGTAAGTCTTGCTGAGTATTAGTATACTCAGCCTTGCTTGTGACTCGTTTTCAGGTGAACCCTTTGAAGACATGATTGCTAGCTTGACTTGGCCCTGCACTCTTCCCCCTGGTTGGTCGGTGGAATGGGATGCGCCCCCGTCCAACGGAGATAAGGCCGAGTGATGTCTCGTACGGGCTTCATCGAGACATCCTGTATCGTCGAGTAGTTTCCGTTGTTTATTTTCCGCTGCAAATTTAACTCTGAAGAACTTATTTATGTTAATTGAAGTACTTGTTTTCTAAACTCAGAATTAGGCCTGTAATATTTACTTATGCTAATGATGTAATATTTGCTGGAATGTGGTATTCTCTGGGCTCATCGTCGCATGAGCATTTGTATGTACGGCGCTCGATCCGTTCACCGTGGTTGTATCGGGAGGTTATACCCGACAGACCAGTGGATTACTCCGTTTGAAGTGTAAGGTTAACCGAGGATGCCTTAATGGTGATGGTTAATACACTTGAGCCGGATTAATTCAGGTGGTTCTGCCACAACTGGTATGTGCACCCACGCCCACGCTAAGAATTACCGAATCTCGGGGCGAGATTCTTGTTAAGGGGGGGAAGGCTGTGACAACCCTGGTAATTACTTCTCCAAAATCAATGTCATTAGCCTAACTCTATGATTAAACCAACTAATGAAAGGGTGGAAAGAATTAAAACGAGTTCAGTTGGAATTCAAATTTAATTTGAGCACTTTGGGTTACTTTTGAACTTTTAAATCTAACTTTCAAACCATAAGCCAAATGAGATTTTGCCTAAAACGAAAGTTGTAGAACTTTTTATTTTGAACAACTTTCGTGTTCAAAAATTTTTGAAATTCAAATCAGAAGGAGGAGAAAACGCCGTGTTTGCACCCAGCCCCCTGAAATTTTCCAAATTCTTGCATCCAGGCCCCTCGCCCCCCCCCCCCCCCCTCTCTCCTCCGCGCCCGACCGCCGCGCGCCCGGTGGCCGGCGTCGCCTGACCGGCGCGAGGCGCTAGGGCCAGTGGCCGCCGCACCACCCCGCCACGGCCGGCTTTGCCCCGCCCCCACGCCGCGCGGCCAGTCAGCGCCCGCGCGTGCTGCCGCGCCCAGCCCGCCGCCCGGCCGTCCAGTCCCCGCGCTCCACCGTGCCGCCCCGGCTCCCGCGCCCCGCCCGTCGCGGCGTCTGCCCTCCGCCCGAGCCGCTGCAGCAGCTCCTTCTCCAATCCGTGCGCCACGCTATCTCCTCTCTGCCACGCCAAATCCCCGGCCACCAGTAGCTCGTGCCCGCTCGCCGCCCGCCGCGCCGACGTCCTGCTGCCGCCCGCCGTGGCCAGTGCACGCCGTTGCCGTGCCCCGCCCCGCGCGTCGCCCAGGCACCTCCACACCCCCTCCTGCCCCTATAAAAGCCCCGCCCCGGCCACCCGCGCGAGTCCCAGCCACCAGAACGCCTCGCCGTCGCCATCGCCGCCGCCGAGCGCCGCCCGCCCGTGGACAGCCCTCCACAGCCGCCCCCTGCCCAAATTGAAGCGCCAGCCACCACTACATCACCACACCGAAGCTCGCCGACCCGCCCAACGCCGCCCAGAGCCACCGGAGCGCCGCCGCCCGCGCTGCCGCCGCCGCCGCCGCCCCTGCTCACCGTGGACAGCACGACCCCGACCCCCTCCGTCCAAGCCGAGCCCCTGAGCAGCTTCCCCACGCGCCACTGAAGCTCGCCGACCGGACCACACCGCCCCAAGCCCGCCGGAGCACCGCCGTCCACGCGAGCCGCGCCGCCGCCGCCTCTGCTCCAACGCCGGCGAGCCCTTCCCGGCCGTCCCCCACCTGAACAACACCCCCACAAGATAGCCCTTGCACCCCTGAACCTTCCCCGACCCTCGCCCCTCGCCGCTGGTGAGCCCCCTCGCCGGAATTTCGGCCGGCCGCCGCACCCGAGCCGCCCGAGGACCCAATTGCAAGAATTTAAATCTTTAGAAGGGTCTGCACGTAAGATTCAAGGACCTAGTTGTAAAAGAAAGTTTCAAACCTAGATTCAAATTCAGTGAACTTGCAAAATTCGTATAAAATCGTAGAAAATTCAGAAAAATGCAAACTCAACTGTTCTGGAATCCTCAGAACAAACTCTACCACTTTTGTTACAAAAGGTTTCTCAGAATCTCGACATATTTTGCTCTACATTAAATAGAAGCTTTAATGGACTTATTTTGTACCCACTGTTCTAGAACAATGCTGACCCTAAATTTTGGGCAGTGAGTTAGTTGCTTGATGATTGGGGCTGTGTAAAAAGATCAGGCCGAAATTCCAACTCTAGCTTGACTGTTTATTAGACTTAGTTTCATATCATATTTAAGTAAAATGTTTTATCCCTGCAGTTAGGTGGTGAATCACCCAATGAAACTTTTTCTATGATAATGTATTGGTACCTAGAAGCCAGAGAAAAATTAGGAGAATTTGTATCTCACAGTAACCCACTTATTTGATTTATGTGCTAATAACATACATTAAATCAAGAAAATAGTATCTTAGCTTGGAAAATTCTCAAATTTTTACTGGGAGATACACTATGGTAGAGGTTGCTGTGTAAAACGTTCCAGGGACAAACACCCTGTGTAGGGTCCTATAAAAATGAATCCTTGAATAGCCTAGGTGTAGAATGTCATATTTTCTATGCTCTGAATACTTCATGATAAATCCTACAAAAATTATAGTAGCTTCTGCATGCTTAAGTGAAAGCTCTGTAAAAATCTTAGACTCATTTATTGCACCAATTGTTCTGTACAAAAAGAACAAGGATCTAACAGCCACTATGTAATGTATTTTTCATAATTAATCTGTTACATAAAATTGGCTGAAAATTTTGCAGTAAGCGCATCTTTCCCTGATGTGCCTAAATCCAAAATTTCATGACCAGAAACTATCCATTGTAGTAATTACTCTCAAATCGTAATCAAGTGCCATTTCCACGACTTAAACTTGTGCACTCATGTAGAATCGACGACTCTCGCCGACGGAACTTACGAGCTGGTGCCCGCGTCCGAGAGTGAGCAGCGTGAAGCTCAAGCAAATCTAACTGAAGCTTTTGAAGACCCGAGCCCAAGTTCGGAAGAGCCCCAAGCGAACTGCGAAGGCAAGCCCCGGAGCATAACCCATTCTTTCCGAAATTATGCAACACATTATTCTTTGCTTGTGCATTAAGTTTATAGGAGTTGGATGAAAACTTAGTTGCATGATATCAGGAACCCTTGCTTGAAAACTAGACGTAAGGTTCGATAGAATGCTGTGCTAATAGGACTCCAGTAAAAGTCGAGTGATTTCCTGTCACTCGCGAGAAAATAGGAGTTGAATGTCTACTACACGCTGCAATCATAAGGACACGGACGGGTTATGTAACGATGGTTACGATTGAGGCCCGTCTGTCTAGTGAAAAATGCTAAGGCCGCAGGGTGTGGTAGTGATGGTTAAGTCTTTGAACGTACTAAACACATGCCGAGATTATGGGAATCGGTAAGCTTAAGTACCTGATTGGCCCGGCAAGGGGACGGCATCCTACCCTTTGAACTTCGGTCCCATGTGCATATGGCGAGTGCAGAGAGTGGTCACGACCCGGCGCCGAACCGTGGCGTGGGGCTCTTGTACTCTCGGAGGGTAGCCCCGATCCACGACCCGGAAAGAAAGGGGAAAAGTTGCACGTGTGACTCTAGGGAGTAACCACGTGACGTGTGTTTGGGTTTCCCTTGCAAGGTTAAGAAATTCGATTCGAATCGTCCGTTTCTCACGGCTATTGAGACTGCTTAACCATTTTTACCCACAGAGTAAGAAGAGGAACAATGATGATGAATGAATTGGTTGGATGAAAAATTTAATGCTTCACCATGTATGCTTTTAGATAGCTGCTTATCTAGACTGGCTAACGAAACTAGAATCTTGAGCTAAAAGTTGAAAGTAAGGACCCACTTGTAGATGCTTTTCGGCAAAACAACCCCTGAGCCAAAAAGCCTTGCATGTCTAGAGTCAGTGGAGTAGATTCCGCTACACGGGTAAGTCTTGCTGAGTATTAGTATACTCAGCCTTGCTTGTGGCTCATTTCAGGTGAGACCTTCGAAGATATGATTGCTAGCTTGACTTGGCCCTGCACTCTTCCCCCTGGTTGGTCGGTGGAATGGGATACGCCCCCGTCCAATGGAGATGACGCCGAGTGATGCCTCGTACGGGCTTCATCGAGACATTCTGTATCGTCGAGTAGTTCCGTCGTTTATTTCCGCTGCAACTTAAACTCTGAAGAACTTATTTGTGATCATTGAAGTACTTGAGTTCTAAAATCAAAACTTGGTCTGTAATCTTTACTTATGTTAATGTGTAATATTTGCTGGAATGTGGTATTCTCTGGGCTCATCGTCGCATGAGCGTTTGTGTGTATGGCGCTCGATCCGTTCACCGTGGTTGTATCGGGAGGTTATACCCGACAGACCAGTGGATTACTCCGATTGAAGTGTAAGGTTAACCGAGAATGCCTTAATGGTGATGGTTAATACACTTGAGCCGGATTAATTCAGGTGGTTCTGCCACACCATGTTTTGCTTTTCATTTTCTTTTAACCCAGACCGAGGGCCCACGTGTCAGCCTCTGGCTGAGGCTAACAGGTTGACCCCACTAACCTGGACCGTTGACCCTGACCTTGACCATTGACTGGTCAACGTTGACCAGTCAATGCTGACGTCAGCCTGCATAGACCCACCAATGACATCATGCTGACGTCAGCATGCCACGTGGCACACTCTAGTGGCGCCAAGTGCCACTACCGTGCATTTTTCTTTTCCAAAATTCTTTATTAATTTCAAAAATGTTTTTAACCTTTAAAAATTCATACTAAATCAACCGGACCTCCAAAAATTATGAAACAAGTTTCATAATTCACCTAAAATCATGATCTACCCGTTAGAATAGGAATTGAGTGATTTGGACCTTCTTTTGTATACCTTTTTTGCACTTTTGCACTTTGACCCCTATACTTATATGTATTTACGAATAGGACCCAACTCCGAGGAGCTGATCGACACGCCAGGTTCACGCCCATCTATGAACTGAATACCTATTAGGCATTGCTTGCTAGAATGCTACCGCTTCTGAGTTATTTGATGAGATAAACCTGTATAGCCCTTGTTTATCCTGATTCCTTGTACCCAACTTTAATATATATGAGATAACACCTCTTGATGTGCATGTGTTTGTGTGGGATGATGTGATTATAGTCTTGGCGTGAGTTGAGACTCTTATGAGGAGTTGGGGGATGGGAATCTAGCTTGGGCGAGTTAAACTTAACTCGATCTTCTGATCAAGGGCTTGGGTTGTGCGTTGGGCACTTCCTACAGAGTACCTATGGCGGGTACATGTCCTTCGGGACGATGGATGCTTCGGGACGTTTAGAGGAGTTTGGAGGGCTATACCTGTAATGGGTGCCGTTGACGGACCGTTGCGCCGGATAGGTCTTTGTGGAAGATACTCGCCTCGGCAATTAAGGCCCGAGGTAGTGGACCTGGGGATGGAACTATGTCAAACGTACACACCACTTCTCTGTTAAAAGGGGAGATCCGATCCGAGCTTGTGACGCGCAGTACCATGCCTGTAGGGGGATAGGGAATCAGTGTAAGGGAAAGAGGTGCTGACCTCACGTCCCCCGAATTGCGGGGTCTTGCGTGGCCCAGTGTAGAAGGCATCATAGTTCCGGGGCAACCTCTTGCGGGAGGAAGCATCCCAAACCCGAGAAGGCAGGATGAGGACCGTTTCAGCTAGTATCGTTGACTAGTGTCTCGGAGTCAGACGGTGTGCTCCCCGTTGGCTTGGAGTCGAGTGGGTACAGGTGTACAAACCCTGCAGGGTGAAAACTATACGTATAGCCGCGTACTCGGTCATGTACAACTCTTGATCTGGCTTCGCCTTCATAGTTAGTGTTACTTGACTTCTACCTCCCTCTAGTCTTGTTTTCTTGTCTGAGGTAGTTAAGGTGCGACGAGTGGGAGTTCTCGCACCGATTTGGAGGGTTTTGGAGGTGTGAGTGACCCCGGAACCTGGAGTGCTAGGACGGCCCGTGTCGAGGAGATGTGGATGATTTAAAAGATTTACTTCATTTCTTAGGAAACCCTTGCCTTTATCCTTGATCTGTTTGAATACCCTTTAGACTAGTCCACTTAAAGCTTGCATACGGATGGTGACGTTGACCTATCCCATTCCTTGGGGATAGATTGGTACGATGCACAGTTTGACCAGGAGTACGACCCCAATGACGACGGATGGTACGACCGAGGGTGGTGCTACGCTCAAGATGCCTGTGGAAGAAGAATCGTCAGAGATCAAGGACGGCCCGAAGTCTAGCTATCGCTTTTCGGTTTAACCCAAGAGGCTTGTAAGGGAAACGTACTATAAATCCTATGGATTTATGTAATAATTAAACCCTTCGATGCTTTTATTCGAAGAATGACTTTATTTACTACCTGGAATGAGTTATGTATGTGATAGCTACTGATCTAGGGGCTATCACGACGATACAGGGAGTCGGGTTTTCATTTCAAAAACTCGGTTCGTTTCATGATGTATTTCTTCGTGATGTGCCGGTCAAGATGTCATGGACTTGTGTTTGTGAGCACGCAGGTGAAGTTTGGGCCTGAAAGGCCACAGTGCCAGACCGGCCTGCTTGGGGGAGGCCGGCCCGCTTAGGAGTTGTCAGCCGGCCTGAAATTTCACCCAAACCGGCCAAGTTTTGCACAGTGAGCTCCTGAACAAGATGGCACATATGTTGGAGAACTGGCTACTGCTTTGCTGGGATGGAGATGTGGAGAAGGTCAAATGGACTATCGAAAGACTAAAGAACAAGAGCCAGCAACCTCTATGGCTGACCGGATGCTCTCCGGAGATGGTGACTGCTACATAATCACCATGAGCTCATCAGTTATCACAGTTGGGAACATCCAAGCCGGCCTCTAGTCACATCATTTCTAAGGGTGGTGAGGTTCTTGAGTTAGAGGTCTTTTTGGATGTATTTCCTGATGTTGTGATGGCTAGCGGATGCGCTTAGAATACGTGTAAACCTGAATCAGAACTTGTGAACGTTGGTGCTTTGTTTCGATGAAATAAAGTGGGATGAACCTTTTCTCTAAAAAAAGTAAGGATTGGGTTGTTCCCACTTGTTGGTTTGAGGCTTATATTTTCATACCAGCAGGCCGTAGATTCGTGCTTCGGTACGCCCGCCTCCATCTAGTCAGTTCCCACCCACGCACCGCACCGAGCCAGCCATCATTGCATTCACCGCTAGGCCCACAACCACCGACGGCACCCAACCTTATCTTCTATGTGCGGTTGCCGTTCGTCTTCCTCCTCCCATCCTCCTCTTCCTAGTACTTCCTCACCTCTCTCTCCCCCGTCCGTACTCACTTCCCCTGCCTACTCACACCCGCCGCCTCCCGCGCCGTCCCTCCCTCACCCCCCATCCTGTTGAGCTTGGGCCAGAGTCAGCGCAGCTGTCATCCTCACCTTCATCATCTGCTGCCTCTTGGTGCCCCCACGCCAGCGCACCACCCCGTTGACCTTCGGCCATGGGTGCTCCACAACGTCGTCAACCGTGAGGCGGCCGCGGAGCTGCTACTGCCAAGCCGGCGGGGGCGGCGGGCTGCGCCTGAGCAGGGCACCATGCTCACCGTACCTGAGGAGCGGGGAGGAGCTCGGTAGTGGTCCTTCCTGCTATGTTGGCCCTTCTCCGCCGTGGGGGTGTTGATGTTTCCTAGCGTCACGAAAATAAATCCGCAAGCGCACGGATATCGTTGTAGCTTTCACCCAAGAGTATTCCAAGGGTATCGTATCCACTGAGGAACGTGTGTACTTTCTCTAAGGTTCAGGTTCATCCAAGGACACCACACCCGCTAGAGGTGAGGGTAGAGAGGTTTCCTAAGGCTGGGTTTCAGAGATAAGAAAGATCTGTCCTAGCTGCTAGCTTCGGGCTACTGGCTTCTCACAGAATAAGACTGGTGAGTTCCAGCATTACGGCACCGGGATATACCCGAATGGAGAGGGTTCCGCTGGATAGACACAGCTGTCACCACCTACTAACCATGGGATATACCACAACCAACAGGTAAGTCTAGCCTAGACACCACGTCTACACTATCGTTACTACTCTAGCCTATGGCCTTAGACTAGAGAACCCACTATAAACTAGTGAACTACTGATTCAGCTAAGCGACTAAAGAGCTAGAACTATAACTTAACTAAGAAACTAAGCACATAAGGAAGTACGAACACTTACTTTGATTGACAAGTATTCATCGAGGTACAAGCTGGAGAAGAGTGCCGACAAACCCGGCACTTCCCCAAACTCCTCCCCACTCTCTCCCTAACTCTAATCACCTCTAGAGATGAGCCTAGAGCTCATGTACACAAGAGAAACTCCAAAAGTGAGATGGAGAGGGATGTGAAGGTGTGTCTCTCTTAGAAGCACCCCCCTTATATTTATAGGGGTGTGTGAGAGGTGCTTCTGCCGTGCAACACACCGAGGCCTGCCCAAACCGACATCTAGGACCGATGAGGAGGCACCACATCAAGTCTGGTAAAGCGGTGGCTTTTCCCTGGTTCGGCCGAACCATCTGGTTCGGCCGAACCGGGGTTGAGCCGGTTCACCTTCCCCTTTGGTCCCGTGGCTGACAAGTGGGCCCTAAGTGTTGTGACACTTGAGTGGGCCCTGTGCTATGTCGGTTTCTTGCTCTGGTGGGCCTTCCTTTGTCTTGCAAAGCCGTTTGGCGTATTCTGAGTTTACGCCTTGAATATTGCTTGCTAATTTCCTAAATTTTCGCCTGTATTTGCCAGCATACAGAAATTGATCAGCACTCGTAGAATTCATTAGAAAACTCCCTCATCTAGTGTTTATCTTTGGATAAGTGTTGCTTTTATGCAGGTTTTGACGGTCAAAAAGTGGTCCGTATCGAGCGTCAACAAGATCCCCCACACTTGGCCCTTTGCTCGTCCTCGAGTGAAGGCGATAGAACCAAGGCAGAAGGCTGCTGTGGTAAGGTTCCTGCATAAAAGTTATTCTAAACCCTTACCTTCATTCATGAACCTTGAAGTGTCTACCATTATGCTGCAGGTGGTTGAAGGATGGAACGGTGATGACTCAAGTATCCTCTTCTGCTCACCTGCTGACCTTGGGAGGTTTTTGAAAAGTTTTTGAAAAAGCAATATTCCATGGTCTTACCTTCGTGCAATACTCTCAGTCACTCATTTATTTGTATAGCTCAGAGCTTGTAACCCTCTCTCCTTTTGTGTAAGGCTGAAGTGGAGCTCGGTAGGAGGTATATAAACGCGCTCTTGAAGGTACATCTATTGCAACATCAAAGGTTAGATCCACGGAGATTCTGTATTATTTACCTGCTTGATCAAGAGAGTGCACGTGTGGTGGATGTGAACTCTTCTGGTATTGATCCTTTTTCTCTCTTCTTTTCCCCCTTTCTCTCTCTCTTTTTTTATGGGTCATGCTTCTTTGGCATGCCATCTTTTCTCTCTTCTTCTTTCTCTTTTTTTTTCAGGGGAATATTTGGAGAGCGATCATATACCTTCTGAGGATACATTATTAATGGCATTGGATGATAATTAATCTCAAGTGCTGAGACAAATTTGTGTACGTGCCTCTTGATCAAACAAATAAAGAAACAAATCTCGCTTGGGTCAGAACATGTGATAGAGCTCAATGTAATGGCAAGACGCTTTTATGTGGTGTTTTTATAATGTAGAGCAACTGCATATGGCTGTGGTAGGTAGAAGGGTATACGGACCATGGTGTATTTTGTTTTTATTTTATTTTATTTTATTTAGATAGAGAAATTCCCAAGTTCATCAAGAGAAACTTTCATCAAAATCGTATCTCATCAAACAACAATTTAGCATTATGGGCTCCCTAACTAGTGGTTGGCAAACTCAAGTATGGTAAAGAATAAAGTTTATGCATGAATCACACAACGGCACGGCGGATTCTCATGAGTTTAACCATTTTAGATTAGGCAGTTTTAATAGCATGTTTAGAACTCAGAGATCAGGGAGAAAACGAGTGAAGATGTGCAAACCGTGATTCGAGAACGAGACGGTGTTGAATATTCATTTGCGTACGAGTCTGTCCTACGGTGCACGTGAGTCGTGGGGGTGTGCGACTAAGTGTAGCGAGGATCTCCCCCACACTTGTTTTCGAACATGTCTTTATTCAATCAAAGCAAAAGGTAAAATACAAAGGGGCTCTACCGGCATTAACACCGGGGAGCCAAAGTTCATATTATTCAATGCAAATGGGGGCGCTTACAATGACGAAAACAAACCGAGATGAAACAAACTAATCGAAGGGAAATAAACCTGATCCTAGCCCCTAACTAAACTACACTAAGAAAGATCCTCGGATGAGTTACCGTCCAAGTCACTCCCCTCCCCTAAAGCCTCAACCAGCCAATCTATGTGCTGCTTAGGCTGTTGTGGAACAACTAGACATCCTTATAGACTTCAGTCACTGCCGCCCTCTGATCCTTCAATCCTTGGCATAGCTTCCTATGTTCCGGTTGTAGATTTTTCATCAAGAAGGTAAGCTCCTCCTTGGACCAGACCTGTTGGGGAATCAGCTAGTCTCTATTTGTTGTCCGTCTCCATAGCTGGAGGTCGCACACCAAAAATCTTGAGGCGCGGCTGCGGTGGTGGATCGCCTGGCGATATTTTCTCCCTTCTGTAGTTATGGCTTATGAGATGCCCATCCTTGTTGAGCAATGACCCCACGTACTGCTCATCCGGCTTTAGCCTTGGCTCCAGAGCATCCTTGTCTTGGAACAATATGACTCTGACCATCTCAATGATCTCCTTAGGGCGCTGTTTGCGCAGCTTTTGGCCTCGAGCCTCATCTGTCCGTGCTCTACCCGGCAAGGACTCATGCATGGTTGAACGGGAGGCTGAACTGCTCCTCCTCTGGTTCAGCTGAACCAGAGGGTCGGCCAACCTTGGTCTGGCACCTCTCGGCCTCCCGTTGCACACAGTAGCGGGTGCCACGGCTAGGGGCGTCTCTTTGACCGAATGGGCCTCCTCTTCCATCGGTTTGACAAGAATTGGGGTGTCGGGGCTGTTTGCCGGAGTCGGAGCTTCTATCAGTTGGTCGACGGCGATGGAGTTGACAAACGCGATGATCTCTTTGCCAGCCATGAGAGGTTTCAGGTGGTGCAGAATGGTTTTTGGAGGTGGAGAGGTGAGAGTAGATGGAAAGAAGTTGAAGAAGAGGAGGAAGAGTTTTCAAGGGAGAAGGGAAGGAGGGGAAACCCTATTTCCTGTCATCGAAAATCCTCGTGGCAGCCATATCTTGGGTTAGGACGCGAAGAGGGCATGGTCTGCCAGAGATGGGCCGCTGGGGCAGCCACCCTGGTTTGGCTGAACCAGGTGGTTCGTCCGAACTGGGCTGGGCCCAGCTGGCCTCCTCTCTTTTCTGGACAGCAGAGGGGAGAGTCTAGAAGGTATATACAAGTGGCTTACCTTGGGATATGGCCTATAGAGCCTTTAATCAAGTATATAATCCTGTTGAATGAGTTCAGTCACGTCTATATCTTCATCAATGGTTGTATCATGATCTAAAAATAATTTCAGATGATGGCCATTTACCTTATGGATATTACCTTCGCCATCCTGGATCGTCATGGCTCCATGCGTTGATGTGTCGATGACGAGGTAAGCTCCCATCCACTTGCTTCTCAACTTCCTATGGACGAAGAGTTTAACCCTAGAATTGAAGAGTAATACCTTATCTCCGGGCATGAAGACCTTCAGCTTTAGCCTTTTATCATGCCATCTCTTGGTTCTTTCTTTATATAGCGCGGCACTGTGATAGGCTTTGTCTCTCCATTCTTCCAATTTTGATATCTGCCACTTCCTGTGCTCTCCTGCTATATCCAAATCCATGTTCCATCTTCGGATGGCCCAATGTGCTTTATGTTCCAACTCGACAGGTAGGTGGCATGTCTTTCCATAGACAAGTTGATAGGGTGACATGCCAATTGGAGTCTTTTAAGTCGTGCGATATGCCCATAGAGCATCTGCTAGCTTAGGCTTCCATTGTTTACCCATTTCACTGACAGTCTGCAGCAGAATATTCTTGATATGCTTGTTCGATGTTTCTGCCTGACCACTTGTCTGAGGGTGATATGGGATTGTGATTTTATGCATCGTCCTGAGTTCCTTGAGGAAGTTCCGGAAAGCCGTGTCGATGAAATGCGATCCCCCGTCACTGATCACCATCTGTGGTGTCCCAGACCTTGGAAAGATTACCTCTTGATCCACAGCATCGGCAGCCTGCATGGCATTGCTTCTACCCATTTGGAGACATAATCCACAGCAACCAAGATATACTCGCAGCCATGGGACTTCGGGAAAGGTCCCATATAGTCAATGCCCCATACATCAAAAAGCTCCACTTGAAGGTTGTATGTGAGCGGCATGGCATCACGAGCTGAGATTCCTCCATGTTTCTGGCCACTAGGACACCTTCGAATGAAATCCTTGGTGTCTTCATACATGGTTGGCCAATAGAAACCACTTTGCCATATTTTTGCTTGAGTGTGAAACACACCATAATGCCCTCCATATGGTGTTGCATGGCATTTCTCAATAATCTTGATCCCTTCTGCTATGGGGACACATCTTCGGAGTAATCGATCTGCACAGACTCTGTAGAGATATGGCTCATCCCATAGGTATCGTCTGCTCTCAAACACCAGCTTCTTCTTGTTCTCCCCCGGTGGTACGTATCCTGAAACCATAAAGTTGATAGTGTTTGCATACCAGGGTTCGAAGCTGTTACCTTGAGTAGCATGTTGTCCCAGAGAAAATCATTTATCGGCAGTTTCGGCATGTTAGTGATATTCATATGTGACACATGATCTGCAACCGAGTTTTCTACTCCCTTTTTATCTTTAATTTCTAAATCGAACTCCTGGAGTAGAAGGATCCACCTTATGAGCCTTGGCTTTGCATCTTTCTTAGTGAAGAGGTACTTCAGAGCTGCATGGTCAGTGTATACAATAACCTTTGCACCCACTAAGTAAGATCTAAACTTATCTATAGCAAAGATGACTGCCAGGAGCTCCTTTTCAGTTGTGGCATAGTTAAGCTGGGCTCTTGTTAGTGTCTTTTTTGCATAGGCGATTGTGTGATGCTTCTTGTCCTTAGTTTGCCCAAGTATGGCCCCCACCGCATAATTGCTAGCATCACACATGATCTCAAAGCGCAGCTTCCAATCCGGGGGTTGAATGATTCGAGCTGAGATGAGTGCCTTTTTGAGTGTATGAAAGGCTTTTAGGCACTCATCATCGAATTAGAAACGGGCATCCTTGGCTAACAGGTTTTTGAGGCGTCTAGCAATATGGGAGAAATTAGCTATGAAGCGTCGGTAGAACCCTGCGTGACCTATGAAGCTTCAGATTCCTTTCACATTGGTGGGAGGCGTAAGTCGTTCGATGACCTCAATTTTTGCCTTATCCACCTCGATTCCTCTCTCGGAGATGAGATGTCCGAGAACGATGCCCTCACGGACCATGAAGTGGCACTTTTCCCAATTTAGCACCAGGTCCTTCTCTTGGCATCTCTGCAAGACCTTATCCAAATTCTTAAAGGCAATGATCGAAGATCTTACCGTAAACTGAGAAGTCATCCATAAAGACTTCCATGATTTCTTCAATCATGTCCGAGAAGATGGACATCATGCACCTTTGGAATGAAGCGGGTGCATTACACAACCCAAATGACATCCGTCGGTACGCATAGGTTCCATAGGGCCATGTGAACGTAGTCTTGCTTTGGTCATCGGGATGGATTGGGATCTGATGATAACCATAATAGCCACCAAGGAAACAAAAGTAGGAATGCTTCGCCAACCTTTCAAGCATCTCGTCGATGAAGGGAAGCGGGAAGTGATCCTTCTTTGTAGCCTTGTTGAGCTTTCTGTAGTCGATGCACATTCTCCATCCCATGACGCTTCGTTGTGGGATCAGCTCATTCTTGCTATTTTCCACGACCGTCATACCTCCTTTCTTTGGCACTACCTGTACTGGGCATACCCACTCACTATACAGGACTGGATAGATGGAGCTTCAGAACCTCCTTCTTCACCACCTCATGCATCTCAGTGTTCAACCTGCGTTGAGGCTCCCTAGAGGGTGCCATAGCGGGATCGATGGGAATGCGATGAGTGCAAAGAGTAGGACTAATGCCCTTGAGGTCTTGGAGGGCGTAACCAAGAACAGCTCGATGCTTTTCTAAGATAGCGATGAGCTTTGATGTCTCTTCTTCTGAGAGTTTGTCACTGATGATCACAGGAGTTTCTACATCGCTATTTAGGAAGGCATATCAAAGGCCAGAAGGTAAAGGTTTAAGCTCAACTGGTGGCCGGGCTAGAACTTCAAATTCCGTGAACTCTAAGATTTCATCAAAATCTTCCTCTTCTTGGATAAATTCTTCATCTTCTTGTTCAAGAGCCATTTCTGATGAATCTAGAGGGTTTGTGTCCAGCACTTCCTCAATTGGCTCTATTATGGGGGAAACCTCTACTACTGAATTTACTGATCGAGTGATAGGGACAGAGAATGTCGAAGTTGGGAACTTCGAGCACAAAGAAATCTAGATTCCCCTTAACATCATTGTGTCGCACTGACACCTTCTGAAGTACCCCGTGGCTTCCTGTAAAGGAACCTGAAGACCCCCTAAGGGTCCTATCCGTTGGGATTAGAGCTTCGCCTCCTAAGAAGGCGCGCGCGAATTTGTAGGACATGATGTTTGCCCCAACGGCGGGGTTATAAAGGGCATCCACCTCCTAGTTCTTTATGTGGCAGCAGATGAGGGAAGAAGGGTGGCTGATTTGAATGGGAAATGAGCATGATTCTCCTTCCATCGACCATTCGCTGCTCATTATGGCTGTCAACTCCTTGATGGTTTCTAAAAGATAGTTCTTTTTGTATGGTTCTAAAGGAGTGACCGGGACTGGTGGTCGCTTCTAGCATAAATACTTCGAGGTGTTGCCAAGATCTTCAAAGAGAGTCTCCTCGAATCCATGCTCAAGTTTTGAAGGTAGAGGATCCTCTACCTCGGGTGTTTTGGATTCTGGTTCAGGAGAAGATGCGGGAGTTGAATCTAAAGGTTGGGCTTCTACAGGCTTGGATTCGGCTGCCATGGTTTCCTCTTGTGGTACCTCTTGTTCTACCTGAGGTGGTTCTTGGAAGGAGATGAAAGAAGTCCTCTCTAAGATTTTATCGAGAATTTCTCTTCCTTCGGTTGGGGTCTTGTACAAGAACAAACCTCCGGCTGTGTTATCGAGGTACTGTGCATCATCCTTGTTCAATCCCGCGTACAAATGTTGAAGCAACTAATGGTCGGGTAGAGACCTATCGGGACCGGATTGAGCTAGAAGAGACAATCTGGTTCAAGCTACACCAAGGGATTCCCCCTTGTTCTGACGGAAAATCAGAATCTCTGCTCGTAAGGCGCAGATACGAGAGATCAGGAAGTATGTGAGACAAAAGTGATCTCGCAATTTCTTCCAATCTCCGTTTGCAAGTCTTACGTTATATGTGTACCATTGCTTCGCCTTTCCTATGAGAGAAAAGGGGAATCTTCAGACTTTCGTGTGCCATGCCTGAGATCTTCAAACATGAACACACTAGCTCGAATTCGCGCAGATGATGGTAAGGATTTTCATCACCCCATCCCGATAAGGTACTTTCCTTAACCTTTTTTATGAATCCGAGGGGAATTTCGTAACCAGGTGAACGGATTGGATCAGAAGATGATGTTGGTTCACAAAATTCACTCTCAGGTGCAGAGAGCTAATAAATGGATGGCTGCTCCATGGAGAACGGGGGTAGAGATAGAATGAAAGAAAAGAAAAAGATACGAGGGTGAACTAGGGTCGAAGAGGAAATAGCAACCATTCTCCGGCAACGGCGCCAGAAAGCTTGTTGACGTTTCCTAGCATCACGAAAATAAATCCGCAAGTGCACAGATACCGTTGTAGCTTTCACCCAGGAGTGTTCCAAGGTATCGTATCCACCGAGGAACGTGTGTACTTTCTCTACGGTTCAGGTTCGTCCAAGGACACTGATGAATCCGGCCAAGGTGGGGTTGGCCGAGGTCCAATAAATTAAGGTTGCCCGGACCCCAACAGATCTTAGGCACACCCACTCGGGGAAAGGCTCAATCTCCCTAAAAGACTAGTCCTATAGGGGAAGGGTGGCTCTCCCTTTTAAGGTGGCTTCCTCTTCCCAAGCTAAGCAAGGTGGGATTATTCAGAGGCTCACACGGTCGCCGCACGACTACAACTGGGCCACTTGGCCCCTTTGTTGCGTCTTTGCCAATGGGTAATAGTGGAGGATGTCCTCATCATTCCCACCCCCTTAAACAAGAGCCCAGCTCTGATACAAAATGATGAATCCGGCTCAGGTGGGGTTGGCCGAGGCCCAATAAATTAAGGTTGTCCGGACCCCAACAGTTCTTAGGCACACCCACTCGGGGAAAGGCCCAATCTCCGTAAAAGACTAGTCCAATAGGGGAAGGGTGACTCTCCCTTTTAAGGTGGCTTCCTCCTCCCAAGCTAAGCAAGGTGGGATTATTCAGAGGCTCACACGGTCGCCGCCCGACTACAACTGGGCCACTTGGCCCCTTTGTTGCGTCTTTGCCAGTGGGTAATAGTGGAGGATGTCCTCATCAGACACCACACCCGCTAGAGGTGAGGGTAGAGAGGTTTCCTAAGGCTGGGTTTCAGAGATAAGAAAGATCTATCCTAGCTGCTAGCTTTGGGTTACTGGCTTCTCACAGAATAAGACTGGTGAGTTCCAGCATTACGGCACTGGGATATACCCGAACAGGGATGGTTCCGCTGGATAGACACAGTTTTCACCACCTGCTACCTACCTCATCTAACCATGGGATATACCATAACCAACAGGTAAGTCTAGCCTAGACACCACGTCTACACTATCGTTACTACTCTCGCCTATGGCCTTAGACTAGAGCACCCACTATAAACTAGTGAACTACTGATCCAGCTAAGCAACTAAAGAGCTAGAACTATAACTTAACTAAGAAACTAAGCACATAAGGAAGTACGAATATTTATTTTGATTGAAAAGCATTCGTCAAGGTACAAGATGGAGAAGAGTGCCGACAGACCCGGCACTTCCCCAAACTCCTCTCCACTCTCTCCCTAACTCTAATCACCTCTAGAGATGAGCCTAGAGCTCATGTACATAAGAGAAACTCCAAAAGTGAGATGGATAGGGATGTGAAGGTGTGTCTCTCTTAGAAGCACCCCTCTTATATTTATAGGGGTGTGTGAGGGGTGTTCCTGCTGTGCAACACGCCGAAGCCTACCCAAACCAACGTTTAGGACCAATGAGGAGGCGCCACGTCAAGTCTGGTAAGGCGGTGGCTTTTCCCTGGTTCGGCCGAACCGGGGTTGAGCTGGTTCGCCTTCCCCTTTGGTCCCGTGGCTGACAAGTGGGCCCTAAGTGCTGTGGCACTTGAGTAAGCCCTGTACTATGTCAGTTTCTTGCTCTGGTGGGCCTTCCTTGGTGTTGCAAAGTCATTTGGCGTATTCCAAGTTTACATCTTGAATCTTGCTTTCTAATTTCCTGCATATAGAAATTGACCAGCACTCGTAGAATTCGTTAGAAAATGCCCTAATCTAGTGTCGATCTTTGGATAAGTGTTGCTTTCATGCAGGTTATCATGGTCGAAAAGTGGTCCGTATCGAGCGTCAACACCGGGCATCGACGGCTAGGACCGCATCAGCGCCTTCTCGGACATCCTCCTCCACGACGCCGTCTCCCGCCTCCCCGTGTGTGACGCCACGCTAGCATCTCGCTGGCGCAGC
The DNA here is from genome assembly GCA_032594955.1 of Panicum miliaceum. Lineage (NCBI taxonomy): Eukaryota > Viridiplantae > Streptophyta > Magnoliopsida > Poales > Poaceae > Panicum > Panicum miliaceum. Next base: position 19,007,958 of record CM064056.1, read on the forward strand.
CTCTGGAGTGCCGCCCCGCTCATCCTCCGCGACGATGACCTCAAGTTCTCCTCTCACTTCCTATCGCCCTCCACGCGCCGCCTATCGCCCGCTGACGAGGTCTTCTCCATTCTGCAATGGCCAGGTCCGCGCACCGTCTGACTCGCCGCCGTGCTGCTCTAGCCGCTGCATGCAGCGGGGGATGCAGCGGCAGGGCTCGACACAACGCCGCGGCAGTGGAGAATGAGGAGGGCGGCGGCAGCGGCATCAGCATCAACATCGTGCCCGACAGCGAGGAGCTGGCGGCCACGATGACCCTGCAGCATCGTCCTCGTCCTGTGCCTCGTCTCCCAGTTAGTAATGTTATTCTAACCATTAAGCAATTTTGTTGACTATCTCACAATTTTCCCAGTAAGCAATAATGTTGTTCTATCTAGGTATAACAATACAGTTCATTAAGCAATTTTAGTGAGTATCTCACAATTTTCCCAGTAAGCAATAATATTTGTTCGACTAGACATAGCAGTACAATTCATTAAGCAATTTTGTTGAGTATTCTCAAAATTTTATTTTTTTTCATTGTTTTATGATGTGTGTTAAGCAGTTTTGGTGAATCAGGAGGACATGGTGCGGAGCTTGAGTGACAGGGAAGGAAGATGCGAAAGTCAAATTGACTAGAATAGGAAAGTGGTCCTAAAGAAATGAGCCACAAAATCTAATTACTTTCCTAATCGGGGGTGGCCGGCCGGCCTAATTTACGGCCAGCCGTAAGTTAGCCGGGTCCTATATTTTATATATTTTTAAACTATAGATAATTACGAGCTGAGTTGGATTTGTGAAGGTGTCATTAGGATCTCTTTGAAATGCAGCATTCACAAAACACATGAATGGATCGAAGGTGTAGTCCGTTTTTGGATCTCTATGGAACACAACATTCACAAAACACATGAATAGGAAAAACATAAGACTAAATCAGATGCAACGCTTGCCTTCGTTTAGGACACGTGAGGAAATTTGCCTCAGGCCCCGAAAGCAAATTCAGGAATGGTTGCCCAAAGCCCGTACCACGACAAGCAAGCCCAATCTCTGGTGGTGACCCAGGACACCTTTCCGGGAGGAAGTTCCGGCGACCATGGATAGCAAGGGAAAACCATCTGGAAAGAAATCACAAGAATTTGGTGCAACCTGCCTCGATTTCCACGACAACCCTTCCGATTCTCCAGATACCCCAACTCCTCAGCGGCAGGAATAGGAACCGCCCTATAGTGCCACAAGTCCGCCGTCTTCCCCACCGGCCAAAGAAAACCCCAATCCCCAAAGCTTGGCCAAGGATTCTGATCAAGAGTTCATGGCAAATTTCGTCGTCAATCCGCAGCCCTACCTCGTGGCTGGACTGACCGTGGACCATGGTTGGAACAGGCCATCTCGTGCTCGTGTCGCCCTGGGGGGGAGCCCACACGAGAGCAACGAGGACTACGCCATCATCTCCATCAACCCTGTCCCGCAACAAGCTGATCAACTGCAGCCTACACTCAATCTCGTCTGCGAGTTCTTGGAGCATGTGCAGAGGGTACGTGTAATTGAATCCCACCTCTCACCGCTAGGTTTGGGGTTAATTAGATTGACGACCGTTGCTCAGAGAGATAAGTTGGTCCATGAATCTCCGTTTAACTTAGACCAGAATCATGTTGTCACAGTTGTCAAGCATGATGAGGGTATCAATTCTAGGTCCTGCACCTACACTCGCACCTGTTCGATTATGTTCCTGGCATTTCCTCTCTACTATCCGAAAGATGTATTTATCAGAGCAGCGGTTGCACCTTTTGGTCGCTTGCTAGAATGGTACAGAGATGGGAATAAATCGCAAATCCTGGTTCAAGCCCTGATCCTGAGCGTCGATAGGGTTCCCCGTAGCTTGATCGACTCACGTGGTACCCTAATCAGAGGCATGGGACGATCTTGGGCGGTCCCGGTGTACATTCTGAATGGTCACTTCCCGGACGCCTTTCTTGCAGATGAAGATCCAGTCCCTTTTGATGGTGAGCCGCACCCCGAGCACCCCCCTATTGTTTCTGACCCCAATCCACAGGCGCCGAATTGGCAGAATGAGCAGAATGGAGCTGCAGCAAATTTGGGCATGTTTGGAGCAAATCACCACCCCCACAACCCAATCCAAGATCAGAATCAGGGTCCAAATGATGACATGGAACCGGAAATTGGGCCTGAAGAGGGAATGATAGAAGAGGCGAGCGACAATATTCAGAATGAAGTGGAAGATGCCCACCATCAGGAATTGGTTCTTGACATGTCAGGCTCATCAATGCAATTCCTGTGGGCTAATGATCCAGACATTGCCCTTGATGAGGTCTTTGAGGGCTTAGCATCTGATGGCTCATCCTCTTCCAGCAATGCTTCTTCCCCCCTAAGCGAAGATATGCTCAGATTCATTGTGGCCCAGAACCGCTGTGCAACAATCACCATCTTCCATAGGCGGGGCATACCAGAAGTTCAGACAAACTTTCAGAGCAATGCTCGCAGGAGCTCTCTCATCTTTAGGCCAGTTCTACTCGACAGAGAAGCCCTGGCTTCCCAGGCACCACCAACCTAGCAGGACAGCAACAACATTGGAACCATAGAGACCTCCTGGTTTGGAACTGGTTCCATGGAAGCCTTGTGTCCCAGCAGTATTATTGCAGCTTTGGCCATCAGTGGTAGATGCTTGGCGCCAAAAGAAACAGCAGCAGCTTGACACACTGTCAGTGGAAAATGAGAGTTCTGTTACCCCAGAGTTAGCTTCAGGTCCACCAAGTCTTGAATTCCATGCGCAGCAGATTCAGCCCAGCCCACCAGTGGTAAAGGGTAGAAAGAAGAGAGTGACAAGAACAGGGCATGTTTCTTTGCCGAGCACTATTGCAAATCCGGCAAGTCCTCTTGCTGAAAGTAGTGTTAGAAGAAGCTCAAGGCTGAACAAGACAGGAGGGTTCTGTGCTGTCAGACTGGAACGTGAGCCAGCCAAGAAGAGGAAGACTAGCATTGTGCAGATAAATGAGCAAACAGGGAAAGTTGGACCTGTTCCACTTGCAGTTCTTCAAGGTTGGGGGGATCGACTGTGGTGTAGCTCCTGGTGAGCTCACTAATGATGAGCTGATGCAGGAGCCGTCAGGAAACCAAGTCGTTGATGATGATGCAAATGATGATATATCTACATGATCGTGCCAGAGGACGTTGTGCTCCCTCTTGCTATACCCTTCTATTTATCTTTTCTCCTGGCTTTTAGTCTTTTATCTGTGTGAACATTTGTGTGATCCTCTCCTCGCTTGCTGCTGCTAGTCACGGCGAGCCCAGAACCTTGCTTTATTTTGTTTCAACATGAATGGTCGGAATTGGAATATCCTTTGTTGGAACATTCGAGGCATCAATGGTTCGGATAAATGGGATGCAGTTAGACATAAGATAGAGGAAAGTGGTTGCTCTATAGTTTGCATTCAGGAAACAAAGCGCGAAATGATAGATACCTCCTTCATTCGCAATTTTGCACCCAGGTGCTTTGATCATTTTGATTTTATCCCCTCTATTGGCGCGTCGGGAGGCCTTTTAGTTCTCCGGTGTGGCTCTATCTTTGGAGGAACGGTTGTTGAAAAACTTCAGTTCAGTATCACTATAAACTTTGCCTCCGTTCATAATGGAGATCAGTGGCGTCTTAGCAATGTTTATGGTCCCTGTGACGAACCTGATCGTAGCAACTTCATTGATTGGTTCAAAAACTGTGAGGTTGATGATTCGAACAACTGGCTCTTTTTGGGAGACTTCAACTTTTACAGATCCTTGGAAAACTGTAACAGGCCAGGTGACAATTTAGGATACACACTCATCTTTAATGATGCCATAGGACACTTGGGTTTAATAGAGCTGCATTTGAAAGGGAGGGCATTCACTTGGAGCAATATGCAGTCCAACCCTCTTTTGGAACAGTTAGATTGGTTCTTCACTTCCCCTAATTGGACTTTGGACTTGCCAAACACTGAGGTCTTACCCCTAGCAAAGATTACTTCAGATCACATCCCCTGCAAGATAACCATCAGCACCAAGATTCCTAGATCCAATGTCTTTCGGTTTGAAAACTTCTGGGCAGAGCATGAGAATTTTTTGCAAACTATCCAAAAAAGCTGGCTTAGCAATCAGTGGGAGACCAACATAATGAAGCGAATTTCAGTTGGTTTCAAAAGGCTCAGAGCAGACCTGAAAAATTGGAGCAGAAACCTGTCCAACTTGGGACTTCTGATTAGCAACTGCAATGTTGTTATTGGCTTCTTGGATGCACTGGAGGATCAAAGGCAGCTATATAATCCAGAGATCAATTTGAGAAGGATAGTAAAGGCACAGCTGAGGAAGCTGCTACATTACAAGAATTTATGTTGGAAAAATCGATACACAGTCATTAGAGTCAAATTTGGGGATGAATGCACGAAGTTTTTCATGCCATGGCCACTATTTCTTATAGAAGAAATACTATTTCACAAATTCTGAATTCTAATGGAGCTTGGATCCAGGATCATGAGGGTAAATGACGGAGGTAGACCCAGGTACCTCCCTACCGAGTCGAGACGGCTACCCGGCTGAACGACTCCGCATAAACGACCTGGCGCACATGCACTCGGCTGGACGGTGCGCAGGATCCCCCGGGGTCAGGATCTAGATCAAACTGGATAGGCATGATCTTGTGTATCTTAACCGATTGGATTCCTTGTAACAAACCTGAGTAGATTTACCCTAACTTGTAACCCACGTCTGCCCGGATATATAAGGGGGGCATGGGGGGACCCATAGGCAATTCAACCCATCTCATCCTAGCCTCGACGGCTAATCCAAATAAAAACCCCCGAACACAGGACGTAGGGTGTTACGCTCCGTGCGGCTCGAACCTATCTAAACCTCTGCGTCTTTGTGTTACAATCAAGTTCACGGGCTCTCTCTGATCCACCCCGCCTACAAATCTACTGCTTGGGGCTACCCTTGGCAGACTTGCCGGAGTGCAAATTCGACAGTTGGCATGCAAGGTAGGGGGATCTCGAGGGGCCTCTTGGCGAACATGATGGCATCCAACTCCGGCGTCTTCTGCTCTGTGCAAGTGACGCTCCAGATCCAGGCCGCCGCCGGCCGCTCCATCATCTTTGGAAGCCTCCCAAAGATGTCTGCTCCTAGGAGCTTGTCGCCAAGCTCATCTGTCTCCAAGACAGAAAGCCTCCAGGGTTCCAGATCCGATCTAACCCTCTCCAGCTCAGTGTTGCACCAGGTGGAGGACCTATCCATCCAGGACGAGGCCCAAAACCCCTCGCGGACGACCCGTCGCCCGCGCATCAACATCTACAGTATCCTTGCGGATTTGGACCAAGTCGATGCCTCCCTGGCCGAGTGCATCGGGCTCGCGGAGTCGGCACTCTGCCATCCCCGCGACTTGGCCTCCCAGGCCCCGTTCGGGCTCCGCTCCATCTCCTCCATTTATTTGGACCAGATTCAATCTTCGATGGAGGAGCTGCGTCTTTCTGATCTAAGTCAACCTAGTGTTGACCAGATCGGATCTGACATGGTCCCAGGACCGCAAGCTTGCTACCAAGAAGTTCTCTTCACCCTCCCACCCAACCTTGTGAGCTCTCCAGATCGGCGGGAGATCTCTGTCGTTTCCTCCGACGAAGCTTCTATCGAAGGAGATGACGAGGAGGCCCGGCGTCAACGACTCCAACGCAACTAGAACCGCCAAGAATGACGCAACAATGAGCGCACCATTGACCAAGCTGAAGAAGACCACCGCAACGCCGAGGGACGCAACCCGCAACTTTCACCCCGACGCGCACCGGCGACCCCGCGGAACCTCGACGATGAAATCATCCTCGAGTGTGACGGACAGAATGTCTTCGCCACCCCATCTGCCAACCTGTCTGCCGCATTCGAGGTATTGGAGACCCTACCTCACTCACCCGAGCTCGAATGAGCTCGGACTCGTTTGCATGTTGCTGCTGCTAAGGTCCAACGCTTGAGGAAGGACTACTCGGCTCTATGAGCCCAATCCAGTAGTTCTCGCCACTCTAGAGCCCGTCACAATGACAGCAACGAGGTCAACCAGCCGGACCTCCACTCCAACCTCCGCAACCGCGACGTTCGACCCGTCATCAACAATCGACACCGCGAACGCGATGAGGCCGAGCGGGAGTGTCGCCGCAAGTACGATGAGGAGTACGACCCACCCGACCAGCGTCCACACCGACCCCAGCAGGCTCCGATCAACCTCGATGACGACGTCACTGGGGACCTGAACGGCTTCTCTGCCTTCTCCAACCGACTCCGCAGAGTCTCGTGGCCCTCTACGTTCAAGCCAGTCGGCATCGACAAGTTCGACGGCGACTCCGACCCCAAGACGTGGCTGCGCACCTACAACATCACCTTCCAGGCGGCAAGTATTGGTATTTCTTAACGTTCACAGATAAGATCCGCAAGCGCACGGAGATACCGCTGTAGCACTTCACCCGTGAGTATTCAAGGGTATCGTATTTAGATGAGGAACGGATGTACTAGCCTTCTAACTGGTTCATCCAAGGACAAACAAGAGATAGATAGGCGAGGATAAAGAGGATTCCTATGGTTCTAGAGTTTCTAGCAAAGATAAGCTTAACCTCTACTTGCTTACTTCGGGCACCGGTCGGACCTTGGTCTGCCAAGACCCTCCGGCTATTAGTTCTACTGCGAACCCAAGCGGGGGGGAGTGCACTAACCACAAAGCAGCTTCGTAGCGGCGGACCGGGCTGTCACCACCTCCCGTCTACCCCACAATACCAGCTGAGCCCGCAGCAAACAAAGATAAACTAGAGCCTAGACACCACGTCTATGCTTGTCGTTTACTACTCTAGCGTCGCGCAGGGTTACCCGTCTTTATCAGGGGCCCTCTACCAGAGCAACCGCTACGAGAACGGACGATGATCCCCTAAGCAAATAAAGAATAAAACTTACTTAACTAAAGACTCACTACCAAAGGACATCACGAACACTTACTTAGAAAGGAAGCATCCGTTGAGGTACAAGCTGAAGAAGAGCGCCGATAGCCGGAGCCCCTCCAAACTACACCTCACTCTCTTCCTATTTTCTAAGCACTATGGAGGTAGGGCTTCACCTTGGAGTGGAGCTTTGCTCTTCTTGTTGTGTGTTGAATGAGGGGCTCTCCTCCTCCTTTTATAGCCCTCCAAGGGTGGATCATTGGGTGAACTTCCAGGGTGGAACCATCTAGGGCTGAAGTAGGCAGCGCGGTGGGAGTCTGCTGGAGAAAGATGGGCCTGTTTGGGCCCAGTAGGGGGTCGGGCGACCCAGTGGGTCGGACGACCCCTTTCTGTGGCCGTTTGGCTCCTTCTTCGGCCAGTGGACTCCTTATGGGCCCCATGTGTGGGCTGTTGGGTGCTTCCCTAAAGTTAAGTGGGTTTTGCATGTCATTTGGCCCTTGGATCCTTGTTCTTGTCTCTAATTTTGTCGGGAGTGTGTTTTCTCTTGGACTTGGGCTGATCTGCTTTGGAATGTGGGCCCTCCAATTCTCATGCTCGTGTAACATGCTCTGAAATGTATGTTTACCTTTGTTTGAGCACAGTTTTCCTCCGTATGCAGACATGGTCTCCTGAAAATAGTGATTCACCAAAACTTGTGGAAATGATTAGTATAAAACTCCTATCTCTAGTTTGGTGTTTGTTTGTCACTGTTCTTTGCAAGAGTTGACGGTAAGATATGGCACTTAAGGACCGTCAACAACACCCCCACACTTAGTCCTTTGCTCATCCTCGAGTAAAGGTTTGAGGACTAAGGTGGTCCATCTCCTTAATTGGTATGATACCTGCATATAAGTTATTCCAAGCCTCACCCTTACTTATGAACTTTGAAGTGTCTACCATGCCATCTTGGGTAATTGTGGAATGGAACAGATTGGATTCAAGTCATCCTTACTTCACCTGCTCAGATAACTTGGGGTTTTTGAAGAAAACAAACTTAGACTTGCTCCTCAAATGATTCTCTCAGATCGCTCAATGTGTTTGGTTCCTCACCAAGGCATTGATTTTCTTCTTTTCATCCTACTTTTTAAAAAGGCTTTAGTGGAGCTTAGGGTAGGTAATGAAAAGGAGGTGTACTTGCGTTGCTTATGTTGCGAAGTAAAAAACCGGACCAAGGGAGAAAATAAGACATACAATCCGATCAAGATGCGTAAGTGTGTGGAAAATATGCGGATGGAAGATGTATGAAAACTCCATTTTACATGATCTCTCTCCCTTTTTAAAAGTTTTTAAGAACATGGCTATCTTTATTTTTCACATATTTGGACATTCATGTGTCCAATTCTTTCTTTATATATTTTTTTCATGTTTGGACCTTCATGTGTCCAACTTTTTTACTTCTTCTTCTTCTCTTTTTTTAGCTCATGTCTCATTTGTAACAAGGGAGAGAGAGATCAACACATGTCGTGGAGCTTTTATTTTGTCGAATGAAATGGGTGGATGAATGAAAATATTTTTGCGCAACTTCCAGTGTAGAAGTCGGCATATATGGGTGGAGTGTACGTGATCTTGATCACGAGAGTATGAAGAGTTTCTCACAAAGGTCACAAACAATTTGACAAAGCTCAATGCAAAAACAAGTAGAATATGTATAAGGTTTTCAATGAGATCATCATATGGCTTTGGTAGGAATTTAGCATCATCGAGGAGTCAAGCTATTGATTTTAAATTTTTGAAAAATAAAGTTCCCAAGTACTTTGCAGAGAGAAGCAAGTTTCTTTTCATCATACCATATCTCATTCATCAATTACTTAGATGCATGCTTTCCCTATGATAAATTGTTCACAAGTAGAAGGCATAATAGCGAGGAATAAAGAATATGCAAGCCAACCAAGGAAAGACATGTTTATCATGAGGAGATTGGCAAGGTTCAACGAGTTTAAATTTTGGTGATAAAAAAATGAAATCTATTTAAACTCAGGGATCAAGGAGTTTGCGGGTAGTGTAGCGCAAACCATCGTTGAAGACGAAGAAGAGGAAACTGAGGGGAGTCAGAGGTGGTTTGGTCAAACCAACGGTTCGGCCATCCCTCTCTAGATCCCCTCTGTCCTGTTCTTCAGTATGTTGGACCATCTGATGTTGCGCAGCATGTTGGGGGAGATCTCGAATGAGTGGTCATTGAGCTTGAGAAGCCTCCCCCACACTTATTCTTGTACCTGTTCTTATTCTGAAGAAACAAAGGGTGGAAACAAAAACTCTACCAGTTTGAATACCGGGGAGTTCAAATCTTTATTGGCTCATTTTTTTCATAGAAAAAGTTAGAACGCCTAATTTCTTTTTATTCTTTTTTTATTTATTTCTGTATATTTTTTATTACGGTAGGATGGCATGATGGGTAACTTACCAGGGTGGAATCATGGATCCGAGATGCACGAGGTCTTTGTGATACTTACCTAACGGGTCTCCCCAAGATAGAACCAAATGCAAAGTTATGATGAACGAAACAAAGTCTTGCATTTGCTCTTCTTGGTTCCTCGGACATCTTTCTTTTTGTTGAACCAAGGAGTGTTTGTAGTGGTGTTTGGAGTTATTGCACACTGCTCCTTGGTTGTTATTTTATTCCCTGCAAGAAGTTAGTGGACAACGAATGCTCGAGAGAATTTTCAAAAGATTTTACTTTTGCCTCGAGATTGTTGCTCACATCCATTTTTAAGGAAGATCAAATTCAAAGATTCAATTAGCATGGATCCCAAAATGTTTGCCAGTATTTTATTTTATTTGTTTATTTATATTTATTTTTGAGAGAGACTCTTTTTATTTGAGAAAGATTTTTTCTTTATTGCTTAACCTAATTTTTATCTTTTCAGTAAAACTCGAACAAGGCTGAGATAAAAATTGCATGAACAAAACAAAGGTGCATTTTGGCAATATACTTAAAGTGAACCTTGATAGGTGATCTGTGCCTCCCTTGAATGCCATGCAATCTTTATTGAAGTGTGTCCCGAGCCTTGGTTTATCTCACATATGATCTAAACTTGAGGACTTACCCGTAAATCTTGAAAATTCTCCTGCAGGGGTTAGTCCACAAAAGATATGCATCCAAAGTCTAAGAAAGTATTACCTTGACGGTTCATTAATCAAACTTGACACCATGTCTAGTTTGATTAAAGAAGGTTATTTAACCTAAGCACCATGCTTAATTTAAAAAGCCTATGGATGTACCTTAAGAATACATCCAAACCAGAGCATACGAACGTAGGCTAAGGAAGCAAGATTTTTTTTTTGCAAGATCAAGCTTTGTTGATATGGAGATAATTATAAGTAGGGGATTGGTGAATTTTACCTTTACATACCTGAGTATACTTACCGGCGGCGTATGAGGTTGGACGATCCGAAATTGCTGCAGCGGTGGCGTGGTCACACATGGTGGTTGGTTTCTTCTCCATTTTGATGTGAACTATTAGTGGAGGAAGGCTCTTTGACCATGCTAACTCAGGCGCGTGGTACTCATGCCTTGTGTGTGGGAACCATATTCCCATGAGGCATGATCCATTGGCACAATGTTGTAAGATTGGAGATGCAGAGTACGTCTCCTTTTTGAGCATCCAAGCAAGTACCAATCGGAATGAAACAACAAGGGCCTAGAAAGGAAGGGGAGCATTCCTTTTGCTTGCATGTGCAGGAGCTGCTAGAGCGAAGCTGTGCAAAAGCCGGGAGCGGATGAGGTTTATGCCAAGGCTTGCAAGCGTAAGCGAGAGCAAGGCTGGGCAGAGCCAAATGGTGAAATGATATCCATCAAGGTGCCATGGCTTGAAGGCATGCTCATGCTGCGATCTTTGATCCATGTGGAGCATGCTGACTTACTCTCACTCTTTTCATCTTCCTGCTCTCTCTTTTTTTATATTTCTCCCTCTCACATTTTTTTCTCTCATATTTTTTTATCTTCCCTTTTCTCTTTTTCTTTCTCTCTTTTTTTATATATTGTTTTTCTTTCTTTCTTTCTTTTTTTCATCTCTCTATTTTTTCTCTTTTTTATCACTCTTTTATATATATTTTTTCTTCTTTTTTATTTTCTTTCTTCATCTCTTTTTTTCATTTCTTTTTTTTCATAAGCAAGCCAGAGCTGACATCTTCTTTAAACTAGGATTCTTCATGGGATGATTGGAACTTGTAGTGAGTTCCTCACCAATTTCCCCCACAATTGGACTTTTGTGTGTCAGAACACCAAGAGTCAAGTGTGCAGTGTCGGTATTTACTTCAGAGTGTGTTCGATCACTAAAGAAGACCAAGTGTACAGTTGAAGCAGCTCCCATGTTCTTAGGCATCATATGCCCCTCATTCTTTTTAATCCATCCTTAAATGGTTAGCTACCAAAAATACCCGAAGGTGCATATTATCCTAAAAACATGTTCTTGCTTCTTATTGAGTAAAGGAAAACTTTATTGGAAAGGGAAATGAAAGTCCGGGCCATCTCCCGGCAGTGCTTTGTTTATGGTCTCAAGCTCGACCATGGGGGGATCATTATGCAGCTATCAATGGTGATGTAGTTCCCAACTTCATCACCATTTGTTGATTTCTCATCGTCGCTCAAGCTGCAAGGTTAGTGCCACAACACGCCCACAAAACCTGCAATGCTTATGATAAACATATGCATCTACAACCATTCATCTAAACATTTTGCAATGGAGGACATTAAGGTGGTTGTAGTCCTCGTGCGTCCTTACGGCACAAAGCATGGCTGACTCTAGAAAGGTGTTATGCGAGCATGATTCTTGACAGGTTTCAAGAATGAAGCTCCCAAGATCGTCTAGAGGAACCTTTTCTCCAGATTCTAGAGTCAGTTCCTCAAAAAGTTCCGTGGCCCAAGAGTTCTCCATCTCAAGAGAGTCATCGCGAAAGACTGAAGCTGGGCCAGCGGAAAGAGGTTCAAACCCGATCGAGGGTGATGAAGGTCGTTTGTTTTCAGAAAGGTCTTCCGAGTTGTCCACTTTTGGGGTAGAAGGTTCTAGACCCTCAAATGAAGCTAGCTCGGATGATGTGAACGGAGATACACGCATCACCGTCTCGAGCGGATTTTGCTTAGGCTGAGGCTTCGCCATGGGATTTTTCAAAGCACAGGTGGCAGAAGCAGTTTCCCTAAGCTTTTCATCTAGCCTCCCTTGGGATGTATCGAGGAGGTCTACTAACCGGAAGCCTAGCAAAAGATCTAAATCGATGATAGGATAGATATGGATATCTAAGCGCACCTTGGTTCCATCTATGAAGATTGGCACGCCTATTACGATCCCACGACATTCAAAGATAAGTCTCGAGGGACTTATGAAGAGTCTGTCGGTCGGGGCTAGAGGCATGTCACCCAAGAGAGTTTCTGCTAGAAATTGGGACATGATACTAGCCTCGACGGTGGGGTCGTGAAGAGCTTCTATGACAATTCCCTTTATAGAACAAGGCATGGTCATGGAAGCAGAACGAATCTGAATTGCTTCGGAAGATCATTTTACTTCCATTAACCATTCCTTTTGTGGTTCCTTTCTGGGGAGAGCCACCTCATGAATTTTGGAAGGACGAGATAGAGGTGGAGTCGCAGCCTTCTTGCGCCAACAGTAGTTCCAGGTGTTCCCAAAATCATCGAATTCGATAGGGAAATCCAAAGGGTAAAGGACTACTCCTTCCTTCGGTGCTTGTGGTTCGGGTGACGATCTTACAGATGAATCTATATATGGAGAGGGTACGGGGTTGGATTCGGCTGAAGGGGGCTCCTCAAAGCATGACATGGCTTTTTCCCTGAGGGGTTTGGGAACTACAATGGAGGAAGTGTGCTTTTCTAGGATACGATCAAGAATCATCTTTCCCTCCATCGGAGTTTTATATGCGAATGAACCTCCAGCAGCTATGTCAAGATGTAGGGCAGAGGTCATGTCTAAACCCGCGCAAAAGAGGTGTAGGGACACTTCATCGGGTAAAGGCATGCCCAAGCTAATTGCTAAAAGGTGTGAAAATCTAGCCTATGCTGCTCCGAGGGACTCCTTCTCAAATTGTTCAAATGCGAGAATGTCACTCCATGGAAAAGGTGTGGGGGATAAAGGAGAGAACGAGTGACAAAAGTCATCTTGCAGCTTCCCCAATTACCATTCAAATTTCCCACGTGGTGGGTGTACCATTGCTCCCTCCTCTCTGTGAAAGAGAAAGGAAACAACTTCCACCTCAAGGTTTCCTGTGTTATGCCTAGAATAACCAGACACGAACACAGTTCCTCGAAAAATCGCAAATGATTATTGGGATCTTCATCTTCGCTTTCAGAGAAGGGTTGTTCCCGAACCAAGGCAATATGATAAGGGTGGAGTTCTAAGCCAAAAGCTATGGTGGGCTTAGAAGAGGGCTGTGACTCTAAGAACTCACCCTGGGCGGTTGAAAGGTATGGATAAGGATAACCTTTCATAGATAGCGGGGGTGAAGGTAGAGGTAAGGAAAAGCAAAAGATATTTTTTTTTCAAGATAAGGATAGAGGACAAAGTGGGTAGCAGGGGTGAAGATAGAATGAAAGAACAAAGGATATGATTTTTTTTAAAAGATACGAGGACGAACTAGGTTCGAAGGCAATACAGCAACCGTTCCCCGGCAACGGTGCCAGAAATGCTTGTTGGTATTTCTTAACGTTCACAGATAAGATCCGCAAGCGCACGGAGATACCGCTGTAGCACTTCACCCGTGAGTATTCAAGGGTATCGTATTTCCACGAGGAACAGAGGTACTAGCCTTCTAACTGGTTCATCCAAGGACAAACAAGAGATAGGTAGGCAAGGATAGAGAGGATTCCTATGGTTTTATAGTTTCTAGCAAAGATAAGCTTAACCTCTACTTCCTTACTTCGGGCACCGATCTTCCTTGGTCTGCCAAGACCCTCCGGCTATTAGCTCTACTGTGAAGCCAGGCGGGGGGGGGGGGGGGGGGGGGGGAGTGCACTAACCACGAAGCAGCTTCGTAGCGGACGGACAGGGTTGTCACCACCTTCCATCTACCCCACAATACCAGCTGGGCCCGCAGCAAACAAAGGTAAACTAGAGCCTAGACACCACGTCTATGCTTGTCGTTTACTACTCTAGCATCGCGAAGGGTTAGCCGTCTTTATCAGGGGCCCTCTACTAGAGCAACCGCTACGAGAACGGACGACGATCCCCTAAGAACATAAAGAATAAAACTTACTTAACTAAAGACTCACTACCAAAGGACATCACGAACACTTACTTAGAAAGGAAGCATCCGTCGAGGTACAAGCTGGAGAAGAGCTCCGACAGGCCGGCGCCCCTCCAAACTACCCCTCACCCTCTCCCTATTTTCTAAGGACTACAGAGGTAGGGCTTTGCCTTGGAGTGGCGCTTCCTCCTCCTTTTATAGCCCATCAAGGGTGGATCATTGGGTGAACTTCCGGGGTGGAACCATCTGGAGCTGTAGTAGGCAGCGCGGTGGGAGTCTGCTGGAGAAAGATGGGCTTGTTTGGGCCCAGTAGGGGGTCGGGCGACCCAGTGGGTCGGATGACCCCTTTCAGTGGCCGTTTGGCTCCTTCTTCGGCCAGTGGACTCCTTGTGGGCCCCATGTGTGGGCTGTTGGGTGCTTCCCTAAAGTTAAGTGGGTTTTGCATGTCATTTGGCCCTTGGATCCTTGTTCCTGTCTCTGATTTTGTCGGGAGTGTGTTTTCTCTTGGACTTGGGCTGATCTGCTTTGGAATGTGGGCCCTCCAATTCTCGTGCTCATGTAACATGCTCTGAATTGTATGTTTACCTTTGTTTGAGCACGGTTTTCCTCCGTATGCAAACATGGTCTCCTAAAAACAGTGATTTAGCAAAACTTGTGGAAATGATTAGTACTAAAATTCTATCTCTTGTTTGGTGTTTGTCACTGTTCTTTGCAAGAGTTGATGGTAAGATATGGCACTTAAGGACCATCAAAAGTGAGCGGCAACAACGACATCATGGCGGCCTACTTCCCAGTCATGATGAGTCGCCAAGCTCTCAACTGGCTCGAGGGACTCCGTCCCGGCTCCATCAACAGCTGGCAGGACCTCTGGACCGCCTTCGTCAACCACTTCTAGCTTCATGCCCGGGTCCCAAAACCAGATGGGGTCTGGACAGCGTCACTCAGCAACCCAGCGAATCCCTACGCGACTACACTTAGAGGTACCTCACCAACCGTAACATGATTACGGATGTTGATGACAGGGGCGTCATCCACTACTTCCACCAAGGGCTGCACAACATCTAGCTCTGGTGCAAGATGTTCGAAAGCAACCCCAAAACCGTCTCCGAGATGATGGTCGTTGTCAACAAGCACGCCAACATGGAGGATGCTGAGAAGGCGCACCGTCACCATAAGGACCGGCGTCACTCCGACGACCGGCCTAAGAAGGGACACGATGATCGCCAATGACCCGATGACCGACCGCCTCACCACAACTCCAGCAAGCACAACAATCGACCCGAGTCGTCCAAGCAGCAGGAGCACAAGCGCGGCCCCGACAACACCGTCGCCGTGGCAGATCGACCCTGACAGCGCACCTCCC
The DNA here is from genome assembly GCA_032594955.1 of Panicum miliaceum. Lineage (NCBI taxonomy): Eukaryota > Viridiplantae > Streptophyta > Magnoliopsida > Poales > Poaceae > Panicum > Panicum miliaceum. The sequence goes on from CM064056.1 coordinate 19,023,516, forward strand.
TCAACCAGGAGGAGCTGGATCGACTCCTCAACGGCAAGTTCCCCTGGCAAAAGGACTCCGACCACACAGCGTGGGAGTGTCATGCACTCCGCAATAGTGTGGCCCAGGATGACCCTAAACATCCTCGCTACAACGATCACGACAAACCCGGTAGCTCCAAAACCTCCAGGGGTCGAGGACGCCGGAACGACTCGCCCAGGCGAGATCGGGACAACCAAGGCGACAAGTCCCCAGCGAACTTCCAGGAGGTGGACCGGGCAGTCAACTTCATCTATGGTTTCTCCAGGGCCCCAAGGTGCCGATGTCACCTCAAGCTTGATCAGCGCGAGGTCAACTCCATTTTCCAACACCCGGTCGAACCCTTGCGCTGGTCCGAGGTGCGATCATCTTGATCGGCGCGACCACTGGATACACCTACCCAGCCCAGGCTCCTACCCACTTATGGTCAGCCCGGTGGTCAACCAGGTCCGCCTCTCCAAGGTACTCATCGACGGAGGCAGCGCCTCAATGTCATCTTCTCCAAGACGCTGCAGAGGATGGGGTACGACATGACCTCCCTGGTTCCGACTCAGGAAGCCTTCTATGGCATAATCCCCGACTCAGGCTCGACTCCGGTCGGCCAAGTCACTCTCCCAGTCACCTTCGGCACCCGGGAGAACTACAGGACGGAGCACATCCACTTCGAGGTGGCTTCCTTCGAGACGTTGTACCATGCCATCCTGGGGAGGCCCGCCCTCGCCAGGTTCATGGTCATTCCACACTACATGTATCTTGTCCTCAAGATGCCCGCTCCCAACGGTGTGCTATCCATCTACGGTGACCTGAAAACTTCCCACTCCTGTGAGACCGAGAACTTAAATATCTCGGAAGCACTAGAGAGGACCAAGAACACCGTCATGATTGCCGAGTCGTCAAAGGCGATGCCTCCAGAGGACATCCCCATCCCGGCAAACGACTCGACCACCGAGTCACAGCTGCAGCCCGGCTGCGCGACGAAGGCCATCCTCCTCAGGGAGAACGACCCAGACAAGACCGCCCTCATCGGGGAGGACCTCGACAAAGCATAGGAACACGCGCTCACCTCCTTCCTCCGTGCCAATTGGGACATCTTCGCATGGAAGCCCTCTGACATGCCAGGCGTTCTGAGGGAGGAGGCTGAGCACTCCTTGGATCTCGACACCAACGCTTCGCTCAAGATCGGAAGGAGGCTATTAGGGTAGAAGTTACTCGGCTCCTAGCTGCAGGATTCATTCATGAAGTCACACACCCAGAATGGCTGGCAAACCCAGTCCTTGTAAAAAAGCAAAATGCTGAATGGAGAATGTGTGTTGACTATACAGATCTACACAAGCATTGCCCTAAAGACCCCTTTCCACTTCCTCGCATCGACCAGTCGTTGACTCTATGGCCGGGTGTGTCCTCCTCTCGTTCCTTGATTGCTACTCCGGGTACCATCAGATCACCCTCAAGGAATCGGATCAAGAGAAGACCTCGTTCATTACACCCTTCAGGGCATACTGCTACAACACCATGACGTTTGGCCTTAAAAACGCGGCTGCCACATATCAGAAAGCCATCTAGAGATGCCTCCAGGGGCAGATCGGCTGCAATGTTGAGGCTTACGTCGACGACATTGTCATGAAAACCAGGTCCTATGATCAGTTTATAGCAAATCTAGTCGAAACATTTGAAAATCTCAGGAAATTCAATTGGAAGCTGAACCCACGCAAGTGTGTTTTCGGTGTCCCCTCAGGAAAGTTACTCGGCTTCATAGTTAGTAACCGAGGCATCAAAGCCAACCCCACCAAGGTCAACGCCATCAGGAGAATGAAGCACCCTCGGTGCAAGAAGGACATGATGAAATTGACCGGGTGCATGGCAGCCCTGTGTCGATTCATCAGTCGACTTGGCGCCAAGGGACTCCCCTTCTTCAAGCTGCTTCGCAAAGCAGACAAGTTCGTATGGAACGACGACTCTACCAGAGCCTTCCAAGAGCTCAAGGAATTTCTCACCAACCCACCGATCCTCACGGCTCCAGAGCCCGATAAGGAGCTCCTCCTCTACATAGCGGCAACCACTCATGTGGTGACTACCGTCCTGGTCGTCAAGCGAGACGAGCCAGGGCATGATTACAAGGTGCAGCGACCCGTTTACTTCGTCAGCGAGGTACTCGGCGAGTCCAAGGTGCGCTACCCTCAGGTCCAAAAACTCCTGTACGTGGTCCTCATCACGTCCAAGAAGCTGAGGCATTACTTCCAAGCACACAGCATCAGAGTCGTTTCCTCATCCCTCCTCGGCGACATCCTCCACAACCGCGACGCTAACAGTCGAGTCGTCAAGTGGTCCATCGAGCTGGGTGCTCTCAACCTGCAGTTCTCCCCTCGGTCCACGATTAAGTCTCAAGCCCTGGCTGACTTCGTGGCCGAGTGGACAGAGATACAAGACCCACCACCCGAGGAACGACCCGAGCACTGGAAGATGTACTTCGACGGAGCCCTCAATCTCGATGGAGCCGGCGCTGGAGTTATACTCATCTCCCCAAAAGGCGAACAACTCAAGTACGTCCTCCAGTTACTTTTCAAAGAAACTAACAACGCTGCTGAGTATGAAGCCCTTATCCACGTTCTCCGGATCGTTGCTTCGCTCGGCATCAAGCGCCTCCAAAGTGCTACAGAGACTTCAAAGTTGTTATCCAACAAGTCAATAAAGACTGGGACTGCACAAAGGAGAAGATGGACGCCTACTGCAAGGAGATATGAAAATTGGAAGCCAGCTTCTACGAGTTGGAGTTCCACCACGTCATCAGAGACTACAACGTCACGGCTGATGTCCTCTCCAAGCTCGGCTTCAGTCGTGCCATTGTCCCAGCCAGAGTCTTCATCCAAGCCCTGAGACGACCCACGGTCGAGGTCGAGGAACCACCCCCCACCAAGCCAGACTTGGTGCCTGCTCAAGGCTAAGAGGTGTTGGTGATCGACTCCGACTGGCGCTCTCCCATCATCGACTTCCTCGTAAACAACAAGTCCTCCCCCGACAGAAAAGAACACGAGAAGCTCTCGTGACGAGCTGCCAGCTACGTGGTCATCGGCACCGACTTATTCAAGCACTCGGCCTCCTCAGTGACGCTGTCCAAGTGCATCGCTCAGAGCGAAGGAGTCTCTCTACTCCATGACATCCACTCGGGCATCTGCGGCAATCACACAGGCGCCTCTACCATGGTGGGCAAGGCATTCAGGTCTGGTTTCTACTGGCCTACGGCACTCGCCGACGCCCACGACATCGTGAAAAGGTGCCCAGGGTGCCAATTTTTCGCCAAGCAGCAGCACATTCCAGCTCAGGCCCTGCAAACGATTCCTCCTTCCGGGCCCTTCGCCTGCTGGGAGCTCGACTCGGTAGGACCTCTCAAGATGGCTGTGGGTGGCTACAACCACATATTTGTGGCCATCGACAAATTCACCAAGTGAATTGAAGTCAAACCAGTCGCGGCAACCACGGCACTCAAGGCAGTTGAGTTCATCCAGAAAATCTCCCATAGGTTCGGCATGCCCAATTGGATCATCACTGACCTGGGCACATCATTTACCGGAAGTGTGTTCTGGGACCAATGCCTGGAAAATTGCATCAACGTCTACTATGCCTCTGTGGCTCACCCAAGGTGCAATGGCCAGGTGGAACGTGCCAACAGTATGATCCTCCAGGGGCTCAAGGCGCGCATCTTCGACCCACTCGAGAAGTTCGGTTACAAGTGGACCCAAGAACTACCACAGATCGTTTGGGGCCTACGCACCCAAAAGAGCCGGGCCACTGGCTATTCTCCCTTCTTCCTAGTGTATGGCTTGGAGGCCATCCTCCTGAGTGATATAACCTTTGGTGCCCCGCGCATCCAAAACTACGAGGAAGGCGAAGCAGAAATGACTCGGCGCCACGACATCGACCTAGTCGAGGAACATCGCATCACAACTGCCTTGCAGCATGCACGTTATGAACAGCAGCTCAGGCGCTACCACGACCGAAACGTGCAGGAGCGAGATTTCAACATAGGTGACATGGTCCTGCGTCGCATCTAGTCTACTACCGGTGCACACAAGTTGTCTTCCCCATGGGAAGGTCCCTTCATCGTCAGTGCAATCATTGCCCCTGGAACCTATCGTCTGCAGAGAGAAGATGGCACGGACGTGGGAAATCCATGGAACATCGAACACCTCCGGCGCTTCTACCCTTGAGAGGAGCTTGCAGCTATGTACCCCAACCTTTATGAATAATAATAAGAGCATTTCATCGCTTTTTTGTCTTTCTGTACACCACTTCTTCTTCGCGGCTATAAAACGACTTGGTATAGCCCCTTCTGACTCGTCCAGCACGCTTGGTGGCTGCGACTCGGCCATGCCAACTCGCATAAGCATCGTTCGCGTCAATAACTAGCTGGGTGGTGACCTGATCACAAACCGGTGCGTCCTGGAACCACTCTGCATCACCTACGCCTATCATGTGTCTGATGACCAGCTCTCTACACAATGGGCAAGGGCACACCGCAAAGTCGGCATCCTAACCACTCGGCCAAGTCAGAAAACTACTCGGCTACGGAAATTAACAAAAGCAACACTTAATTACATGCAAAATAAACATTATTTTTTTCGGCCAACACTAGGCCCCATAATGTTTTTGCCCTACTAACGATTTCTCACATGTTCACCTGGCCCATGATGCGCTCGGCGAGAGGTCCAACGGCGGCGAAGTGTGCGTCCCACTCGGTGTCGGTGCAGTCCTCCGCAACGCCCTCACCCACAGGATCCATGTCCGCTTTAGGATTGTGGGACTTCACAAGGGCCATCGCGAACTGCACCGAGTCCTTGGCCGTCCTCCTGACGAAGGCCTTGAGGTGCTCCCACGCACCGTCGAGACATTGCGCCGCCTCCTCCGCCAAGGCGACCCCCTCCGGCTCAAACGCCACCAGCACGGCGTCGATCTTGGCCATCAGCTAGTCGAGGTCCGCCCGGGCATAGCCCAACTGGGACTCCACCTCTGCAAAAAATAACTCGTATCAGTATGAACGACTCGGCAAAACAGGTAACCTTCAAGAAACAAGGGTAGTTACCTTGGCAGCACTGCTTCTCCAGCCGGAACTTCTGCTCCGTGAGAGACTCCCGGCCTTCAGCACCCTCGCGCAACCGGTACAGCTCCTCATTCACTGCCACGACGACCTTGAGCTCCCGAGCCATCGTCTCGTTGGCCTCCTTCAGCACTACACAGCCCCGGGCATCTACCCCTTGCGGCAAGTCGGGCAGCCAGACACAAAGATGACTAAAAAGTCAAACCTTTGAGCTTCGCCGACTCCTTCTTCGAGGCCTCGGAGTGGTGATGTTTCAACGCCCGCAGCTCCTCCTCCAGCTGGAGGACTCGGCTCGCCGACCCATCCCCCACCTCGAGCTGAATCGCCCAGGCACAAACAACGTGTATCAAGCAACATGCCCAGGCAGCTGAATGCAAGCTCCAAAGACTCACCTTGGTAGCTTCAGTTGCGCGCTGGGTGGCCTCGATCAGCGCCTCCTTGGTCACCATTGATTCCTCCCAGACGCCCAGTCCTCAGGCGGCTCCTAGGCAGCAATAAGCACAGAGGCGATGACCCGGGGCCCCGCGCTCGGGTCGGAAGGGTCCTCCACGACCCCTCACTTGGCCCCGTCTCCCGGCGCAACCTCTAGGGGCGCGATGTCATCCCCCTGTGGCGGCTCTGACGCCGCCACCTCTCCCTCAGCCTGGGTGGTCGCCCCCTCAATTAGTCGAGGGTGAGCCAGCGGCCGCTCCGATGGGGACGCCTCCCCCTTGGCCACCTCAGCCGAAATGGCCTCACTGGTGGACTCCTCCGCCTTGCACTTGGCGCCGCTAAGCGATGCCCTCCTACAAACCGACTCATCGACTCAGAATTGCAATCCAGCATGAAAAGGGGTCAACTCAAGAAGCGCAAGAGGTTGGAAAACTTACCTTCTGGTCCGCTGCACGCTAAAGCTCGGCTTCAGCGGCATGACGGAGGGCAACGACTGTGCCACTCGAGCGGGCGACCTTATTGGCCGCCCCCGCTCCTCCTCCTGGTCCTCCTCCTCCGGCTTGGGGGTGGTGAGGCCGGCCTTCTCCGCCGCGGCTTGTGTCCCCACACTGCTCGCGCCCAGAGGGGTCGAGCTCCTACCCCCCGCGGCGCCACTTCGCCCCGCTGGGGCCTCGACACGGCCACCTTGCCAGTGGGGCGCCGCCTCTTTGCAGTGGAGCTGGCACCAGCCACCGGTCCTGACACTTCTACAACGTTGTCCGACTCACTCCTGATGGAAGAGTTGGACGAGAAACTCCCAACATCCACCGCCGGCAATGCAAGCCCGGCGGGCGGATTAACAGCCTTGCCCTGCTGCCCCTCCGGCAGAGGCGCAGGGCACCAGAATGACACAATTTTTTCCTGCAGAAGACCGAGTGGTGTTACAACCCAACGGGTGACTCAACGGTAAAAATGACTCGGTGGAAAACTACTCAGACTAAAACCACTCGGCAAGAAGCAGAACGACTTGACATGCAAACTACATACCTCGGTGGTGGGCTACTTCAGGCGGTACGCCTTCGGGAAGCCCTTGTCGCGGACCTCCCCGCTCACGATGAGCGTGACCCGCCTGTGAGCCTTGCCACGCGAGACCTTGCGGTTCTGTACGCGGGTTGTGTCGTCACGACCTGAGTACTCGTACCCGGGGTGCACCCGCTCCTGGATCGGCTGGGTCAGCCGCTTCGCGAACGACAGCGCCACCGCGGCGCCGGTCAGCTTCTCGGCCTTGAGCTTCTACAGCTCGGCCAGCAGCACCTCCACCACCACCATCTCCACGTCGGTGGGCTTCTCCTCCCACCTGGCGTTCAGCACTGGCGGGAGGCTGGTGCGAGGTGGAAGGCCGGGAGCGGGGTTCGCCACCACGAACCACTCCTCCGTCCACTGCTTGTTGGTGTCCTTGAAGGAGGCCTTCGGGTACTTCCCGCCCTGGCAGAGCGAGAAGGCGGCGCCGCCAACCACATCCGGTGTATCTTTGTTCGGATACGCCCGCAGGTGATAGAGGGCCCTCCACAGATTAAAGTGAGGAACGATCCCCAAGAACCCCTCGCACAGATGGATGAAGGTCGCAATTTGCGTGATGGAGTTGGGCTTGAGGTGCGTCGCCTCCAACCCATAGTAGTGAAGCAGCCCCCGGAAGAACGCCCCGGCGGGCAGATTGAACCCCTTCTCGTAGAAGGACCGGAAGACGACTATCTCCATCTGGTCCTCCGAGGGGAACGCCTCCCCGAAGCAGCTCCGCCAGCTGGAGATTGCCTTCTCCGGCAGCAGGCCCTGCGCCATGAGCGCCAATATGTCAGCATCGGTCGTGGTGCTCGGAGACCAGGCCAGCTCCAAGGCTGGTGGCGCAGCGGCGGCGGCTGCTGCTGGGACTTCGCCGGCCATTTCTGCGCTAGGCGAGTGGCGGCGGGCGAAAGGGCGGTGGAATGCTCTGGAGGCGAGTGCTTGAGAGGAGGCTAGAGAGATCTGGAAGACTCGGCGTGTCTCCGTGACTCTGCCAGCGACCCTGCTCGGGCCTGGGCGCCGCTATTTGACTCGGCGTGTCTCCGCAACTCCGCCAGCGATCCTGCTCGGGGGCTAGGCGCCGCTATTCAACTCGGCGTGTCTCCGTGACTCCGCCAGCGACCCTATTCGGGGGTTGGGCGCCTCTGTTTGACTCGGCGCATCTCCGTGATTCTACTGGCTGCTCTGACTGAGGGCTAGGCACTGGAGGACGACTGCGAGTAAAGGGCTTAAGAGGTTGCTTCTGTTTTGACCTTCGAAACGCTTCTGCGAAACCTTCCGAGGCTCGGGGGCTACACCCAACAGGTGCGTCCAGGGGCACATCCCGTTGAAGAAGAAACATGAAAGCAGGAGTCTACTGAAGTCAAGTTGCAACAGGACCTCGAGGATGTAAGGATCGTTGTTTGATCACCGACTGGCCTCATTGCTCGGTCAGGGCTCGATTCAGCGACTCAGCGCTCGGGGGCTTGACGGAGGTAGACCCAGGTACCTCCCTACCGAGTGGAGATGGCTACCGGCTGAACGACTCCGCATAAACGATTCGGCGTACAGGCACTCGGCTGGACGGTAGGCAGGATCACCCGGGGTCAGGATCTAGATCGAATTGGATAGGCATGATCTTGTGTATCTTAACCGATTGGATTCCTTGTAACAAACCCCAGTAGATTTACCCTAACTTGTAACCCACGCTGCCCGGATATATATGGGGGTCATGGGGGGACCCATAGTCAATTCAACCCATCTCATCCTAGCCTCGACGGCTAACCCTAATACAAACCCCCGAACACAGGACGTAGGGTGTTACGCTCCGTGTGGCCCGAACCTGTCTAAACCTCTACATCTTTGTGTTACCATCAAGTTCATGGGCTCTCTCCGATCCACCCCGCCTACAAATCTACTGCTTGGGGCTACCCTTGGCAGACTTGCCGAAGTGCAAATCCGACAGTAAAGCTGGCCTATTATGGAGCTCTTTTAAAAATAGAATGGGGATAAGCTCTGGATCATCATGCACTTTGATCTGAATAGCCTCATCAGTCCTAGGGAAGGTTTGGAGGCTCTGGTTATGCCATTCCATCAAGATGAGATAGATAACATAATCAGGAAAATGCCAGCTGACAAAGCCCCAGGACCGGATGGCTTTAATGGCTTGTTTCTGAAAAAATGTTGGGACATAGTAAAAGATGATTTCTATACCCTGTGTAATGATTTCTTCTTGGGCACACTGAACTTGGAAGGCATCAATACATCATACATCACTCTAGTACCCAAGACACTAAATCCAGAGAGAGTGAATGACTATAGGCCCATCTCACTGATGAATATCAGCCCCAAGTTGTTGGCCAAACTCCTTGCTGACAGGTTGCAAACAGAGATAATCAGGCTAGTACACAAAAATCAATACGGCTTCATCAAAACCAGGGCCATACAGGACTGCCTAGCTTGGTGTTTTGAGTACATTCATCAGTGTCACCAATCCAAGAGAGAAGTCATCATACTTAAGCTTGATTTTAAAAAAGCCTTTGATACAGTCGAGCACCAGGCAATCATGAAAGTCATGGAGCACATAGGATTTCCTAGCAAATGGATGGACTGGATAAACAGCATCCTGAACTCTGGATCGTCTGCTGTGTTACTTAATGGTGTACCAGGGAAATTCTTCAAGTGCAAAAGGGGGGTCAGGCACGGAGACCCTTTGTCCCCACTCCTATTTGTTCTGGCTGCTGAGTTGCTTCAGATCTTGGTAAATAAAGCTGCCTCCCAAAATCTATTGCTAGCACCAATACCACAGCCATGTGAGGACTTCCCAATAGTCCAATATGCAGATGACACACTACTGATCATGCAAGCTGATGCCCGACAGTTGTTCTTCCTCAAATCATTGCTAAGTACTTTTGCAAAATCTACATGCTTAAGGGTCAACTATAGGAAATCCCAAATGCTGCCAATCAATGTGTCTCCTGATAAGATGGATTGCCTAGCACTAACTTTTGGATGCTGTTGACGCCAGATTTTGACACGTATTAAATCGGCGTCAGGAGGAGAAGATTGGCCGACGAAGCGGATCTGAAAGCTACAGTAAGGAATCGGCCGATTGGGGTAACAGTTGAAAATCGGCCGATTGGTGGCGCAGCCTATGCCAACAGGATAGGATTATTCCAGAAGATCCTAGTCAAAAGCTGGTCAACACGGCATGCTAAGTCGGCCGGAAAGCAATTGAAGAGGCCCTGACTGGATTAGGAAACGGCGGCGGAAGATTCTGCGGGAGTCCGTTTCCTTTTTAAAGTTATTATAGATATAGTAGTTTTCCTGTTTTAAATAAGGTTGTAACAAGTCGTAATCGACCAGGAGTCCTAGTTTCAGGGTATAAATAGGAGTCGCTAGGGCTTTGCAAAGGACAACATCAATCAACAAACACAACTTCTACTTTTTACCAGTACTTTACCTTTCAAGTCGGCGACTTCGCCAATATTTTCTTCTTTCACGAGTTCGTACGGATTGGCAGGGCTGCATCAACCTGATCTCCGGCCAATTGGTAGGAAAGTAATATCCGAGCTTTAACTACGGGCGCATCGCTGTGGTTTCGTTTGGATTTATTCACAAGTTATCGATATTTACTAGAATTGCAAGTTTTACCTGTTATTCTAGTATTATCACCAGTTATCCAGCTTGAGATCAGGGTAATCGGCTTCGTCATTGTTCTCCTTCGATTCATCGCCATATAGCCGATTAGATCTGTTTCAAGTGTTGCTTCTATAGTGATTGTTTAGATTGCTCCAGCAGTTCTCTTTACAATTACTATACGATCATCGGCTGACCCATAGCCGATCATCTCTACAGCAAATTGGCCGATTTGCCGCCGACGCGCTCCTCAGGACAGATCGGAAATCCAGCCGATCGACGCGCCTGGAATTTAATACTCTATTTCCTTGTCAATCAACAGGTCAGATTGACTGGCACGCCGCGCGAACTGCACCAGGGCGATAACCCGAACAGGAGCTAAGCAGATTCTCCCGGGTCGTGTGTCCGACGCTGAAGACCATTCGGCCGATTCTTATCCGGCCGATTTTAGCGCCAACACACTTTTGGCACGCCCGGTGGGACCATTCAAGACCTGATATGTCAAACAACGCAGAAATCTCTGACAGCAACATCATTGGGGTCACAGAAGCTGATCTCAAGGACGACCAGAGGGAGGAATTGGCCAAATATCTGGAAGATTATAAGAAGATGTACCTCCAATCGTTCAGTCGTACCAGAAGCGGGGAAGCAGTTAAGAAAGCTCCTATTCCAGCACCTCGCCACATCACCATTGCTGAAGACTCGGGCAAGATGTCAGAGATAATTCAACAGTCCGTGTATCAAGCGTTCATTGACCAATCCTCGGTGATGAGCAACACGGTGTACAACGCCGTCGTCAACTCTCTGGCCAGCGGAGCCGTTCCAGGTTATCAGGGACCGGCATATGCCCCTCCAACTACCCTGCCGGCCAGAAGCTTACCCTACACATCCCAATCGGCTTCTCAGCCGATATTGACACAGCGAGAAGGATACAGCTCTCCACCACTTCCGGCGTCTCCAAGATACAGCGGTGCATCATGTCTCCCATCTCGAGCGCCGCTTCAACCCGTTCAAATGGCTTATTTGCAAACACTACCTACGAGCTCAGCGCCTTGGGGGGCATCAGCCACGACGTATTTACCCGAGCCAGCGAACGGGCATCACACTTACCCGTTCCAGGCGCCGTACCAATCGGCCGCCCGGCCAACGGTCTCCCAGTACCAGCCGATTTTACTAGAGATCGGCAGGGGGGCATCAGCCATGACGCATTTTCCCGAGCCAGAGAACGGGTATGGCACTTATCCGTTCCAGGTGCCATACCAATCAGCCGCCCGGCCGGTGGTCTCTCAGTACCAGCCGATTCTACCAGAAATCGGCAGGGGGGCAAGCACTGTGGAGGCATTCAGAGGCGCGGCGCCAGCAACGACGTACGAAGGGGGTGCGGACGCATTTCGCCAGCAGTTGTTGGCCACTCAGCAAACTTCGCCGATTCATCACCTGGCCGAACCAGCCCTTCAACACGTACCCGCACCGCGAACAACTGTTCATCAGCAGCAGGTGGATTGGACGGCAAGAATAGCAGAAGTAATTCAAGATCAGTTTGGGCTGAAGCCGAAAGTTCAAACTTATACTTACAAGACGCCGTATCCATCGGCCTATGACTCGTTGTCGTTCCCACACCGCTACAAGGTTCCTGATTTCACCAAGTTCTCAGGGACGGATGACACATCCACTGTGGAACACATCAACAGATTCATCATCCAATGCGGTGAAGCTGCCACACAAGACGCTCTGAGGGTACGGTTATTTTCATCATCTCTATCCGGATCGGCCTTCCAGTGGTTCACCACTTTACCGCCAAATTCTATCGTCACGTGGGCCGATCTGGAGAAACAATTCCACAAGTACTTCTATGCAGGAGTACACGAGATGAAGATTTCGGATCTAACCAGCCTCAGGCAGAGGAACGATGAGCCGGTGACAGGGTATATACAGAGGTTCAGAGAGAACAAAAACAAGTGCTACAGCCTGGCTCTGACCGATTCACAGCTGGCCGATATCGCTTTTCAGGGCCTCTTACCGCAAATAAGAGAGAGGTATGCCGCCCAAGAGTTTGAGAGCCTGAGTCAAATCGTCCACCGATTGTCAGGGCAGGAGATCCGACCACTTGAACAGCGGAGGAGCTTCCAGAAGAAAGTGGCGTACTTGGAGGGATCTGAATCTGACGTGGAGGAAGAAATCGGTCTGGCGGAATGGGTAAAAGGGAAAAAACCAATATCCTGCCCCTTTGGCAAGAAGGAGCCAGAGACATTCGGCTTTGACACGTCAAAGGCCGATAAAATTTTCGATCTACTACTTCAGGAGGGACAGATTAAGCTGTCGCAACATCACACCATCCCTACGGCCGATCAGCTGAAGAAGATGAGGTACTGCAAGTGGCACAACGCTACCTCTCACGACACCAATGAATGTAAAGTCTTCCGTCAGCAGATACAGTCGGCCATTGAACAGGGGCGGCTCAGATTTGAGACTCCAACCAAATCGGCAATGCCGATGAAGATAGACCAGCACCCCTTCCCGGCCAACACGGTCAACGCTGGAGAAGAATCAAGTCAAACCAGGGTGCTGACGGCAGAATCGGCGAGAAAAGACGGCGTTGTCGATCCCAGGAGGCAGATCACGACGGAAGAAATCAGAAGGAACAGGCGAGGACCAGAACGACCACACAGGCCTGTCACCTCCCGATTTCTACTTAGTAAATATCGGCGGCAGCAAGAACAAGCACAACACCAGGAAGAGGTGATACGCCGGCGTGAAGATCACTGGCAGTGTCCCTTCTTCATCCACTGCTGGGAAAACGACATCAGACTGCCCTCTGCCGATAACTGTCCGGAGTGCAACCGCAACGATCGCCCGAAGCCACACTCTAGGGACAGAGGATCAGAGCCGATCAACAGAAATCGGCGCGAAGAACGGCGCGTTTCGGTGCATGATCGGCTGGGGGGCAGAGTTGACCAGTACGGTAGGTCAAAAAGCAAGATCGGCCAGCAAGATGGACTGGGGGGCAGGATCAGCGCGCACGTTCGGCTGGAAGAGATGGCCGATGATAGGGTGTCAGACGAAGATCCCCTAGGAAGGGAACCAGATTGGGGACACGCTAAACCATCGGCCAAACCAGTGAACCCCAGGTGGTGTCCCGATGTCCTATCCAGATCCCAAAAGCGGAGAATCCAACGCCTACGCCAGTTAGAACATCAAGAAGAAGAACAAAGACATGTGCCAGAAAGAAGGAATGTGAAATCTCGAATTTGGCGCCCAAAGAAAAATGATCAGGAAGCAAACAGCCAAGAATCGGCGGCCGAAATCGATATGGTTTTCATACATGGAGTTCATGGCGCCAAGCGATCGGGACAAAGTGACAAATACAGAGGAAGAGCAAATGGCACAACTGGTATTAGAGCCGATGACGGCTATGTTTGAGAAGCCAGAGGAAGAAAAACGACAGCACCTCAAAGCGCTGTTTCTCAAGGGCTATGTCAACGGAAGACCCGTCACCAGACTACTGGTAGATGGAGGCGCGGCAGTCAACATCATGCCGTATGCCATGTTCCGCAAGCTGGGCAAGGGCGATGGCGACCTCACCAAGACGGACATGATGCTGAAGGATTTCGAAGGCAACGTGTCGCCTGCCCGCGGGGCATTCTGCGTCGACCTCACCATCGGCAGTAAGACCCTCCCCACTACTTTCTTCGTCATTAATGGCAAAGGGTCCTATAATATGCTGCTCGGTCGCGACTGGATACATGCAAACTGCTGTGTCCCATCTACTATACATCAATGCCTTGTGCAATGGGTCGGCGACAGTACAGAGATAGTAGCTGCCGATTCTGTTTACAGCGTTGCAGCGGCCGACACACAACAGTGGAGCTGCGAACACGTCAAATGTATATCTGGCAGGACTTGGAACACTGACTTCCTGAAAGTGTCCGATTTCGGTCTACAGCCGATCCAAGCAGTCGGCTCTGAGGATTCAGCTCGTTTGAAAGGATGAGAAGCTGAGGCATGGGTTCGCGTCGGCCAATTCATTAGAGATGGGAGATTTAAGAGATAGCATCAGATCAAGGCCGACGTACGTTGGTACCGATGGGGATTCTGAGCACAAAAAGAAAATATGTCGAGTTAACGTGACCGATTTCTCATCGGTTTTCTGGCTGCACATCCGGTGAAAGAGATATTGGGATTCATTGTTAGGTGGAAATTACAGATTACATGAAGCAGTTCAAAACCAAATCGGCGCGGTAGCATTAAGGAACAACAATGTTTAACATATTGTTTACAGCCCAAGGAAAGTATCTATGGCTACAATCGCTCGTCGTCTGATTTGATCGGCCGATTCTACTATCCTCTGATCACTTTCGACCGATCCTGACACTTCTGACACGCGGCGACGGAGTCTTATTGCTTCACGGGCCAAATGTTGTCTTTTTTGCTTCAGCTCGCTGATCATGGTTGGGAGTTCTTGGAGCTTTTTCTCTTCAGCGGCTATCTCTTTGGTTATCTGTTCCATCTCCTTGGCTAGTTCTGCTCTCCTCCGTTTCAGCCGATCTATTGTGCCAACGATGTCCGGACGGCAGTTCTCGAGGAAGTTGATTTTGTGATGTACTTCCTGGGCCTGGTGCTTGTACGAGTCAACCTCCTCCTGAGTTTTGGCCATCTGAGCGTGTTCGGCCATACGTCGCAGCGCCCGCGAGACCGGAATCCGCATGCCCTCTATATAGGCAGCATACCCCAAGTCTTCCGACACTTCTTCCGGAATGTGATCTACGACCTCATTGAAAAGTTGTCGGATCGGCGATGCATCTTTCACCAGTCTGCCGATGTCACCTTGGAGGAGAGTACGGATGCTCTCGAGCTTAGAGCGGACGTCGTCGGAGGCAGAACTCGGTGGAACCACATGTGAGGCAGTTTCTTCTTTATCGGCCAAGGAGACAGCGAAAGAAAAGACACTATTGTTGGGAGAATCTTGCTCCTGTAAGAGAACGAAGCAAAGGGTAAGCTAGTAGTGAAAGGAAATCGGCCGATTCTGATGGTAAGATTGTTACCTCTTTGAAACGAATCTCTCTTGCCTGCGCCGGTGGAAGTATTTCCCTTGTTTCAGGGATTGGTACACTGGGTTCACCAGAAGAAGAAGATTCGATCATTATTGGTGCTCCGCTTGGGCCAGCTTCCTGAGAAAGATATAAACGCTCGTGAGGATACTATGGGAAAATGAGATAAGATGGTAGTGGGAATGTGACATGCCTCTGCGGGTTCTCCGGCCGATTCCAGCTGTGGAGTTACAATCGGCGTACCCAAGTCAACCTGCATCAGAATTGGTTAAGTTTCCTGAATATTAAGGATGCAGGGTAAGAGATCATTTACCTCGGCAACAGGGGCTGCTATAGTTTCAGTCCCTACTTGAGATGTGGCCGACAGCCATGGAGATTGTGGTGGGACAACTCGTGCAGCCTGGTAAAGGGATAAAATTGATGTCAGCAGAAGATTTTTGGGGAATACATGAGATAAATAAAGTTACCTGGACAGCTTCTACTAAGAGTGATGCTGCAGCAGCCCCGGCTTCGACGGCGACTTGGGGATCGGCCGTCTCGACGACTGATGGAGGTGAAGGACCTGGGGTCTCGGTGCGCATTACTCCCATCTGATCATCCGATCCAACACGGGGGGTATCGGCCGATGCTGCTGCCATCTGGCTAGCCGATCCGATACGAGAGACTTCAGCCGATGCTATTGTTGTCTGACCGGTCGATTCAATGCGAGCCCGCATCCGACGACTGGATATCTTTGGTGTTGGTCTCTTGGGCGCTCGTCTTGATCGGCCGGTGGAGATATCTCTGATAGATGGAGCATGGAAGCCGATGAGTGGCTGCACTGTGTATTGATGATGGCTATCAATCGGCCGGCCGCTTCGACTCCGTGTTGGGGGAGCATGGCTTTCAGACTGAAGAGGTAAACATAAGTTAATAGCAAGATGATAGTGCAACATTGAAATCGGCTGAAAAGAAAAGGACATACCGCAGCATTTGGGTCGATGTTCTCTGGGTCCAGAATGTTGCAGTAAATTGATGGGGATTTACAGAAAAGATGCTGCTTCCATTCTGCCCACCATAATTTGTACTGTTGGGTGGCGAAAGAGGCAACTGACCAGCCGTTCAAGTCAATGGAGCTGGAGTCAGGTACTAAATCGCACAATCGGCTGTAGTCGAGACTAGAGGTTAATCCGTCTCTGAATTTTGCTTGGCCGGCGAAATAGACTCGGATCGGCAATTGGCCAAAACCTAGTTGCCTTGCTGCAGCTGACGGGCAGTAGAACTCATAAGTGGGTGAGTCCTTCCCCGAGAAGAAGTTAGCCGGCAGAATTCCCGGCTTAACCAAGACATCCATCAGCTCTCGGTCAAACGTGTGGGTGGAGAAGTCAAAGCATACAGGCAACTCAAAAATCGGCTCCGCGGTTTGATATGGGTACCAGGTGATCATCTCCTCGCTAAGACCATTATAGAAGCATCTGAAATATTCGGCTACCCGGGTAGCGGTGAACTGGCAGCCAGGAAAGGCCGATGCCGCCTCTCCGACAGATCTGCAGCGGCGACGGACCGATGGATTCTCCTCTGACTCAATATTGGGAAAGGTCTTTGTCTCTATCCTTTGCTGAGAGACCTTGCTCATGTGTAGATTGAGCCAAAGGGTGATGAACCACCAGGGACCGCCTGGATTCCCTATCGGCTCTCCTTTCGACAGCTTGGTGCCGATTTGATGCATCATGTGGTATGCCGATCCCAGCAAATGTTTACCCAGGGGGACGGCCGATCCTTGTGCAAGGGACTCTGCCAGAGCTTGAGTGTTGGAAGAGGGACCGACCGCTCTGCCACAGAAGAGGTGTTTCTCCAGCCACATCATCAAGAAGGCGGTGTGCTCTCTTTGTGAGACTGTTCCTGTCTTCATGTTCTTACTGATGTATCCTTTCCACCCGCCGATTCCTTTGGTGTCTAGCCGATGAGATGGCTTGAACAGGTAATTAAAGGGGGTATCGGCGGAGGAGACATCTAGGCCAGTCAGCAGCAAGACATCGGCCAAGGTCGGGGTCATGGGTCCGTGTCCAAAAACAAATGCGTTAAGTGCATCGGACCAGAAGTAAGAGGCTGCCATAACCAAAGGTTCGTTCTTCTCCATCTGAGACAGGGACAGATCTATGCACTGGCCGATTTTAAGTTCTTCCCATTGGACTTTCCAAGACCCGGCTACCCTCTGGTACCACTCTCTCCACCCGGGTGTTTCGTTCGGCCAGGATCTGAATGCACCTACCCAGTGATCTAAATCCATGGGTGACTGCTTAAAGGGGATTCTGTGAGTTTCTAAACTGATTAGATCCGTTGGATCAGGACTCCCCATAGGGCCTAGACAGATGAGGTCAGGAGACTCTGAGAGGGGAATGGTGATCCTGTGCCTAAGGGCCTAAAAAGAGAGGAAAAAAGGGAAGAAACTAAGAAAGGGTCCGGAAAATACTAAAGCAGCAAGGCGAAAAGAAAAGATTTTTCGGACATTTACCTCTGGGATGGAAGCCCTCGTCGCCGATGACGCCGCTGGAGAAGCCGCCGATTGGGCCGCCGCCGCCAAAAGAGCAGCCGATGGAGCCTCTGTAGATGGGGTGGTCGCCGACGGAGACGCCATTGGGGGTCGGAGCGAGCTACGGACAAGGTCGCCGGAGAAGGGGGAGCGCTTGGAAATCGAAAGAACTTGGAGGAAGATGAACAGTAATGCGGCAGAAAGGATGCTGGATTCGTGGAGGAGGAGAGGCGGAGAAAACCAGTACTTAAGAAAGATAAGGGGGTAAGGGCAAAGATGGTATTTTTACCGCACCGTCTACGCGAGTTCCAGGGGAGCGGTCGTTTCGCGCGCTCGGGTCGAGGAAATTGCAATCATTGTGCCGCGGAACGGAAGGAGATTTTTACTGCGCCCGTTTCGGAGAAAAAGATTAAAGAGGGAGTTTCGAAGAAAAAGTTATATTTTACTCCGAAACTGGGGGGCATGTGTTGACGCCAGATTTTGACACGTATTAAATCGGCGTCAGGAGGAGAAGATTGGCCGACGAAGCGGATCTGAAAGCTACAGTAAGGAATCGGCCGATTGGGGTAACAGTTGAAAATCGGCCGATTGGTGGCACAGCTTATGCCAACAGGATAGGATTATTCCAGAAGATCCTAGTCAAAAGCTGGTCAACACGGCATGCTAAGTCGGCCGGAAAGCAATTGAAGAGGCCCTGACTGGATTAGGAAACGGCGGCGGAAGATTCTGCGGGAGTCCGTTTCCTTTTTAAAGTTATTATAGATATAGTAGTTTTCCTGTTTTAAATAAGGTTGTAACAAGTCGTAATCGACCAGGAGTCCTAGTTTCAGGGTATAAATAGGAGTCGCTAGGGCTTTGCAAAGGACAACATCAATCAACAAACACAACTTCTACTTTTTACCAGTACTTTACCTTTCAAGTCGGCGACTTCGCCAATATTTTCTTCTTTCACGAGTTCGTACGGATTGGCAGGGCTGCATCAACCTGATCTCCGGCCAATTGGTAGGCGAGTAATATCCGAGCTTTAACTACGGGCGCATCGCTGTGGTTTCGTTTGGATTTATTCACAAGTTATCGATATTTACTAGAATTGCAAGTTTTACCTGTTATTCTAGTATTATCACCAGTTATCCAGCTTGAGATCAGGGTAATCGGCTTCGTCATTGTTCTCCTTCGATTCATCGCCATATAGCCGATTAGATCTGTTTCAAGTGTTGCTTCTATAGTGATTGTTTAGATTGCTCCAGCAGTTCTCTTTACAATTACTATACGATCATCGGCTGACCCATAGCCGATCATCTCTACAGCAAATCGGCCGATTTGCCGCCGACGCGCTCCTCAGGACAGATCGGAAATCCAGCCGATCGACGCGCCTGGAATTTAATACTCTATTTCCTTGTCAATCAACAGGTCAGATTGACTGGCACGCCGCGCGAACTGCACCAGGGCGATAACCCGAACAGGAGCTAAGCAGATTCTCCCGGGTCGTGTGTCCGACGCTGAAGACCCCTCGGCCGATTCTTATCCGGCCGATTTTAGCGCCAACAGATGCTCTATTGGCTCTCTGCATTTCACATATCTGGGTTTACCAATGGGCACAACAAAACCAAAAATGGAGGATTTGACCCCATTGATGGACAGGGTTGAAAGAAGTCTTTCAGGATGCACTTCATGGCTATCATACTCAGGGAAGCTGTAGATGGTAAACACGGCAATGACACCAATAGCAACTTATGCAATGTGCACCATTAAGCTTCCAAGAGGAGTTATTGAAAACATTGACCACATAAGAAAGCAATGCTTGTGGAGGGGGAACACAGACAAGAAAAGAGGAGGAAACCTTGTTGCTTGGGAAACAGTTCAGAAACCAAAGAAGCAAGAGGGGCTAGGAGTAATTAATTTAAGACTGCAGAACGATTCTCTCCTTTTGAAGCACTTGCATAAATTTTACAATCGGGCAGACATCCCCTGGGTACAGCTAGTTTGGTTCAAATATTACCAAAGCAGAGTACCACATGCTTCTAGAGAAACTGGGTCGTTTTGGTGGAAGGATGTCATGAGGCTTAACAATCTTTACAGATTGGTTTCTCGTTGTATAGTAGGAGATGGTTCCACAGTTTGCTTTTGGGAGGACAGGTGGATGGATGACATTATAGCAGTAAGTCATCCTAGGATAGCATCAATTGCAAGACTCTACTTCGTTGACAGCTGCTAAACTGGAGTGGCACGTGCAATCAATTTCAAAATTTAAAAAAGTTGTACCTCTTAAACCATTCATCAAGTTCAAATTCAGATTGCACAATTATATCTCTTTCAAAGAGATTTTTAAAATAAGACCTAAAATAAAACCCAACTTGTATATGTTTTGATAATATTTTAAAATACGCATAATTGCTTTATGTATAATGGAAAAATAGCAAAATAAGTTAGTTAAAATACTCAACTGAAACTACTAAAGTTGTCTATTATTCATCATGCAATAAACATCACCTACCTATCAAAGTTGTCTGCTATTGATTATGCAATAAACATCCACTAATCCCACCAAGCAATCTATCTTCACGGTATACTTGCATGTATACTGCCCGTGATCGATCGACCTCGATCAGATCTGGTACTGTTGAAACTGCTTGGAGCTGGGTTGGGTTGGCCATCCCCGCCGGTGGCCGGGTCCCCTGCCCGTGATCGATCGACCTCGATCAGATCTGGTACGCGTGCAACACGCAGCGCACCTTCGGATCAGGTTGCGTTACGTTCCGAGTGGGAGCAAGCGAGTACGAGTAGGAGGCTGGAGCATTAGGAGCGGGATCGGACTCGGTCGATCGCCATTAACGACTCGGCCGGCTCATCCTTCCCGTGCCACTATATATGTTTCACCCTTCCCGTCTACGTCCTCGCAAATCTCACAACGATCACCATCCCAAATCATCATCTTCTCTGAGCAATGAGCACCAGGCAGGCAGGCAGGCACCAGCAGAGAGATCCGGCCGCTAGCTAGCACGCGCCCACCGCTCGCCGCCCGCCCGATCGACGTGCCGGCCAGCATGGTGCTTGGGGGCCACCAGGTCGTCGCCGTCGTGGCGCCGGTCGCCCCCGGGCGGCTCCCGCCGCGCGTGCCGGTGCCCCCGCCGCGCTCGTTCCTCCGCACGGTCGGCGCCAGCCTCCGGGAGACGCTCTTCCCGGACGAGCCGTGGCGCGCCGTGGCGCGCGAGGCCTCGGGCCGGGCGCGCGCGTTCGCCGCGCTCCGCTACGCGTTCCCCTGCCTCGAGTGGCTGCCGACCTACTCGCTCGCCAAGCTCCGCGCCGACGTCGTCTCCGGCCTCACCGTCGCCAGCCTCGCCGTCCCGCAGGGCATCAGCTACGCCAGGCTCGCCGGACTCGACCCCGTCGTCGGCCTCTGTGAGTACCACTAGCGTCCCGATCCCGACGACCCTACACATCTACTATATACTTGCATCATAAATTGTATGGAATCGTGTGATGAGTCTGACCGGCCCTTGCTTTGCCATCTATCTGAACTGCAGACTCGAGCTTCGTGCCAGCGCTGGTGTACACGGTGCTGGAGAGCTCGCGGGACCTGGCGGTGGGCACCATGGCCGTGGGCTCGCTGCTCTTCGCCTCCATGCTGGGGCCCGCGGCGCCGCCCGCCGCGCAGCCGGAGATGTACGCGCGCCTCGCCTTCACCGCCACCTTCTTCGCGGGCGCCTTCCAGGCCTCGCTGGGCCTGCTCCGCCTCGGCTTCCTCGTCGACTTCCTCTCGCACGCCGCCATCGTCGGCTTCATGGGCGGCTGCGCCACCGTGGTCTGCCTCGGCCAGCTCAGGGGCTTCCTCGGCCTCCCGCACTTCATCCACGACACCGGCCTCCCCGCCATCATGGCCTCCGTCTTCTCCCAGACGGCCCAGTGGCATTGGCAACCATTTGTTCTTGGATGCTGCCTCTTCCTCTTCCTGCAAATCACTCGATACATCGTGTGTAACCTACTAGCTACTGCTAATATAAAATCTTTCTATAAACTAATAAGATACAAAATCATATATGATTTGCATTGCCTGACGATACGATGCTCGTTGGTTTTCACAGGGAAAGAGGCGGCCCAAGTTGTTTTGGGTATCGGCGGCGGCGCCATTGGTCTCGGTCATCCTCTCCACCGTTCTGGTCTACCTCATCCATGGGGAGAAGCACGGAATTCAATCGGTGAGCTGACTCATCAACATAGCACTAGATCACAGTGATTTGTTACACGAGACTGTATGACTAAACTTGGCAACGTCCAACTGATGTGCTAGATCGGCTCCATCAAGAAGGGCATAAACCCGCCGTCGATCCACAGCCTGCTCTTCTCGTCGCCGCACACGTGGCTCGCCGCCAAGACCGGGATCATCACCGGCATCATCTCCCTCGCTGTAAGAACCTACTCGATCGCCTTCTTATCTGCTGCCACTTCGTGCCACTTATCTTCGGCTACTGATCGATGCATGGTTGCGCCGTGCAGGAAGGGTCTGCGGTGGCGAAGAGCTTCGCCATGGCCAAGAACTACCACGTCGACGGGAACAAGGAGATGATCGCCTTCGGGGCGATGCACATGGCGGGGTCCTGCACCTCCTGCTACCTCACGGCGGGGCCCTTCTCGCGGTCCGCGGTCAACCGCGACGCCGGCTGCCGGACGGCCAACGCCGTCATGGCGCTGGCCGTGCTGGCCACGCTCCTCTTCCTGACGCCGCTCTTCCGGCACACGCCGCAGGTGGCGCTCTCGGCCATCATCGCCTCCGCCATGCTGGGCGTCGTCGACCTCCGCGCCGCGGCGCGCCTCGCGCGGGTGGACAAGGTCGACTTCTGCGTCTGCCTCGCCACCTTCCTGGGCGTCGTCTTCGCCAGCGTCGACATCGGCCTCATCGTCGCCGTCGCGGTGCTGGTCCTCCGGATCCTGCTCTCCGTCGCGCGGCCGCGGACGACGGCCCTGGGGAGGGTGCCGGGCACCACGGTGTACCGGAGGAGGGACCAGTACGACACGGCCCGGGGCACGCCGGGGGTGCGCATGCTGCGCATCGACTCGCCCATCTACTTCGCCAACGCGAGCTACCTGCGGGAGAGGATCGCGCGGTGGGTCGACGACGAGGAGGACAGGATCAGGGCCGCCGGCAAGGAGAGCCTGCGGTGCGTCGTCCTGGACATGCGGGCCGTTGCGAGCATCGACTCGTGCGGGACCAAGATGGTGGAGGATCTCAAGAAGAGCCTCCACAAGAGACGTCTGCAGATTGCGCTGGCGAACCCCGGGAGCGAGATGAGGAAGCTGGACAAATCCGAGGTGCTCCAGCTCGTCGGCGACGAGTGGATCTTCCTCACAGTGGCCGAGGCCTGTGACTACGCGCAGAGCAACTGCAAGCTCGGAACCGCGTCTCCTGATGAGATGGTCTGAAGCTCTGGACACCAGCTTTTGGCTGGCGAAGTTGTCTGATCACTGACTGTACTGTACGGCCACAAGGCCCTTTTTCGGTAGAGCCAAAGTTTGTAGTAGTTGTCTGATCACTGACTGTACGGACACAAGGCCCTTTTTTGGTAGAGCCGAAGTTAATACTGTCTGTAATGCTAATCTGAAATCATGAATTTGGAGGTGGAAAACTACATTGGTGCGAAAGATCGACAAAATTTCATATCTGCCGTGTACATACAGACATACAGTTGCAAAGAGCAGTAACCTTCTCCAAAACTTCAGCAGCACTAGGCACCAAACAGAAGCACAAGCTACAGCACCATTACCGCTGCATACTGGTGAACACAAATAGTACCGAAAATAAATGTTTTCACAAATAGTTAAGCATACACGGCTTGTTGAATAGAAAGAGCCGTCCTAATTTTTTTTAGAAAAAATACACACACACACACAACCTTATGCCTTTTTATATCCCAGGAGATTAACAGAAATAACCATCACTTCATTACACGAAACTATATTGTCTAACTTTTGCAGAATCTAAAGGAAATTGGGATAGGGGCTGGATATCAAATGCACTACCGCTGCAGTCTGAACCTGTAAGCAAAATGCACTGCATATGCCATCAATATGAAGCATGCATAGATAGAAATAAAATGCCTTGATGGCTTGATATATATCACATTGATTGCTAAGACTTTAACATATTGAGCTAGCTAAGATGGCCTCATTTAGACAGGAAACCAAAAGAATTAATACATAAGCTTGTTCTGAATGCTAAGATTCTAACTCAATTACAGATGGGATCCTAGTAACATCACTTGCTCTTCCAGAGCAGTGACACTCTGCCAGCCTCTTAGAGGAGCCAGCATCTCAATTTCATTTTATTTCTTCTGCCGCGAGAACAAAAAACGTTAGGGCTCAGTTCTTGGTTTAGGACGCACGCAGCCGCAGAACGGGGCCCTCTTCTTTTTCTTCTTCTGCCCGCCACCACGGTCCTTCCTTCCATACAAATAATCCCTAAGAAGCACACGGGTGCGCTTGTCGGAGACCTTGAGCCTTCGGTACTCATGCTCTTCCTCAAGTTTGAGCAGGACGTACTGTATCTTCTGAAGCTCGAGTTCCAATCTTGCCACATTTTCCGACCCTTTCTGCACCTGCTCGGAGATTTTCCTCCTGCTGGAGTACCCTTCTCGCTCAGTGTTCATATTATCCGATAAAGCAGGATAATTCTCGGCCTTCCTAGTCAATTTGTTGTTGAAATTGATCTGTTCCAAGACATATCCCTCAGTCTCATGAAGCTGAGTGCTCACACTGCTGTACTCAGAATTCACTGGGGATTTGCCCTTTGCTGGTTCCTCCATTTTCCGCTTCAACTCCTCGATGCTCGCTTCAATGCTCAACAGCCTCTGAGCATCAGAACCGAGCCTCTCGAGTACACTCTTGCTCCACACTTCATGGGGCTCTACAGGTCCCTTTGACACCTCTAGCTTATTGATCCCGAGGTCCCTTCCCCTTACAAGCTCAGAGGAAGGGTACTCACTCTTCACCTCCTCAACTGCTTGTATGTCATGCTCAGATGACGACGACTTGGCTGTTTGATTCTTGCAGTTCGTCTCCGCAGCCTCCCACAGCTGAAGCATATCATCATCCAACTCAGCATTTGCAC
The DNA here is from genome assembly GCA_032594955.1 of Panicum miliaceum. Classification (NCBI taxonomy): domain Eukaryota; kingdom Viridiplantae; phylum Streptophyta; class Magnoliopsida; order Poales; family Poaceae; genus Panicum; species Panicum miliaceum. Next base: position 19,048,376 of record CM064056.1, read on the forward strand.
CATTGCCAAGGGGATAGAGGGTAGCTCCCATGCCATATGGTGGACATGTAGATATTTTGTCGAGTTCAATGTCCTTCATTATCTGGACTTGCTTCCCTTTCGAGACCTCAACATCTTTTTGTTTCTCATTGTCAGAATATATTTCCTTCGCTTCCATGCGTGAGCTGCCTCTTGCTTTAAGCTCTTGAATTTCAGTATTTGCTGCCACCAATTTAGCTGCAGACTCAGCAGACTCCTTATCTTGACGATCTTTGGCATTTAATACAACAACTTGAAGCACTTCTACTCTTGCAATCAACCCTTGCAACTCTGGAGTTCCTCGGGGTAAGCAGTGAGATTCCAGCCCATCGTTGCCCTCTTGCACCCGTGCAGTTTCCTGAACAATCAGAGATCAGTTGTCAAAAAGGGGTTGTAGTTCATCATGCGTACTATGAATGGAGGTGCATGATAAAGTGTCACATCCATATTGCACATGAACCACCAAAGAAATATCCAGCTAAGTGATGCTGCTGAGATGCTGTAAGCATGGATCATTTTCTTCTCCATGATGGGAAATTAAATGAGGGGCTTGCCCTTTTCTCTAAAAAAATAATAAGTGATGCTAGATGGAAGAGCAGTAACAAAAACTTAAAATTACAATCAAGTATTACAATAATAATAGGATACGTAATGGTCAATTTTGCTTCAAAGAATGAATAGTATTGTTTAAACTACATGAAAGATTTTGAAAGGGTATCTAATTAATAAGGACAAACAAAGAACATTTACCTCTTTGCCTTCTGTACTACAAGGTTTTGACAAAGAAAGTGTGTTTTGTTCCAGTACACTGACATGATCAGCCAATGATGCTTGGAGATTTAGATGTGTGCTCAACTCAGCTTTCAGTTCTGCATGTTCTTCCTGAATGCCAGTCATTTTTTTCTGAAGCTCCTCAATGTGAGCATCACGTGAATAGATCTCCTTCATTAGCAACTCCTTTAGGGTTATTGCACTAATCTCTTTATCTTTACCTTCCATCAAAAGCTCGAGTGCTTTTTCTTCATAGACCGCAGAATTCACTGAAGAGGTAATTGCATCATCCATCAGGGCAACAAATTGCTTTTCATATTGCTCAACATCTGATTGTAATGCCTCATTGGCTTGATGAAGTTGCAAAATTTCATCATCCTTGGTAGAACACTGCTCACTTAGTCTTGTGATTTTCTTTTCCAGCTCTCCTTTCACCACTTTAGCACCTTCAATCGCAACCTGAAGAGACCCAACAACTCCACACAGTTCCCGGTTCTTTTCTTGCAAGAACTGAAACTTATCTTCTACTTCCAGTAGCTCATCATCCTTCTGCATCAACTGTGCCATGCAATTCTCAAGTTCAATGAACAACTCCTGGCAGACACTTTTATTGGTGTTCAAATCAAACTCTGAAAGGACTAAACGAATCCTCAGAATCTCTAGCAAGTAAACGAAATATTCCTTTAAGTGATTATTTTCCGATTCAAGCACAGTCAACCTTCTGGTCAGCTCATTAACTTCAAGATCAAGATCACCCTTAGCCAAACTCAACAAAGTCATCTCATCAGTAAGAGAAACCAATGCAGATGCTATCTCATTATTATGTCCCCTAAAGAATAAACACAAGTTCTCAAGCATCATGCATTCTTCAAGTACAGTACCATTCTCATCTTCCAAGTAATTGAACTTCTGACTTAAGGACTGGTATTCCTTAGACAAGGACTGGTATTCCTTAGACAAGGACTCATTTTTCTTGGTCAGGTCAGTAATTTCATCTTGTGAGACCTGGTAGAACTCTTTTAAGCAAGATAGCTTCTCTTGTATGTCAAATACTTCAGTTTTCAGAACCTCTTCCCTCTCACTGCTTTCCTGTAACCCTTGCCTAAGCAGTTCATTCTGTTCCAACATCTGGCGATTTCTATTTTGCAAAGAAAGCGATTTTGCTACTCCACTTTCCACTTCTTTCTCTAGGGCACACTTCTGTAAGTGCAGATCTCTGAGCTCCATCCCTACTTGCAGCATAACAGTTGAGAGAACTGAGAGCTCAGTGTACATGAGCCTATTCACATCATCTGTTTCACCCTTAAGTTTCAGAATGTTAATGGTTTCGTCTGAAACAGTCTGCAGCAGAATTTCGTCCTCAGCTAAATCAGCAGGTCCTAAATCTTTGCAGATATTCAGAACCTTCATTTGCTGTGAAATCCCTTCCCTCAGTTTTTCATTATGCATTTGCAATGTTTTTTTCTCCTCCATCAGCTCTGAAACTAACATTGTTGCAGAATGATTTGCCTCAGCATACTTCTTGCATTCAGTGAAAAGAGCAACCTTCTTGTCTTGTTCATCAGCCAAACTGCTCTCCAAGATAACTGTATTAATAGAAGCACATATGTTTTTCTGTTGTTCCTGTTGAAGCACCTCCTCCATATAATGGTTTTTATCTTGCAGAGAAGAAATCTGCTTCTTGTAACTGTCTACTTGCAGTTGATGTGACTTTACTGCAACTTCGTATTCCTCATTTTTTATTCTCAACTGACCTTGCAGTTCCCTTACTTGATCATATGCAAAATCCTTCTCTCTTGATACAGAGGAATGCTTATCTTCCAGATTCGCATGCTTATCTTCAAGGGCTTTCATAATCACTGTAATGCTCTCCAACTGAAAGGAAAAATTTACTCAAGACATTAGATGAGAAAGAATTTAAGTACAGAAAGGATATTAGACGTGAACAGTTTACCAAATTATAACAGTGTAACAATAATAGTTTCTACTTCAATAAAAAAATTGAGTATGCAGATTTATATCATTAAGTACCTGAGAGAACATACTACAGCTGTACTAAGCTGAGGAGTGTCAAGAAAAAAAGTACCTGAGAGAACAAATTGTTCTTTTCAGCAGAGAGAACCTGGCAGGATTCTTCACAATTTTTCAGCTTCATTCTCAAATCTTCTAGCTCAATTTTTGTATCGGATAATGAGATATCCAAGATGGAATTCTTCTCTGAAACATCAGATAAACTTTTACCAAGGATCTCCAGCTCTGAAGCAAGAACAGCCTTTTCAGAAACATGGCAGGAAATCGCATCCTTCAGAGAGCTTTCTGATGCCTCTAATGCTTTTATATTCTCCCTCATCGCATCCATTTCAGCAGAGAGAGCTGAGTTATTTGCGAGGTGAGCCTGGCAGGATTCTTCAGAATTCTTCAGCTTTGTTCTCAAATCTTCTAGCTCAGTTTTCATATCAGATAATGAGATATCCAAGGTGGAATTCTTCTCTGAAACATCAGATAAACTTTTACCGAGAATCTCTAGCTCTGATGCAAGAACAGCCTTTTCAGAAACATGACTGGAAATTATATCCTTCAGAGAGCTTTCTGAAGCCTCAAATGCTTTTATCTTCTCCCTCAGTGCATCCATTTCAGCATTTGCATCTGAGAGTGAGTTCTCCAAGAGTGAATATTCTTCAGATAGCTTCTCCACCTCTTGGACCTTTTCTGAGAGAAGTGCCTTTTCCACCTCATTCTTTGCACACACCTCCTTCAGTTTTAAGTTCGTAATTTGCAATTCCTCAATTAGCTTCTGATTTATTGCTGCACTGGTTTTTAGGGCTTCCATCTCATCAACCAGAGTGTGGTGCATCCCCTCTAGATTTTCCTTCTCATCCCTTTGGCAAGCAAAATCTCTCTGAAGTGCTTCCTTTTCACCTATGTGTAACCCCATTTCTGTCTGGAGTTTCACATTCAATTCCTTCAACGCGTCCAATTCACGATTAAGGTCCTTTATCATAAGCTCAGTAGAAATATTCTGTTCACGAAGAATATGGATCTCCTCCGTATGCTTGGTTACAATGTTCTCAAGATCCATCTTACTGTTCTCCACCTGACTTAAATTGCCAGTCAGCTTCTCAATTTCCAGCGCCAACCTGTTCACTTCATTCTGTGACTCAGAGCGAAGATTTGTCATCATAAGGAGAGATGCTTCTCCTTCAACGCGTTTCTGAGCTTCGTCATGTAGGCTATTTTGGAGGTTATCTGCTTCTTCTTTCTTATGCTCGAGCTCTTGTTCCAATATCTGTATTTTCCCTTCAACCTGCTCCAGTTCAGCCTTCAAAGCTGTCAGTGCAGATTCCAGATCAGATATTCTCGCTGCAGACTGCTGGTTCTCATGAAGGGTAGCATCCTTCTCGTTGTTTAGAAGTAGGATGGTTTTCTGAAGTTCAGATGACAAGTTCTCCAACTCATTCAACTTAACATTCTGCTTCTCAATCTCTAGATGCAACCTACTCACGTCTTCCTGAGACTCAGAATACATTCTCTCCATTGCCTCGAGTGATGTTTGGGCTTGAAGTCTCTTCTCACATTCATCTTTCAAACTCAACTCCAAGCTGTCCACACTTTCATTCTTATGTGCAATTTCTTGCTCAAGTAACTGAATTTTCTGTTTATGCTTCTCCAGTTCCAACTGGATCTTTGAGAGTTCTAACTCCAAATTGGATGCTTTCTCCAATGATTGTTGTTGTTCAAGAAGTGCTGCATCCTTCTCATTGTTCAAATCCAGAATGGTGCTCTTCAGTTCCTTCAGTGTGCTCTCCAGATTTAACTTGTCATTTTCCAACTCACTCAGCTTCTTCGTTGATCCGTCAAGATCTTGTGTTAGCGTTTCCATTTTTTCCTGCAACTGGGAATGCAGACCCTCTGTCATGAGAAGAGTTGCTTCAGTTTGCGTGTGCCTATGGCATTCATCTTGTAGCCGGGCGTGGACACTGTTCGCTTCTTCTCTCTTTTGTTCAAGATCTTGTATCAGCAACTGTACTTTCTTCTCAGCCTCCTCTAGCTCTGATTGTAGCTTTGAGAGCTGAGATTCAAGAACTGAAACCTGCTCCACACGCTGCTGGTGTTGAAGTAGAGCTGCATTCTTCTCAGTGTTTAGCTGTGAAATGATGCTCTTAAGGCTTTGTATTTCACTTTGAAGTTCATTCTTTGAATCCTTGAGCGTATTTATCTCGTCATGAAGTTTCTGTATAAGCACCTCAGAAGAGTGGTTTTGTTCAGTAAGGCTCTCATTATCTTTCTTCAGCTCACAAACAGTGTTCTCAAGATCCCCGTTGGTCTGCTTGAGCTCATTCAACTTTTCATTTGTCATCTTTATTTCTGCAATCAACCTCTGTACTTCTTCATGAGATTGAGCAAGCTCCTTCCCCTGGGAAAGTAGAGCATTTTCAGCCTGCATGCGCTTTTCGTGCTCCTCCTGGAAGCTTAAACGGAAACTTTCCAATTCCTTAAGCTTTTGTTCTAGTTCTTGTTGTTGCATCTTCATCTTCAGATCCAAACCCTCAGCCTCAGACTGTATTGCAATATTGAGTGTTTCAGCATTAATTAGTTTCTGGACATCTGCAGCCATTTCATCAGTTAACTTCTTGAGGTCAGCCTGTGCCTTAGAGAGCTCAGATTCCAATGTAGCTATTCGCTCAGAGGACTGATTATATTGCAGAAGAGATGTGTCTTTATCAGAATTCAATTGCAATACTGTCTCCTTAAGACTTTGGATCTCATTTTCAGCTTTGTTTGCCCGCTCAGATTCTGACAACATCTGTTCTTTCAGCTTCTGGCTCTCAGCTAATAGTCTTGAAACTTCTTGTTGCAAATTAACCATGTCTTTGCCGATATCCTCTTTTCCTTTACCTTCTGGGCTTTCAAAGGTTAGACCTTTCCGCACCTTTCCATCAAAACCAGCACGAGGAGCATTTTCACCACTCGATGAAAAATCATTGAACAACTTTAGACCTTTTCGACTTGACAATGCACTGGTTTCCTCAGGGTGTGTACCATTCCTCTTGGAGGTGGAATGCTGTGGTAACACACCAACTCCATCCTTCTGCTCATCGGAATCAAATGGTGCACGGGTGAAGGTAGACATATCTGGAGTCTGTGGCTCCATTTCTTGGCTGAAAGAAGAGGGTGATTCATCTGACACTGATGGCATCTGATTTGGAAATGCTTCAGACATTGTTCTGTGAGCCTGACGAAGTGCCCCAGTGGCCTGATCGTACCTTTCTGCCAGCGCACGGTATGCTCGATAGAACTCCTCCACCAATTTCATTAGCTCTGGACGTTTCTTGTAGTACATCTCCGCTCTCCTTGCAAAAGAATCAGCATCTTCATTGATAAGTTTGATCATTGATTTAACCTTTGTGTCCATATCTGTTGCACAAAACGAGACCCAATTAGTTCATGGACCACACTGACAAATGCAGTCCTTTCGTTGCAACCATATCTTCAAAGAGATTACCATAGTTATGAAATGGTACATACATATAGAATAATGTTGGTTACTGCTCAATGACAAGGTAAGAAAAACACCTAAGGCATCCAAGCATTTCAACCCATGGCAAAACAGGAATATATAAATCTGGTTTCGGAATTGCCCCAGGAAAAGATTATTTTGTCATCTTTTCATATGATATCTTCTTTGCAGATAGAAAATGCACTTCACATCCAATATTGATTCAGTTTCCACATGAAAGGAAAACTTTCGACACATATATGAACGACAGTCTAAGGCCCATGTTGATTTTCCAAGTCGAATCAGATTGTGAAAATATTGCATGCTTTCCTAATTCAAATACCATATCTGCAAATCCTTTTATCAAACACTAACATTGAGAAAACTGTCTGATGGGCTGGAAAGCTACGTATGTAATAATGAGTCACAGCATGAGCATTGAAATTTAGAAATGCAGTTCCAGACTGAATAATAAGTGATAGGTCGGGCACAAGCAGTGCATAAATATGAGCTCGGCAGGCAGCTTTGCCTTCGCCTTTCTAGTAAATTAGGAAAAATGAGCTGAAGACAGCAAAAGAACTCACCGCTGAGATTTTCCTGGAGCCATTTGGAGTTCTTGGGGCTGATATGGCTGACCCACAACCATGAGTACTGCCTCGAGTCATGACGAGCCAGAGCTGCCATTGGTACTAGATAGAAACACAGACTACTCCAACCAGTAAATAATGCCTCGCTTCCTCAGCACTCAAAAAAGTGCAGAAATGCAATATTTTATCCTCAAAATCGTGAAATTTCTGAATTTGCCCACTTTTCAGAATGTGGGGTCGATGGAATTAGCTTGTACAGTCATACTTCAGCAAGCTCCCATCCAATCTGTTAGTGCTTTTACCTGCATAATTACAGAGACAAACAGCGTGAATAATAAGATCAACGAAACAAGTTATCAGCAACAATGATCAACAGGACTCAACAACTTCATGGCAGCCGTACATACCAGTATCAAGTCTTCAGAATAGTTGAACTGCCGGAAAGATATATGGATAATTCGCACTGCAGTAAGTCAGGAACCTGAAATCAAGAAAAAAAATAACACTGTGGTCAGTAATTGGATGGTGAGAAAGGTGAAATACTTCCGATAAACAGGTCGAACCAGAAAGCAAACCCGTCAAGATTTTGCAAAGAGAAAAGCAACAGGACTGGAAACACAATCCCCAAGGACGAAATTTCCTGTTGGGAGCAACAACCTCGAACCGCGATGCTGCAGCAGGCCAGCAGCACCCAAAGAAGGATCAAAGGAGCAAGTTTTGGAAGCAAATCTCAGCACCGAGGCGCCATTCAACCACCAGAGAGAGCAAAGAACGGATATAAATCACATGATCCACGCGGGCTGGCTGTTGTTTTATCCCACCAACCAGACCCAACCGTCAACACCAACCCTTCCGCCAATCCCAATCCCCAGCAAAGGCAGAATCACGAAGCACACGAAAAGATGGATCTTTGGAGCAACCAGGTGCAAGACACGGATCAAGAAAAGCGATAAACGGGTGATAATCACGGCGTGGAAAAAAAGGAACCGAAGATCCAATCTCAGGGCAGCAGAGTCCAGACTCCAGAGCGGGGGGAGCAAAAAGCATACCAGGTGGAGCCTCTCAGGAGGAGCGGCGGAAGTGAGCGGCGGCGGAGGCGCGATGCCGAGATCCACCAAGCTGCCCGCTTTCTCCCTCCATCTTTCTCAACCCATCCCCGCGCTGCGGTCTCCCTCTGTATCGGTCTATCCCCTCCCCTGGTCTGGTCTGGAGTCTGCTCTGCTGCGGCGTAGTGCCAAGAAGAAAGGCTGCTTGCTTGGGCAGGGCGCACAGTAGGAGGCGGCGGCAGCAAGCGGGCCCCACGGACGATACAGGAGGAGGGAATAGACTACTCGTGACCAGCCTTTGAAGGGAGAGAGGGACGGAGGTGATGCCAGTGAGCTGGTGTTTTGGGCGTCATAAATGGGATGGCGTCAATTTGGGGAGGAGGGAATTACGAATTTCATGGAGGAGTAGAGATATCTATTTGAAGCAACGGTCACAATAAGATGCTGTTTGGAATATTTTTCAAAAACAAAATGCCCGTTATGATTCTAACGGACCATTTGAAAATTGGCACGAATTTTCTGTCGATATACTTGCATGTCTAGTTCGGGGGAAAAAAAACTTAAAATCTCGCAGCAACACTTCACATTTGCATAAACTCAGCAAAACATTCGTATTTCTCTTTGATTCAGCACGTAAAAGTGCAATCTAACATGAAAATGATCGGATATAAAGTGTGCTGTGACTTTGCTCTTAACCCAAGCATTTCCCCTGCTTAGCCTAAGCCCTTCGCATCCACTCCTTTAAAAAAAAAGGAATTAGACGTCCCAATCCTCCATTGGAAAAAGTCCCATCCCAATAAGAGAAGCATCATATTGAAAACTAGTATCACCTAGCGTCAGGACGATATGTAACATGACGCCCGTGTTCACATGCGTGTCAACAAAAACACATCGCATAGCGAAATGGCATGTAAACTAGTGGTTACAAGAGCCTCGGTAGCATCTGAGGTCTTGGGTTCGACTCCCCGCAGGAGCAAATTTTCTAAAATTTAACGGCGTTGTGCTTTGTTTCCGTCGACAGCGAGATGACTATGGTGACTTCGTCAATCTCGAGGATTTGCCGGCTCAGTCTCTTAGAGGTGCTCATAGAGGTAGGGTTGCGTATGTGTATTCATAGGGATGAGTGTGCGTGCGTGTTTGTGAGTGTTTGCGTCTGTACTGTGTTGAAAAAACTAAAAACACATCGCATAACCCTAACTGCTGTCTCTTGGATTTACTGATATTCTAATAAAGAGGAAAAAAATAGTGTCTGGCTACAGTCGTTGGGTGTCCATCCCAGCAGGTAAATGCTGTTTATTTCTTGGGCTCTCCATTCTTGCCGTGGCTCATGTTGTCTTGTCCCTGTCGTTGATGGTATTTTTAATGGTTTGGAGTACACTTACCGACGGCGTGTTGTGTTGAACCGATGGATCATCGGAGCTAGGGCGCTGATTAATCCGGCTGATTATTGGCTCTTACGGGGATCGGGATCGAGAGGACAGAATGACGATCCCCATGTGGCTGCAGGGGTGTCCGTGACAAATGTCACGTTCTCCTCATCCGTGTGCCGTGGACACACGCACCCGCCAGGCTTCCTTTCCTTTCCTTTCCAAAGAGCAGTCAATGCCTCGTGGAACTTTTTTTTTCTATACGGGGTACCACCTTTTTTCTCAATTTTGCTCGTACGCGTGGAACGCAGAAAATTAATTTGTACAAGTTCGTATGCCATCTTTATCAAGCAGATTGCAAGACTTTTTTTGTCTTTCTTTTCTTCATTTTCGCAAGATCTTTGCTGTGGGCCCAATTTTCAGTAGCCTTTTAGTATGGTCTTGTTTAGTTGCATGTGTAAAATTTTTTAAATAAATTTTTTTCACATTTGAAGTATTAAACACAGAAGAATTTAATGATTTCGTCCGTAAATCGCGAGATGAATCTAATGAGCCCAATTAGTCCGTCATTAGTATATATTTACTGTAGCAATATTGTAGCAATTAATTATCTAATCACGGCATAATTAGGCTCATAGATTCGTCTTGCGATTTACAGCCAATTTGTGTAAAGCGATTTTTTTACTACATTTAATATACCATGCATGTGTTCAAATATTGATGTGATTGATGTGTAAAATTTTGACGGTGAACTAAACAAGGCCTATGTCTCACTCGGCCGAATGCACCTAATATGATCGAAATTTTTTTCTTCAACTATACAATCAGGACATATACTTTGTCTAGTCAAAAAAACATTGATACCAAGTGTACAACTACCCACAAAGGAAATCCATAATTGCTTTGTTCGAAGATCCATAATTTATTTGTGATTTTATATTGGCAAAATATGATCAGATTCTTGAAATTTGTTGACCTGTGCAGTTAGACTAAAAAAGTTTCTAAAAGAAGTTTTGATAAAACATACTATGTAAGCTTCCACTTGTAGTTTTTTTCTCCTTAAAAGAAGAAAGAGAGCTTCAGATGGCTGCTCACTCACAATGAGCACGACAGATTCAAACTCGTGCTTTCCAAATCATACATGTGCTGCGGGCAAACATTTGAAATTGCACAGTACTTATACAATGCAGCCTTACTGGTTCGAAAAAATATATTTGTCCTATAACGAAGCTTAATAAATCCATACAAATCCTGCGGCAAAAATCTGTATAACAAAGCTTAATAAACCCATAGTTGTATTTGCTCTACCATATTATCTTGAGTTTATTCCACATTTGAAATACATATGTTTAATTTGTCAAAATTCGTATGGGAACTTTATGTAGTACCTCAATTGTATGAGCCACTTTTTTTTTCTTTTTCATCGCAAGACTATGCATGATCTTTGATGTGAGGCTCATGCCAGTGGCTCATGGTGCGATAAAAAGTTTATTTTTACATATCCAAAAAGAACTATGGACCAATGGTTTGGACTTTATACACAATGCGTAAATAATATAAACATTACAAAATATGTCTAGTCACCAAACCATTGTAGAGAATGTATAATTAAAACCAAAAACGTCGTTGTGATCACATCAGAGAACATGTCCAAATATTCAGTTTCTTTATTGTCTTGTTGTGGATTACCATTCTCTTCGTTCCAAAATATATGTTACTTTAACTTTTACTTTTCTAGATTCAAAGATTTTGCTATGCATACATCTAGACATACATTATATTTAGATAAATAGCAAATAGTATAAATTTAAAAAAGCTCTAATAACATATATTTTGGAATAGATGTAGTGCTGATTAGTAATGTGTAATGGATCGGGTCGGCAAAAACAAACCCTATAAATAAATCGACAAAAAAGAAAAGAAAAGGTAGCATTATTGGCTTCGGATTCCAGTTCCGAGCATGAGACGAGACGGCCGAACTGGCGTTGAGACGAATAATTAACAAGGTTATCGTTCCTCCGCGGTGGGCGCCGCCGGCTGCCGTCACGTGGGCCCCACACCCCCAGTGAGCGCACCCGCACACCACATCAGCAGCCACATGCCTCCATTTTCTACACTACAGCTGCCTTTTATTTTAGTACTTATATAAATCTTGTTTATTTCAACTTTCTTTCCTGAAGAACACAGAAACACACCATTTTTTTTAGCTCTTACTAGCGTTAATCCTCCATCAAGGTTTGCTTGCCTCATCAGCAAGTGGTGATCAACGGGTAGGTAGCTGGTCGGATGAGGAGGCGCTGTCAGTCGTCGGTGGCGGCAGCCATCAGCTACTTGAGCCACCACCAAGGATCGATTCCGGCGTTTAGTTTTGCTCTTTCTCATCAGCAATTGGTTGAATTTTCCTTCTTCTTTTTTCCTTCATAAGCATGGTGGAATTAATTCAAGTGATTAGGCGCCGGTGGAGCTAATCTGACAGCGTGGGTGGGAGCCGATGGCTCCGATCAACCTCCCCGCATTCTGAAGACTGTCGCTGTCCCTGCTGATTCACCGTTACTTCAGAGTTTGCAAGGAGTCGGGCTTTTCTTTAGCAGACTGCGAAATCCAAGCCCAATCAGGACTCCCCAGCTCCGGTTGCTGACACTGACAGAGCGCTGTAGTATTGGAACGGTGTACTGTACAGTAACGGCCTGTAAATCGATCCAGAGCCGGAATTGCCAGGATTCCACAGGAAGTCTGCCCAAGGGCGGCTCCATCGGTCTGGCGACTTCCAGCTGATATGGGAGGGGGTGGGAATAAAATATAAGTAAAATTGCCAGGTAAAGGAGCCGGGTTAGAGAAGTAGAGACATGAGTTATCTCGGGAACCGTGCAAGCCTAGCGAGTAGTTCGTCGCTGGTGAGGAGTTTTTTCACCCTTCTCCCTCCTCCACGCAGCAGGATTCGTGCTGACATGTACCAGCAAAACGCTAGTAGCTGAAATCGACCCGTTAGCCATGCCCTAAGACCTTTTTTTTTTTTGAGGGTCATGCCCTAAGACCTTGCCATCAAAGAAATCAGACAAGCGCACACTAGCAAGTGAAGTGACCACATGATGCTACTGCTTCGCAGGGGGGTCGATCGATCAGATCAGTGTGGCTGCCGGTAGGGTTGCGTCGCTCGGCGGACAGGAACTCGTGCGGCGCCAGCTGCTCCATCTGCATCGATCTGTGACGACCCCCGAGGAAGAGGAGTGCGCGGGGACCGTCGTCAGAATTTGCAAATGGGCATATGCAGCAGCACGCCGTGCCGCTTCAGAACAGAAGCGACTGTCGACTGTCGTCCTTCTCCACGGGTGGAAAACGGAATGATGGCCGCAGCGCGAGATTCAACTGGACGGGTTGGTTGGTTGGATGGACGGATGGTGGTTGCTCTTGCTCATCGCAGTTCACATGGCCCTGCCCGACTCACTCACTGACCCGGGTGATAAAATATTGCCACAGGCCTTTGGCAGGCAGAGATGTTTAGTATCTGTCGTTCAGTTTATTGGCCCGTCAGAGAAGGGTAACAACGGTCATTAGCTGGAGCTTCCTTTCCTGCAGCTGTTGCTTTGGCAGGAAGCCTTCAGTCAGTCAGGGTACAGTCAGACAGTTGAAGAACACATCAGGTAAAGAAAGAGAAAGAAGCCACTAGAACTGAGGCTCCGCAGCCACAGGACGCAGCCTTGTTGCTTGGCGCACTGTAAAACACAATCACTATCCAGGCAGCTAATAAGGCGCAAGAAGCCGTCGTGCCCATTACAGTGAGTCACCATCACCAAGATTCCAAGAAGAGATCATCTCGACATCTGGCTGGCGAGCGGCGACCGTGTAGCTAGCTGCGGACATGAACGGGCAGGCCACGCACATGGCGGACACAGGAGCCAGCCACTTCAGTTCGCTTGCGATCTGGAGTCCGACAGCCGGTGCGGCGCAGGATGCAGTCCAATCGTTGCCCGGCCGGGGATGAATCGGATGGGACGAAGACGAAGGAGAGCAACAGCTGGCCACGCAGCGTGAGTTCCGATCCCCTCCCATGCCGTCTCGCGAGCGCCACCGGCTCCATGAATGGCCGGAAAGGCCCCCCGTCGTCCGGTGATGTCCGGACAAAACCCCGCGTCTGGCTGGCCTGGGCGCCCCGGGGTCTCGACGGCGACGCCGCGCAAGCTTCCAAGCTTCCGACTATACAAAGGGGAGGAAGAAGCAGCTGCTGAAGAAGATGGGCGTACAGCTGGGTAGGCATCAGGGAGAGGCGCCTTTCGGCGACACATGAGACAGGCAGCTTTTGCTTGGACTGGACTCGCGTGGGTGCCTCACTGTGCTCTCCGGCTCACATGGCGTGTCAAGGTGCCATGTGTGCGCGCGTAGATGCGCTCATGTGCGTCGCAAAGGAAACTGTCGCCGATCGAATAATTTGCTTTCTTATTAGATCGGACACACTAGGGTGCCGTAGTGGTGGAAGAGGAAGAACCCAGCGAGGTTGCTGAGCAGCAGCACTTGTAAGTCAAATTGTCACCGGGGACGAGATTCGATCCGGCTTTTGCAAAGGTAAGATTAAAAAACTCCACTTCGCATTGGTGATTGCTTTTTTTTTTCTGCATCCGTTTGGGACGGATTTGAGGCAAAAAAAAAAGAAAAACAAAAGCGACGACCACAATACCATCGACAGTGTCTCGTGCCGATTCCTCAAAGCATGGGCCTCATTTCGATTGTACGACCCCGGCCTCATAAAAAAAAGAAATGAAAAAAAAAATCGGACGCAAGCACTCGCAGACTAAGAGCATGTCAAAAAAATTAACAAACTAGCCAAATTTACTGATTTAGCTACTCTTTAAAACAGGTTTAACAAGAAAATACTAGAGTACTTCAACAGACTCTATAAATAGTGAAGTAGGTTAGCTAAGAGTAGAGAGCGAATGAGGTGGAATGATGACTAGTGAAGTAGATTAGCCAAGAGTAGAGAGCGAATGAGGTGGTATGAAGAGCTACTAAATTTAGAGAATTATTTACAAAATTTATTGAAAATATTTTTTATTTAATAATAACTAAATTTATCTTTAAAATATAATTTAACTAATCTCTTGAAGAAACGGTGAATGGAAATTGTCAACAAGGATCTTCCTGAAGACTGGCCAGTGTGGCAGTGCCCAATATGAGTCAGTTATCAGGCCGAAAGCCGAGCTCCGCATTCTGTTCTTTTTGCGGCCCATGCTCGGCCCAATCCAGAGCCCCTAACTAATCCCTTCCCCGCCGCCGCAACGCCTCCGCACCCCGCCGTCTCTCCGGAGAAACGCCGAGGCGCGCGCCATCGCAGCAACCGCCACCAGCACCAGCAGAGCCTTCCCCAAGGTCAGTTCCACCCTCGACCCGCTGCCACTTCCCCCTCTTGCTCCAGACCTAGCCGCCGCCGGCCGCCAGTTTCTCGGCGGCCAGCCGCGTGTAGAGCCCGTGGGCACGATGGCGATGGCGATGGCGAGATTGACGGCGGTCCTCACTCGAGGCGCCCTTCCTCCTCCGTGCCGCCGCGCTCTGTGCTCCGGCGCGCCGCTGGGCGCGGAGCTGGACGCGGCGGTGCGCGACGTCGTGTGCTCCGGGTCCGGGGGCCTCGACGAGGTGGGGGGCAGGCTGGACCGGCTGGGCGTGGCCGTCTCGCCGGCCCTGGTCGGGCGCGTGATCGACTCGTGCGGCGAGAGCGGCGGCGTCGGCTCGGGAAGGAGGCTCCTGCGTTTCCTGGCGTGGTGCCGCTCCAAGGACCCCGGGGCGCTGGGGGACGAGGCGCTCGATAGGGCGATTGGAGTGGCCGCACGGGTCGGGGACCTGACCGCGATGCGAATCGCCATCAGTGACGCGGAGAAGGACGGCCGGAGGATGGCGCCGGAGACTTTTACCACCGTGGTCGAGGCCCTTGTTGATGCGGGGAAGGAGGATGAGGCGGTCCGACTGTTTAGAGGTCTGGAGAGGCAGAAATTGCTGCCCGAGCGTGGTGACAGCGTCGGAGGAGATGGCGTATGGTCCAGCAGCCTTGCCATGGTTCAGGCGCTGTGTAGGAGGGGCCACGCCCGCGAGGCGCAGGGTGTGGTGTGGCACCACAAGAGCGAGCTCTCGGTGGAGCCCATGGTTAGCATCGTTGAGCGAAGCCTCCTCCACGGTTGGTGCGTTCATGGGAATGCTAAGGAAGCTCGGAGAGTCCTTGATGGGATGAAGTCTTCAGGTGTCCCACTGGGCTTGCCGTCGTTCAATGATTTTCTCCATTGTGTGTGCCATAGAAACCTCAAGTTCAATCCCTCTGCCCTCGTTCCAGAAGCTATGGATGTGTTAACAGAGATGAGGTCCTGCGGTGTCGCCCCAGCTGCTTCTAGCTTCAACATATTACTTTCGTGTTTAGGCCGAGCAAGAAGAGTGAAAGAAGCTTACAGGATCTTGTACCTGATGAGAGAAGGAAAGGCAGGGTGCACCCCTGACTGGGTTAGCTACTATCTTGTGGTTAGGGTCCTCTATTTGACTGGGAGAATCATTAGGGGGGAAAGGCTTGTAGATGCTATGCTGGAAAGTGGTGTGCTTCCAACTGCTAAGTTTTTCCATGGCCTTATAGGCGTCCTTTGTGGAACTGAGCAAGTTGACCATGCTCTTGATATGTTCAGACTCATGAAGAGTTGTGGATTAGCAGACACTCGTATATATGATCTGCTTATAGAAAAGCTTTGTAGGAATGGTAGATTTGAGCTTGGAAGAGAGCTCTGGGATGATGCTACAAAGAGTGGTCTTGTGTTAGGATGCTCAGAGGATCTGCTGGATCCCTTGAAGACAGAGGTATTCAGACCACCTTGTCCATCACAAAGATTAAGTCCTCAGAGCTATAAGCGTTTGACCCAAAGAAAGAAGATTACTGCCGTTGGAGCCAAGAAGAACACTGCTATCTTAACTTCAAGAAAGAAGTAGGGAGTATAGGTACTATTGAATTTGTTAAGTCGAGCAAATCTTCCTATTACTGTTGGAATTTTGTGATGATTACCTGTTCTAGTTCAAATTTCAAAACCATCACAGGACTACCAGCTGTGATAAACGGCATGAAACTTGTAGTCTGGCAATTCTGGTAGTTTTGAAATGGCTATCCTTGGGGGAAAATAGTTTGAAATGACTGGTAATCTGGCAGAACAGTTGGCTTCATTATGCCACATCTGTCTATTTATTACATTTGCTTTTCTTTTTGATAATGCCTGTCTGACATCCTTTCATTTTTCTTTGTGTACTTCGTCAATTGCAGGTTTGTTTTAAGTACATGTTAGACTTGATGGATACTTCTCAGGAGCAAGAACAGGATTTTGGTGTACTGCTGAAGCAGGGGGCAGAAGGGGTAATTCAAGACTCAATCGCTATATAGTTGCAATTTGTCCTTGTGCTTTCATCTTAGATAGTTTGTTTGCTTCTCTGCAGAGGGTATTTCTTTCAACATTTGTGGGACGAAAATGTGTAATCAAAGAGCGCTTTTCGAAGAAGTACCGCCACCCATTGTTGGATGCAAAGTTGACTCTAAAGCGCTTAAATGCTGTTAGTCTCTCTAACCAACATTGTTCCTTTTAGATTTGTTTTATTCGCTTGTAAAAGATTTTGGGATTCACACTAGTTTTGCCTTATCCATTTATGTAGAAACAAAGAATTCCATATGTCTGAATGGTATAATTATTGATTTAGTCATGTTGAGATGAAAAACATACTCTGAAGTCTGAACAGTTGCACATGTCATCTGATTTACTGAAATTTGGCTTAGCATATTCTCTTTTCATGTTCAGGAAGCTCGGTGCATGACAAAAGCCAGAAGGCTTGGTGTTCCTACCCCAGTTCTTTATGCTGTGGATCCACTTCTGCATACTTTGACCTTTGAGTATGTGGATGGCTTGTCTGTCAAGGATATACTTCTTGGGTTTGGTTCAAATGGGGTTAATGAGGAACGCCTGAATGATATTGCCACACAGATAGGAAATGCAGTCGGGAAACTACATGATGGAGGTCTTGTTCATGGTGATTTGACTACGTCAAACATGATAATCAAGAGCAGCAACAATCAACTGGTGCGTAGAATGTCCCTTGTGCCAACATCCTTTTGTTCATGTATTCACTCTACTGATCTATGAAATCAAGTTTATGATAATCAAGATCAGCAGCAATCATCTCTATGTAGAGCCGTAGAATAGTCTTGATATCTTTGTATTTTCTTTGTTGAGCTGTGTGATGAAGGTTGCGCACAGGAGATGTGGCTTCTAAGTTGTCAGTTCTGTATCTTCATCTTGGCAGGTTCTTATTGATTTTGGTCTGAGCTTCACATCAACAATTCCTGAGGACAAAGCGGTGGACCTATATGTGCTAGAGAGAGCTTTGATTTCCATGCATTCATCCTGTGGGGATGTGGTAAGGACTAGGAGACTGCGTGAATTGATATTCAAGTTAATTTATTTTTCTTTCTGACCATAAATGTACTTGGCCCCTGATTGTTACTCATTCATGTTTTGTTAGTTCATATACCTTAACCTATACTAGCTAGGACTGTTATTCAGTATGTATACGGGGTTATCTGAGCAGCCCACAAGATTGGATTTATTGAAACGTTGACAATCATGAATGTTGGGGCAATCATTGAAATGTTTTGTCATCATTTAGATTTCTTTAACTGTTATTCTGCACTTGGGACTGACTGTTTCCGTACGAATATGTGGAACATTACAGCGCAAACTAGTTCATTTATGATATGGATTACGAGTTTTTTCATTTATGATATGGATTACGAGTTTTTTTCCTTCCTTTGCTGATTGCATTTTGTTTCCAATGATTTTCCTGCTTGTTTGTTCAATTGATGCAAGCTTCTATTTTTATTTCCCTTTTTCTTTTCATGAGTCAGTCAGTTTGCTTTCCACATATCTCCCTGACACCATATGCCCTGCAACTTTTGATAATGATAACACAAGTCTGATTTCCGTGATGAACCAGATGGAGAAGATCATGGTGGCGTACAGAAAGGCTTCAAAGCAGTGGTGCTCCACCCAGAACAAGCTGGCTCAAGGTAGGGCGTGAACCTGGGCTCCTGGCCCTCCCCAAGCGCATCCTGTCTTCGCTTCCTTATGTGGTCGTGTTAACCTGAGGAATGACCTTTTTCTATTCTCTGCAATGAAATTTTACAGTGAGGCAACGGGGCAGGAAGCGCACTATGGTCGGATAAATCCTGCGGCCTGGAAATCCTAAACTAGGAGTATTCACACTCCTGCATCACCCCATTTCGTTGCTGTGTTTTTAAGCGATCGAGTGGCTTTGCCTGCCGTAGCATTTGTACCTGGAATCAAGTGTTGCGCTCCCTCATCTGTATCAGAAGTAGTGTTGCTCTGGACTGGGCATGGTTATGTTTTTTTTTTCTTTTTTGTTAAAGGACATGGTTATGCTGTATTCTGCCTCTGTGGTGTTGTTATCACGTGGGGCGAGCTTGGGTGGGCTTTATCTGATTCTGGTCGGGCTCGTGGGCCTGACATGCTGAATGCCCGACATGAAGGAGGGAGAGGTGTCATCTGCACTGGGCCGGATGTTTGCAATGGCCACTCTTCTTGGCCAACAAGCAAGCCATGAGGTCATCATGTACTTGTGTTGTCTGTCTCATTGCGTGTTGTGGTCTTAGAGGGCCGGCTGTAGTAGCCTAGAGCAGCGCAGGCTTTCCACTAGTAGCAAGCATGATGCGATGATTGCGTGCTGGTCGTTGGTGGGCCCTGGGTCACGACCGCGACGACATGCTCAATGCCTCCACGGCCTAAGGAAGGCCGGTCAATGATGGGGCGGGCCCCAGCTGGAAGAGAGAGACGGGGGTAGGAGGAGATAGAGGGAGGTGCCTCGCCTTCGCCTAGCCGTCGCTGCTGCAAGTGCAAGCAAGGCAGGAACGGCCAGCGAGTGGTCCTGCATGTGGGCGTGGATGGGGAGTCATGGACGGCAAAAGGGAGGAAGGGAATGGCAGCGGGGAAGGGGAGGAAGGCGCAAAGAGGGACCGAGGATGGAGAAGGCTGCTGCGGCAGCAGCAGAGGGGATCGGATCACAGGCGCAAAGCAGAGCGGGGCCCACCCGGACCTCGCTAGCTCGTCGCAATCATCGGTAGCACGCGGTCACCGTCTCGCCGATCCGATCCGTCGTCTGCTGACTGCCAGTGCTAGCTAGAGGCTCGCGGACAACGACGTTGCCTGCCCGGCCGCGTGCCATCTCCTTCGTCGTCAGCGCCGAGACGTGCACACGCATGCTCTTCAAAACTTGCAGCCGAGTCGGTGTCTCGTGCCATGGATCTTTATTTGCCCACGCTGTCTGGTGTGTTCTTGTTGCGGCGCGATGGGGGCCCTCGATGCGCATGCCATGGAGAATCCCAAGTTCCCAACCAAACCCAAACGGGAACCAAATCTTGCTAACACATTGTCACGTGTGACCGTGCGTGCTGTCTCCTCGAACGATCCCTGTTAAAGGTTTGTTGTGGACCGAAATTTCACCTCCCTGTCTACCTCTCGAAGCCAGCGCACGCAGCAGCATCCAATTGGATTTTGATACCGTAGTCTTGTATTTTTTTTTTCTACTGTATGAATAAAAACTTGCACTTTCTCGTGGCGCTTAAAAAAAAATAAATTTTGATACCTACCGTAGGTCATATATACACACCGGTTCTTGGCAGTACATTTTGAATGGCTACCCCTACTGTATCTCACGTCATTATCGCAGCCTTTTCCTTCGTCGACGTACTGCTGCAGATCCAGGATGGTCGACCACGACCAGCATCGAGCGGCCGGCTACCAAAGCTCAAAGAAAAAGGCCAAAAAAGACACACACACACACACACAAGAAGAAGAAGGGAGGAGCGGCCGAGCCGGGCCCCACTGCCAAAAGCGAGCATGCAAGCCCAGATCCTGTTTTGACCGCCCCCACGGCGACGCGCTCAATGCAATGCCCAACAGCCAACAGGCCAACACCATCGCAACACAAACTAGAAAAAAAAAATGCCAGCACTAGCAGCTCAGTCACCACATCATCATCATCATCGCACAGCATTCATAATAACGATCCTAATAATCCCGACCCCGATTAGGCTAGCCTCACTGATTACGTGCGCTGCGCATGGCGCTGCACGCCCCACGCCCTAATTAAGCATCCCCACTGGGCCCTAGACGATCCCAATTAGCCCATCCAGACCTAGCTAATCAGCATCAGCACGGGGGCATGGCCACTAGCTAGCCTTTAATCGTCGGTCAAAAAAAAAAACTAGACTTTAGTTTACTTGCTGCATATATACATAGGTCTTGTTTGTTTAGATCCTCTGTGTAAAGTTTTTGAAATAAAATCTTTTCACATTTGAAGTATTAAACATAGACTAATTAAAAAAATTAATTGCAGATTCCGTCCGTAAATCGCGAGACGAATCTAATGAGCCTAATTAGTCTGCCATTAGCTCATTAAATTCGTCTCGCGAAATGCAGTCCATTTGTGTAATGCGATTTTTTTCGATTCCATTTGTGTCCAAATAATTGATGTGTAAAAATTTTGACGGGAACTGAACAATGCCATAGTTTACTTTAGGCCTTGTTTAGATCCAAGGCTGTAAAAATTTTAAAGAATGTCGGCACACACTTGAAGTATTAAATATAGGCAAATTAAAAAACTAATTATAGAACTCGTCCGTAAACTGCGAGACGAATCTATTAAGCCTAATTAATCCATCATTAGCACATATTTACTGTAGCACAATATTATCTAATTACGGATTAATCAGGCTCATTAGATTCGTCTCGCAAAATACACCCAATCTGTGACAAGATTTTTTTACATCTCCGTTTAATATGCCATGTATGTGCGAAAATATTCGATGTGATATTTTTAGGTGTAAAATTTTTGGATCTAAACAAGACCTTAGTCTAGCTGCTGCTGCTACATATATATACATAGCCTTAAGGATGGAAACGGATCGGATTCACATGGAATCGGATCCGGATAGCACTATTTACCACATTTTAATTCGAATACGGATACGGATTCGGATATTCTCAGATACGAATGCAGAATGGATACCTCGGATACGGATTCGCATTCGGATATTTACTCACCGTATAAGATAATGTTTATCTATTTTCTTTATTAGTAGTTTTAGAATATAAAATCGTTACACCTGTAGTAACTAAAGTTTAATAACATAACAAAGATAACTAGTTAAAAATAACACATTTATCAACAATATTTAACAAATAAATATATAAAAAATAAATTAAAATTTATAATATATTAATATATAAATAAAAATTATAAAAATAGTTTCACATATAAATAGATAAAATAATAAAATATTTAAAAGTAAATTTAATCTTCTTATATTTTTATTATAAAAATTAGTATAACATTGCTTATAGAAAATGGAGATGACTTTTAAATAGTTTCAGTCAATACGGATACAGATAGTGTCAGATATTATCGAATACGGATGTGAAAATTAATGGAAATCGGATTCGGATGTATCCACTTTGCTACCATATTAAATTCGAGTACGGATATCCATATTGATGTTTAAGCGGATACGGATATCGAATAATTCGAATATTTGCTATCCGTTTCCCATCCTTACGTAGCGTGCAGAGGCACACCAAGCTAGCCAGCTCCGGCCTGCCTGCCACCTGACACGTACTATGCGCTCAGCCATTCTTAATTACCCTCTCATGCCCTACTTGGCATGCCTAAAACAGACACTATCCTAGCAAAAAGAAAAGCCATTAGTTTCCTCCCTTTCTCTTTCCAGCTTAATTTGACCCCGGTCAAAGCCCTGCATGCCCACAGGACAGGAAGGCTTTTTAATTAGCTATTAGGCCTGGGTTTGTTCTGCAGGAGGGAGCAACGCTACTGCCCCAGAGGGCGTACTTTTGCGATTTAATTAGTGGGATGCTAACGACCTGGGTGCCGTGTACTTTGCCGGTCTAAATCCTAGATTGCGACCTTTAAGTAGACTGCTAATCATATCCGATGCCCGCTCGTGCACTTCCTTTTTATGCACACATATAGATTAATACCACCACAGTCATCGGTCCCAGCAGTGAGGTGGTCAGCAGCACTACAACTGGTTTAATTTTCCAGCTCTGCTGCGGGTACGAAGACCTGAATTACCGGTTATTACTTACTCCGTCCCAAAATAAACTAAAAAGAGAAATTTATTTAGGATAGAGGAAGTATATATCGATTTACATTATGAGATCAGTCTTACAATACAAACTTAATGGAGTTATCCACGTGAGCGTGCTCCATTATTTTACTACTATCTTACTCCTTTGAGACCTCGTCATGGAATATGAGCCATTTCGACTTTTACCATTATATTCCATAAATGATGCTAATATATTTATAATCAATAATGTGTCATAATCTCTTGGTTCTGGAATTATAATAGAGTGCTTGTTACTTTACGCATTAATGCGCTTCAATTGTTTTTCTTTTACATTTGGGCATGTTCTTTGGGAACAATATAATTGATTCATGGTAGTCAACTAGATGGCAACATTAATTCCCCATTGCCCAGTCCAAATCTATTCATCTTTAGATTCATGTACTCCCTAAGGCCATAAAATGAAGTTTTTAATATGCTTCCGTTCAAACTTTGTATGTTAACTGCCAATATCTTCCAAAATATAAATATTTTCTACATGAAGATCCATGCATGCATGTGCGCGTGCATGTGTGTGTTCAAATGCTCTCTCTTGATATTATAATTGTTGGTTTCATAAACATATTTATCAAAAAATAACGATGAGAACTACTTTTTTAATCTATGCAGTTGTCCAACATATTAAGTCTATGGGACTAAAGGGAGAACATATTATGAGAAGTGATGAACGTTCAATTTGCTCCTTTTGTTTACATAGCATCCCCCCACCACACACACACACACACACAACAATAGGTAATTAAAAATATCATTCATTCCAATATATTGCCTTTCATAAACATATTTATCAGAAAATAACGGTGAGAACTACTTTTTTAGTATATGCAGTTGTCCAACATATCAAGTCTATGGGATTAAAGGGAGCACATATTATGAGGAAGTGATGAATGTTCTTTTCTTTCATGTAATTAATTTGCTCCTTTTGTTTACATTGCACCACCCTCCCCCTCCCACCCCACCCCAACACACACACACACACACACACACACACCCTAGTAGGTAATTAAAAATATCATTCATTCCAATATATTGCCTTTAAATGAAAGTAGTATCTTTTTTAAAAAAACATAACTAGAAAAATCACATTGGCACAAAAAGGAGAACAAACTTATGGATCTTCCACATGTGTTGATTTGTGAATAATTGGAGAAGAGTTTGTTAGCCGAAAAAGGAGGTTGGACTAGGGATTCACTGATTATATATACTTTACATAGCTTTGCACCTAGCATGGGTTTTGTACATGGAAAGAGAACATCAATCTAGTGGTAAATCTAAAATCCATAAAATAAAATCAAGAAACTATTACATCTAAAAAGTTGGATTAATAATTAATTACCTATTCAAGAAACCAGCCCCAAACCCTTTCCATCCTGGTGGATAGGAAAATAAATAAGAGCATTTCACAAAATCTCCAAAGGGATAAATGGATCTTTCTCTTTGAATAATATTAATATGAGTTCCACTTTAGCAATTGTTCACCATTGACAACATAATAAGATTGAATCAAATTTGATAGGATATGCATGTGTGAATTAGACATGCTATTCATGGACGTATCGGTAAAAGTTAATGTATGTCTAGGTCAACATATGCTATCTGGTTTTAGAGTAGAAAAGTATTTTGAAAAAAATATAAAATAGAGATATGTTGATGATTATTTATACTAAAATATAATGAGATACAATGAGTTCAATATTTGGGAAAATATTTATGTAATACATGTTGTATGATCTAAGCTAAAACCATGTGCAACTTCACTGGTAATAAAAACAAGAATTGAGATTGGTTGTAAATGATAGGTTTAAGAAATAAAAAAAGGAAAACATATGTGAAACTTACTAAGCTACCATATTAACCGTATCGAGGTCGAAGTAGTTATCATTCTTCATTCACGCTTCCATGCGATGTTGATTTGATCATATCTAGGATGATTGTCAAAGATAATCTCAATCACATTGGACACAAAACCTTAGGTTTATTTAAATGTGAATGTGTTGTTCGACCGAGAATCCATGTGCCTGCTATATTTTTATACCTGATGGTTGCAGAATAATTTAATCATGATTTGAGTAAAAAAGACGGCTATGATTCTAGTCAAGGCATATAACATATATTTTTTTCTACATTAGTAGGAAATTACTCTCTCCAAGCAGTCAGTTCCATTGAAAATAGATGGCTTTATTCTTTCCCTTAGTGCAAATAATCTCTAGTTTCATGTCAAGTGGAATCCTATTGTGTTACGGAACTGGTTGTTATATTCTTGCCCCCAAGCAAATCTTCAAGTTTGCATCAAACAAAATTTTATGACATTGAGGGACTGGAGGTTACATCTCTTGCCCTTTACATAGTTGTCCAATACTTTGATGTTGCTAGTTGTGGTATAATTTCCATCATAATGATCAACCGTCTAGTACCAATAATCTTAGATGAAATTCTTGTCCGTAGTCGATAAGGCAAGGTCATTTCGCCACTGATGCATCTGAAATAATGGAGACAACAATAAAACAAGTAAAAGTGACTACTAATTTTGGACTACTTTAGTTAATATGACTTATCAAATAAGTACATTAGTGATAGCTATGAAGCCCTAATTCTAACTTGACAATTGATTTTCTCGGTTAGATTCTTGTTAGCAGAATGTATTAACACAAGCAAGTATGAACGTAGAGAAAGCTATTAGGACAAAACCATATATATGATATAGTACTAGTTGAGATCCAAAATTTCATTTAGGAATATCATAGTTTCTCTCCCTCTTCAGAATCTTACTCGGATTAAAAAATTAAGATTTACCTAAAAATGAACACTTTTCATTTCCAGCAATAAGTAGCACGAAAAAATAAACCTACCTAGGGTTGAGATGTTTTTATTTATTGAGGATAAGACATAGGCAACTGTATCTAGGTTTGAGATGTTTTTATTTATTAAGGATAAAATATAGTCTATTTTTGCGGTAGCTTCGTCTTTAGCCAACTTCCCATAAAGCAACTCCTACTAGAGTGTGACCTTGCATAAAGATTCCTACTTTTGGGGAAATAGCGATGATTAATCTACCTAAAGATTGCAATCTAGGATTTGACTAGCAAGGAGTGCCCAAATTGTTATGATATTGCCAATTAAATCATAAAGCTCATTATTAGCACCATTAATGTCGCTCCCTTGCTTGGGACAAACGGACGATTATATGTTCATTGTAAACTGTTTCAAGTTTTGGTGCATTTATGAAGGCTCGGGTATTAGCTTTACAGTAATATATTTCATGAACTTAAGAAGTTTTACACACTATAAGAATGCTTCATATTTTTTGTATTTATCATCATGGAATGTGTGCAGTTGAGCTTTTCAAATTTGTTTATTTGTTATATGCCACATTATAATATTTTTGTGATATTCACTATATACTTTCTTGTAATAAAAGATGTTGATATATTCATTGTAAAATGTCTTGCATATGTTTTATTATAGACGATGTATGTTTCTTAGTCACTTGATTTTGGGATTACAATGTTAATTTAAGTTTATTATAAGTTTTACTACAATTGCTCATTTTACAAAAAAATTCCTTGGAACATTTTAATTAAGATACTTTACCTGGATGATAATTCTTACTCACTTTGTCTAATTGCTCAAGGATATGAGAAGGAAGTGAGCAATGTTATTTATTCATTCTTTTATTTACGTACCATCTATTTGTCACAATACGTAATCAAACGTGCCATTCAGGGGAGAACATTGCCTAATAAAGATAAAACAATGCTAATCTAAGATAAATGATGAACTAATAAAAAATCTGGTAAAGTATTGCACCTAAGGTAGTTCTGGTGTGTTACAAGAAAACCTCAAGCCGTGGACATGTTCTAAAACCCATGTAGTGAAGTTGACAAGTAAGTTTTTTTTTTATCTGGTAGACGGATTGCATGTATTTGAAGAATATAAATTCTAGTTTAACTTTGACAATAAAATCATCATTAGGAAAGACCAAGTGAAATATATTTTCTGGGTGGATGAGTTTGATGGGACCACATGGAGATGTATCACTAATAGTGAACATACCTCAAAATTAGTACTAGATAGTATCTAGTTTTAGGAGCTATACCATGCTGTCAGTGTGAGGATTCATATATCTAGTTTTAGGAGCTATACCACGCTGTCAGTGTGACGATTCAGATATCTAGTTTTAGGAGCTATACCACACTGTCAGTGTGACGATTCAGAAAACACTTGGTACAAGAAAATATATGCAAGTTCTTCAATTGGTTGCCACAAATAAGTTTGGAATGGGTGGTATTTTGGCAAACTATGTTTAATTTTCTGAAAGGGTGTTAAACACATCACCCATGATTTGATTCTTGGCTTATAGCTTCACCAAGATGTTTTGAGGAAAGTTATTGTTTGTAGGATAGGAAAAGCAACCCGATCAAGAAACAAGACGAATCATTTAGATGGGTAACTATTTACACATAGTTGAGCATGTGAAAGGAAAGAACCCGAAGGGTGTCTTTCCAATAGAGTGTCAGTCAAGCTTGGTCCAACTGGTCTATGAGCATGACACATTAAGAGTGTCGGCCCCTTTTTACCATAACGTCATCTTGTCGTGTTTTCTTTCGGTTAGCCGGCGGTAGAGGAGGACTTGTTTGAGTGCCTCTTTTAGTCTCTTGCTTCTGTAGAGCCGTTTAATTTGGTCGCTTGCGCATAAAAAAGTTTATTTAGTAGCGCACCTACTGCTTAGTCAACATGACGTGTTGGAACATCACGCAAGTCTCTAACCGCTATCTATGTAAACCTTCTTCTACAAGGATGCTCCGTTCTTCTCTAACGGGTTCTTGTTAACATGACGTATTGACATCTAAAGGCAATCGTGACTCCAATACACAACTGCCCGTTCAAAATTGCATACTTTTGATTGAAAAAAAATTAGGTTTTACCTATGAGAAATGCGCATTCTTTCTGATCTAGAGGATTTACCGAGGAAAAACGAGCATGAGTTTCAATTTACCACTCAACAAGACCTCATCCAATAGTCCACCTCACATGGAGTTTGTATAGCATACTTCAGGGTCTATTTGGAACACGGTAAATTCACAACAATTTACATACGTCAGCCGTGTTCCGAGGGAAACTCCGGTACTTTTTTCAAACAAGGCCTGGTGCTCGCAGAGAAGTTTGTGCTTGCCATGCACCAATTCCTCTCCTTCCTCCCACAGACTCGAAGAAGCCAGTGAATGAAGGTGGCAATTGTCCTCATTTACCCACCAATTCCGCCCGGCAGTCAATGCCGGCAATTCAACAGCTTTACCTCACCCCGTGCCGGCAGCTGGACTCACTTGCCAAGCTCGGCCAAACAAAATTAACAGCACGGCCGTTGCAGGTTTTGACCGCGGCATTGACCGTCAGGTTGTCCTGTGATCATCACCTGAGCAACTAATCTGAATCGACGAGCAATTGTGCAGCATTTGACTGTTAATCAGGTGTATAAACGTTTAAACTTTTGAACGAGATAGAGAGAGAAGGGACAGTTAAGCAGATGGACACTCTCCCTCTCTCTCTCTCTGTCTCTCTCTCTAGCTTTACTCTCGCTCTCTGTCAGTCTCTGCAAGAAAATGCTAGTAGGCGTCTCTTTACCTCCTAGAAGTAGGAGACAGAACGAGTAGCATCAGTACCGCCATTTGGCTGGGCGCCTCCTTTCTCCCTTTGCTTCGGAGGCCAGCCATTCCAGTCCAGGCCAGCTCCAGCCGCGGCCGGCCGGCGTGACCCTGCCTGACCCCGTCGTCTTCCTCCCCCCGTCCTCCTCCAATTAACAATTCATTCATTCATCTGCCTGCCCAGAACCAGAACAATCCTTGCAGCCTTCTTGCTCCACTCCTCCCCCAACTCTCTTTTCCATCACATCGCAATCTCTGAGCACGGAAAGACAAACAGTGGCCGGCTTGTCTCTACCGCCCCCCTGGCTCTCCTACCTTAACCTTAGCCTCACCTGGCCTGCCCATCCCCCTGCATTGACAAGAGACAGGTCAAGCACACAGCGGGGGGGAGAGAGAGAGCCGTCGCCATCGCCGTCACCTTGCCTGGCTGCATGAGTGGCTCCGCCCTGAGGAAGGTTTGGGAACAATGAGGGATGGCAGCGGCAACAGCAAGATGAGCAAGGTGCAGCGCCCGCCACTCTCTCTAAATCACTACAATACTCTGAACCTTGTTGTTTACCTGGCCACCTGACAATCCATTTTTGCAGCTTTCGTGGTCCAAGAGCCTCGTGAGGAAGTGGTTCAACATCAGGGGCAAGTCCCATGACTTCCACGCCGATGCTGCGGCAGCCGGGACTGGGAGGTCAGGTGAGTCCGGTAGCTGCAACCTGCTTGGCCTCTCTCTGGGTGTCTCTGCCTCTGTGTGTGTGCGTGTTCTTGTGGGGCCCACCACTGACTTCCATTGCTTCCGTCTCTCCTACCTCTGTCTGCCACTGGAAGATCACTCTTTTGTTCCTTCCACCTACTGTTCCTCGTGCCCCTTGTCCTGTTCTCCTTCTCCTCTGCAGCTGCTGCTAGTCAAACTGTCAAAGGCCTCAGCTTTCCAGTACCGCTGTTTTCTGTTCTTTAATCATTCTCTGTTTTTTGTAATCTAACGTTGTTGAGGCAGTCTTCTCTTACATTCTTTTTTTTTTCCAAATTGAATATTTGTTCTTGCTGCAGGTGGAGGGGATGACGATTGGATGGATGGCGGCTTCACCAGGAGGGACTCCTGCGGCGGCGCCAAAAAGAGCAGGACAGGTGAGGAATTCATTTCTGTTTCCGATCGAATCGTGATTCCTGATTCGCATTGCCCAACGCCATGGAATGCTCGATCCAGAGAGGCCGTCGCGGAGGAGCCACGAGCGGTCGCGGCGCAGCAAGATCGACCTCGACGCCGCCGAGGCCACCGTCATGCTGGACTACAGGTGAGCCCCGTCGCGGTGTTGCGGAGTCCATCCAAGAACTCGATCGATCGATTCAGTCCGTGAGCGTGATGTCATCCTCTTCCTCTTGTGTCGCGCGGGTAGGATCTTCGCTGCGACATGGAATGTAGGTGGCCGCGCGCCGCCGGGCTCCCTCAGCCTCGACGACTGGCTCCGCACCTCGCCGCCGGCCGACATCTACGTCCTCGGGTACGCCGGACTCAAATCGATTACCTTCTTCTTCTTCTCCTCTTTTCTTGCGTTGTATTGTATCATCCGCGGTTGTTTAGCCTGATTGATCGGCGGCTAATTGCCGTTGCGGTTGCGGCACGCAGGTTCCAAGAAATCGTCCCGTTGAACGCCGGGAACGTCCTCGGCGCCGAGGACAACGGCCCGGCGAGGAAGTGGGTGTCGCTGGTCAGGCGGACTCTGAACAGCCTGCCGGGGAGTAGCGGCGGCTTTGGCGGCAGCGGGAGCCTGCAGACGCCGTCGCCGGCGCCGTACCCGGTGGCGGAGATGGACGCCGACTTCGAGGGGTCGAGGCAAAACAACCCGTCCTTATTCCACAGGCGATCGTTCCAGTCCGGACTCAGCCGGAGCCTGCGGGCGGACGGCGACATCCTCGCCGGCCCTGGCCCGGCCCGGCTCGAGCGGCGGTACAGCGTGAACGACCGCGTCATGTACGGCAGCAGGCCCAGCGACTACGAGGCCAACTGCCGGTTGGGCGGCGGCCAGTCCGACGACGAGGACGACGGCGGCGGCGGGTCGCCGAGCACGATGTTCTCTCCAATGTCGCACGTATACGGCAACGCTCCGCCCACGGAAGAATACAATGGGTCAGCTCGTGGTCCTGCTAGTGCTAGGTACAATGTCATCTTCTTAACTGGAAAATGCAGTTCCAAGAATCATCTGAAAAAAGTATTTATTTTAAAATCACAAAAAACCATATGCTGTTTTCTTGAAATTCTTTTGATTTTTATTTGTTAATTTGACGATCAGGTACTGCCTGGTTGCAAGCAAGCAGATGGTCGGATTGTTCCTGATGATTTGGGCTCGGAAAGAGATGAAGAACGACATAAGGAATCTGAAGGTGTCCTGTGTTGGGAGGGGATTGATGGGCTATCTTGGAAATAAGGTGAGTTATACAACAATGCAACTTACATGTGCAACCCGCGAAAGAGATGGTTCTGATCGTTTTGGAATCCAATGAGAGGGTTTTGGTGTGTTTTTCAGGGTTCCATTTCCATTAGCATGTTATTGCACCAAACAAGCTTTTGCTTCGTCTGCAGTCATCTAACATCAGGTCAGAAAGATGGCGATGAGCACCGCAGGAACTCCGATGTAATGGAGATTTTGAGGAAGACCAGGTTCCCGAGGGTTTGTGGGCAGTATGAGAGGTGTCCGGAAACTATCTTGGAGCATGAGTAAGCAGCAACGCCTTATTCTGAATGCATCCGTAGCAACATTCAATTGCATTCCTTGTGTAATGTCTTAATGGCATCCCTTGTCTGTGCACTTTCTCGTAGCCGGATAATCTGGCTTGGGGATCTCAATTATCGCATCGCACTTTCCTATCGATCAGTGAAGGCGCTTGTCGAGATGCGTAACTGGAAAGCATTGCTGGAAAAAGACCAGGTGAGAGCTTAGCATCAACTTTGCAGACACAATGTACTTCCATGCATATCTTCTGATCGCGAGTAACAGAAAAAAGCAGCAAAATTTTTTCCAATAGTAGATTTCTTGTGACATTGGCAACCAATGCTTTATCTCTCGTCATTCTTTTGCTTCGTGGCGTCAAATAGTTCGGCAAAATAAAAGGCAAGTACAATACTGATGAGATAGTGTGGAACTTTTGTGCTTTCAGCTGAGGAGTGAGCAAAGAGGTGGTCGTGTGTTTCCCGGGTGGAACGAGGGGAGGATATACTTTCCACCAACCTACAAATACTCCAACAATTCTGACAAATACGCTGGAGACGACATGAACCAGAAGGAGAAGAAGCGAACTCCAGCATGGTATGAAATTACAGTAAAACTTGCCCGAATTTTGTCATATTTTGTACAGTTACAGAAATTGAGTGATCTTTTTATGCAGGTGCGACCGCATTTTGTGGTATGGAAGGGGCCTTAGCCAACTCTCGTATGTTCGAGGAGAGTCTCGTTTCTCGGACCACAGACCTGTCTACAGTATGTTCAGTGCAGAAGTGGAATCGATCAATCACAGCCGAATTCAGAAGATGAGTTCTTGGAGCTCCCAGTTGGACATAGAAGAATTACTGCCATACTCATATGGGTACACTGACATCAATCCTTATGGATATACTGACCTCAATTTCTTTTGAAATGGACAACGCGACTCTCAACTGAACTGCCTCTAGCAGTCTAGCTATTGGCTCACTGCGACACCAGTTATCTTTGCCAAGAATTGAGGACAGGGTTGAGAGACATGGAGGAGTAATCTGGTCTAAGTTTCTGCTATTGATTGGTCGGTGCTCTGCATTCACTTCTCATGGTTACAGAACCCTTGTTAATGTAGTCACTTGCCTTGAGTTGAGAAAAGCAAATCTCGAACTTCAGCATTGCAATTTTCTGAATGTTCAGGTTGCTGTCAAGATTTTTACCTGTCCGAACAAGGTACATACCCAGTTCATGTACAAAAGCTGCCTCCGTGGTGAAATGAGAAATCTGATGAGCCACTGGATATCTCTTTTTAAGGTCCGCATCTAGTGTTAACCAGTTTAGAGGTTGCAAGTTGTTGGAAGATGATAGGTGCTTCAATGGCTCTCAGAGAAAGATCGAGAAAAGAGAAGCAAAAATGACATGAGAAATGTTGAGAGAAATGCTCAGCTCAAATGATGATGAGCAGATAGATAGCATAGCATTGGCCCCTTCAATTTGAAGGCCAGGTGAATTCATAAATTTTTTTTCTTCTTCTTTCCTATTTACATCTGTATACCTTGGCCATTTTCGGTTTATTCGTAGTGGCGCAATCCTAGCTAGTTTTTTTTTTCATGTGTTTCGAAAGCAGTAAAAGAAAAGAAAGGGTCATGAATGCCTCCACTGTTCTCAAATCATTTCGTTTCCCTGCATTGGAGGAAAAGAGTGTGCGGAAGCAGTGCATGGCCATCATGAGTTGACAGTTGCAGGGGCAATGCGTGGTCAGTGAGCTGATGAAAACTAAAAGGCTACCTGTGGCATTGCAGCCTTATTAGGTCTTCAGAAACATGCCGAGGTCCTGTGTGTTGATGGAAACTGGAGAGACGGCTTAGTTTTTGTTGCCTCCCTCGGCTGCCGCTACTCTTGCCTCTGGAATTTGTGTTTTTACCCCGACTCTAAATGTTAATTGTAATTTTACTCTCACTTTCCGTAACTTTATATTTTTACCCCTAATTTACGAGAACGAAGCCTTCGTTTTGTCCCTACTTTTAATAGTGGGATCTCAAATAAATGAATTAAAAAAGATAGAAAAACTCTTCATAATAGTATGGAAAGACAACAATACCCTTATCCCCTCTACCCCTCCGGAACTCTATTCTCCCCTGTTTCTTCTCTGGGCGATTCCACCGGCGGCGGCGCTAGGTAGGAGCGGCAGCTCCAGGCTCCCTCTATCGCTCTCTCCTTCCTCCTCCAACTCCGGTCGAGCCGAGCAGGAGCAAAACAAACCACCGCCTCGTCATCGATTCCGGCCAACTCCGGCAACCGTTCGTCGATTCCTCCCGAGAGCGCCTCCCAAACCTCGTCCAGCACCTCCACCGCACATCTCCGAGCCTCGCTCGAGCTTTTCCAGTCGGAATCGGCCCCTCCACCGCCGGCCGCCATTGAAGCCCCACACGAAGCTCCGGACACCTCCTTCCGGCCTTCCTCCGCCCAAACTGAGCCCGCGGTGAGCTTCCCCGCGTCCTCCTCTTCCTCCCAGCCCCTTTCCCCTTCGCTTCCAGCGCCGCCACCGCCGGAACGCCGCCGCATTGCCGTGACTGCCGCACCGCCGCTATGCGCCCGTCGCAGGCCGCCCCCGCGCGGGCCAGCGCCACGCCGCCGTGCGCTGCAGCCCCGCGGGCTGCCCTGGCCACGGGCAAGCCCTGCCGCCCCGCCGGCTAGCCGCGTGCCAGCGTGGAACGCCGCACCGGCCATGGCAAGGCTGGCTGGCCATGCCGCCCCCTCCCACTGACATGAGGGCCCGGCTGTCGGTCTCTGTCTAGGGTTTACGGTTTCTATTTTTATTTTTTTTGTTGGAAACTTTATAAAATATCTAGTAAATCAAGGAAAAATGCAAAACTAATTTTGTTAGATTAGTTGGATCCTGATCTAATGAGGAAATGTTGTCTCTCATATCTAATAAAATGTTGTCCATGTGTTTAATGCCAAAATGGGTACAATCGCAAAGTATTTATAGCCATATGTTTCATGTCAAAATGAGGGTAAATCATAAAGTGTTTGCAAAAACAGGGGCAAAAATGCAAGGGTAAACTCATCATTTACCAGCCTACGGAGTAGGGGTAAACTCTCTTTTCGTTTCATAAAATAGGGATAAAATCATAAAGGTTGGAAAAACGAGAGCAAAATCATAATTCATGATCAAAATAGGGGTAAGAACGCAATAGTCCATTCAGTTTGACGTTCCAGATTATCCGTTCTATTTGAGAGGCAGAGAGTGTAGGAGTACTGTACTACTGCAAATGTGGAACCGTCCTATTTATAATCTTGATGCCCAATCAAATTCAGACGCATCCATCTATCAATGTACAAGTTCTAAAATCCATTGTTTGCTGACGTCAAATTTCTTACCCATTGGTTCCTGACGAACAACACACTGCAGAAATCAACAGCAGATGCACCTTCTGCGACACAAAGGCCCTCTTGGGAACACAAGAGTAGGCTATCCACTGCCACGACAATTGGATGATCATCGAACCTATTCCGATCCTGCTGTGAAACTCTTAGCTGCTATGCAATACTGTAGGTGTGCACGCCCCCCCCCCTTCTCACCCCCCCCCCCCTCCCCCTCCCTAGGCGTCGAAGACATATCCCAGCAAATCTAAAATTTTCCAGAAAAAAATTCTGCTGAATCCAAAATATGAACGCTGATAAATAGTTGAAATATATAGTAACAAATAAATAAATAGTATTCTATCAGATTGTTATATAGCAAGCACTGTAGAAACAATTGCATGGATAAGCCTTACATGCACTCATTCAACATTCTTGTGTCCAGAAGATCGATTCTATATGGGAACTTGTTAAAAAAAAATGTGTGCGAAGCAACTTGAGTTAGCGCCATGCCTCAGAACGATAAGCTTCAACAAAGACCTCAGCACTCTCCGTAGCACTATAAAAGGAGGTGATGCTTCACAAAATGAAGGCATCGGAAGGAGAAGGCAGAGCCTCCAAAAGCGAAGATCATGCAAGAATCCCAAAAACTAATAAAATTTCTAGTACCATCCTTGTAATATAGCCACCAAATCCATTGTAAAATATCCAGTGTAAGGTAATCTTTTGACTTCATTCTTTTAAGAGTGTGGGGGTTCCGAAAGGAAAAACCTTTTATAAGCTCGTTTGACTTAATAAAAATAAAGTAGTTTCCCTTTAAATTCTCTATATCTGCTGGTATGGTTGTGAGTTTTAAGTCTATGTGCCAAGGATCCTATAGGAGAGACCACTTCGGTAGTTCTCGTTTAAAGCTGTGTGTTGGCAATTGAGAGAACGTTGTTACCGTAGAGAAGTGTTCCTTTCGGGTTGAACTGCTTGGGGAGATGACATGATTTTAGGCCGTATAGTCATGACCGTAGATATCTAGGGATAAGGGACTGCTTATTAAATACAACATTACAATAAATATGGTGAGTACCGAGTAGGACTTTACAACTACATAGCACATCGGCTATTTCGTTGGTTTCGCCTTGACTCCCCTTAAGAGCGAATTTTCTAGGATTTAAAGGCGTTGTGCTTTCATTGGTAGATGACGTTCCCGTCGTCAGCGAGGCGCCTGTGGTGACTTCATCAATCTTGAAATTTTGCCGGCTCAGTCTCTCGAGGTGCTCATAGGGATAGGGTTGCGTACGTGTATTTATAGGGATGAGTGTGCGTGCGTGTTTATGAACGTCTGTAAAAAAATATGACAAACATCTTAATCCGAATACACTCTCCCTCTCCATTCCAAATTGCGAGAATTAGAATTCTTCTCTCTCCTGGTGCACCACGCACTTTGGGATCTTTTGTTGGACAGTTTGATACGATGGAAGGAAGAGAAATCAACAAATTAAGACCGTCACATCTCACACGCTGGAGCAAAAAGCGCCGCCCCAGCGAGAAGTCTGCTAGACCGCTTTAGCCATGAACACTCGTGTCAGCCTTGCAAACTGATGAGAACGTCTTTCCACGAGGAACACAGTGTTCCCTACGTAGCTCTATGCATGCTAAAACTGCATGAAAAAGGTATATATGTGTGTGTGTATTGGCGGTAGAGACGACCGTATATATGGTACTAGTAGAGAGAGCTCTCCACCCTGAGAATCTGTTACAGGAGTCTCTCACCAGCTCCTCTCCCACCAAAGGTTCAAAATTTACAACCTAGTTATTTTCATTGAATATCCCCATTTTACAAGACAATAATCATTTACATTACCTATTATATATAGACATACCCTATATCCTATCAATTTTACAAGCAGTCCTCTTAAGAAACCGCATGTGGAAGAAATAAATTAAAATAGTTGGTGATATTTAGGGATGTATATTTATTACCTTAGGTGCACCTCCAATCCTCTGTAGTTAAAATATTTGTACTACTTTTCTAAAATAGAATCTTATTTAGTACAAATATTTGAACTAAAAAAGATTGAAGGTGCACCTAAGGGTCACCCATTTGCACACTTGGTGCATGCACGCATTTTAGGGCGTCATCTACTGGTTCGCATCGTCCACCGGGCGTTGACAAAAGCGTGAGAGGTCGGTGCGTGGCGTGTGTACGCATCCTTTGGCCTTTGGGCATGGAGGTGACTGCAGGAAAGCAAAGCGATCGAGGAGGGACATACCCTTGAATTAATCCTCGATCCTTTCGCCACCACCCTTCGATGGATGGATGGATCATCCATGTCGTCGTCGTCGTAGAGCCCTAGCTAGATATACAGCAGCAGCCATGCCAAGGACCCTAAAGCTATAGCCATCCATGGCACGAACAGCAACCAGCCGAAAAGCATATCGATCGATCAGTGAACTTGATCAGCCGAAAAGCTATAGCCAAGGCAATTAGCTACCCAGGCCAAGCAATGTAGCTCTATTAATTCGATCTCATGGGCATGCATGCATATATATGCAGTGGCATGCAGCATGCCGAATTGCATTGAATGATGTGGTGCATGCTCAAATCTTGCATGGCCTTAGACCACTTTTAGTGGGAAATTATAGGAGTGTCATGAGTATTAAATATCATGCCATATCAGCAAATTTGCTGAGGAGAGTGGGAAGTGTCATGAGACGAGAGAGGAGTGTCATGGTGATGACATTACTCTGGCACAGTTCTCAATTTCGTAGTCTTGGTAACCGTATGATGACACTTCCACTGAGACTGACCTTACCTTGTTGGGGCTGGCCGGGTTCATTGCTTGCATCCTTGGCCGGCCTAATCATTGGGGGAGGGTGCCTCAGGTCATCATGCTCATGCAAACCGGGTGTGTGCTATATCACCTTGCCGTTGGGTAGATTATGGGTAATCCACCCCATGCCCACGATCTACCCATCCCCAAATTATCCATATCCAAATAAAGAGGATAATATCCAACAGGTACGGATAAATTAATGGGCAAAGGGAGAAGCTAATGGCTCAAGTTGATACTGAACGTGTAGATCTAGTCATACTGCTTTACACAGAGTAGCTGAAAATTATACTGAGTCATCTCCAGCAAATTTCAGTCAATTTTGATAAAATTTTATGGTGTGAATGCGATGTTTTATTTTTAAGGTCCAGCTCTTGACGTGGGGCCCACGTGTGAGTATAACCGTACTGCTTTGCACATAGTAGCTGTTAGTCATACTAAGTCATCTCCAATAATTTCAGTCAATTTTGATAAAATTTTATAGTGTGAACGTGAAGTTTTATTTTTAGGATGTAGCTCTTAACGTGGAGCCCACATGGGAATATAGACGTACTGCTTTACACATAGTAGCTACCAGTCATCTCCAGCAATTTCAATCAATTTCGATAAAATTTTATAACGTGAACGCGAGGTTTTATTTTTAGGATCCGACTCTTGACGTAGGGCCCACATGTAGACCTATACACTCCGTTCAAAGATAACTCATGTTTATTAATTTTATCCAATATATAGCGGGTAAAGGATAAAACGGGTAATAATTTTCATTATCCTACCCATACTCATAAATAAATGGATAAACCATACCCTACCTGAACAATATGATACGGATTTAGGTACCGGTGATGGGTACGCGTCTTGAGTGCTATAGCTAGCTGATGCTGCAAAAACTTTCTACTCGGCGTGTGCACAAGACACAATCAATCGCCCCACAAGCAAAGCAAGCACCATCCCTCTGGTCTGATGAGTAAAGTCGTGGCTACCATCCGTCTGAAGGAGCCCGGATACCGAGGCACGCGCAATGTCGCAAGTGATATCAGCAGCACCCTTGAACCTTGATCGATCACCACCTTCCAGAGCATGCGTGCGGCAGAGAAGCAGCAGCAGGCACCGTCGCCAGGAGTCCTAGCGGCACCCCTACCTGTACTTGTTTGCTATAATTGACATGCACGCGACATCATCTCTGCCTGGGTCTGCCAAAAAAATTAAAAAAAGGATAAGGCTGTTAATCAGAGTTCAGAACAGTGCGTGGACATGGATGAGGAAAGAAGGCAATAATGGAGAAAGATAGTATTACTCTGAACTCTGCATTCTGTCTACTTACAATCCAGATATTAACTTTTTTCCAAGTAAAAAAAAAAATCTGTGACCTGTTGGTACGTGTAGCCGGAGAACATCTCGCCGCTCCAGGAGAGGCAATGTAACGGGCACATCAGTACCTTTTGGGATCGAAATGACTCCCGAATCAGAATCGAAGAGAAGGCGGGCACTTCCTTTCTGTTAATTTGCCTTTGGAAAAACCAAAGCCATGCTTACAGCATAGATAGCAGCTTAGCGTCCAATATGAAATTTGTGTTTAGAGCACAGAAGAGATGAGTGGTTCCTCTCAAATAATCTTGAATCTTTCATCAAACACTACCCATTCTGTTCCTCTGAAAGGGGAGGTTCGGAGCTAGAATCAGATGGTGCATTCATAAACTTTACTCGAGCCAAAAAGGGAAAAAACCTAGGTGAAATTGCTAGACTCCTCTTGATTTGCAGGATTCACAAATGAACATGGAAAAAAGCGGCCCTTAGAGTCAAAATTTAATTGCACATCCATGTCACAAACCTACCCCTTGAACCAAACATGCTGTTGCACCATATATGCATCTTAAAGGAATTCTGTAGCACTATCAAATGTAATAAACCCGCCGAATGACCGAGAGAAGATACACGGCACATCCATCATAGTCTATCAACTCAAGGGCAATGGAAGCACGCATTTTGTTCTTTCTGGGACAGATAGAATCCCGCCCATTCATCTATACTCTACACACACAGACATCGAAGAACTTTTTTTCTGACGTGCACGTCTGCCCCGGAATCCACACTGACAACCCTTCGCAGCTTTTTACTGTTGTGAATTCAGGTCAACCCTTGGCACTATCCCGACGGCTGCAGAGTGTTTCTAGCAAACTTTAACAAGACAACAAAGTAGTAAAAGACAGATGGCAAAACTGATTCAGTGTTATACTACATAACAAGGTTAAATTCGACAGATGAACGTTTCACCATGATTACAGATTGGTAGAGCTTTTATGTGCAAAGGAAGCCTAAGTTGTACTCATGCGGTTGATATAATTAACTCTGTGCATCAAGTTAAGTAGGTCACTCAATTTGTCATTACTCTTTCACAATCATCTCGTCGTTACAACCAAACAAACAACATACTTTTTTTTTAAAGAACCACGTATGTATCTCCCTGGAATCTTCAAACCACAATGGTTCCATTGGGAACAAAATTAACTGCATGGTGGTGCCATGCAGATTACTCAAGTAGCATTATAACACGTCAAGCCTCCAATGACAGATTGCAAATAATAGCAGTCAGATCACTCAAAGGTGCTTTAATCACCACGGCTGTGTATGATTTCATGGTATGCATCACGCTCATCGAAATTTCCAAGAGCTAGGGGATCTCTCTCTGAATGGTCTAGCATTTTAAGAAACTTCGTTTTCAAGAGTCCTTTTATACCTTTAGACTTTTCCTTTCCACCGTGCAAAGGAGTTAATGTCAGATTCCTTTGCTTGAGCCAAGTTTTCTTTTTTAAAAAGAAGAAAACAGCATGGGTCTAGTCCATAAAAGTGACCTTATTGTCTGCAGAAATGATACATTGCTCTAGATCGTGTTCGAGAAAAAAATTTTGCTCTAGATCACTCAAGTGGCACTATATTACAATGAGCCATTAATGACAGATTACAAATAATAGCAGCCAAATCATTAGAAGATGATCTGTTGTGTATGGTTTCAGCGTATATTATGCTCATTGAGATTTCCCTGAGCTAGGATGTCTCGCTGTGAATGATCTAGCAGTTGGAGTAACTTTATTAGCATCTTTCTTTGCTTAAGTCAAGTTGTAGATAAGGATTTAATGCATAATTAAATGTGTATTATCTAAAGAAATGATATACTGGACTAGAAAGCATCAGTAAAAAATCTATAACAGACTAATACATAAATATGCCACTTAATAATGATGATACATTGCATTGAAAGGGTGAGCTGGGCAGTAAGCAACATCAATAAATACCTTTGTCATCAAACAAAACCCTTGTACCAACTTTATCAACAAGCACCCTTGCACCACATAGAGAAGGAAGTTATTTTTCAGCCAGTAGCCCATTACAACTTTGGTACCTCTGTCTGAGAGAAAGCAGACTTGATTTATCATTTGTGTGCCTGGAAAAAAGAATAGAAGTTTAGTATATTCAATTAATATTGTTACTATATAAAAATTTTCTACCGGAACCTTGCAAACGCTAGTGATGCGAATTAAGCAATAAATCAATTTGGCACAACAATGTTTAATACACATCACTGGATTGGAGTTGGTAGAGAAATACCATAAATGTACTTGTACTGAGTTCGTTGTTAATACACACTACCTGTTATGAAGGTTCAGTGTGCTAACTAGCATACTTCACCACTTAGATGTAAAAAATGCTGCAGGGGACGCGAGCAATTCACACTATCACACTACTGTAGTATACTAGGCAACATTTGGAATAACAAATCTAGTTAATCAACACAACTGTTAAGTTCAGCCACAAAACCAATTGCCATTTAAAGATATAGAACCTCCAGAATATTGAAATGCAAATAAAGATTCAATTAAAATGTGCACAGTTAAGGGATTCAAACCGCCTGTCTTGATCAGTGTTACAGAAATG
Source organism: Panicum miliaceum (assembly GCA_032594955.1). Taxonomy (NCBI): domain Eukaryota; kingdom Viridiplantae; phylum Streptophyta; class Magnoliopsida; order Poales; family Poaceae; genus Panicum; species Panicum miliaceum. The sequence continues at coordinate 19,089,325 of CM064056.1, forward strand.
TCAGTTTTGAGTCGAAAACATTGAGTCTAAACTGAAATAAAAAAATTTGCTAGTCTATGCAGGCATACTATTCATGAACAAGGTTGTAATGATTAATGATTAAATAACACATTCTGAGTGTGATTGCTTTCTTAGACCAGGTCAGACTAACACATGGAAAATTTGAAACATGAGAAAGGCAGTATAAGTGGGAATTATTGCTAACCATCGTCTGTTGCTGGATTACAATTGTGTAGATTGTTACGTCTTAAATCTCCCCAACTAATTGATGTTCTCCGTTGTGAATTCCACATTTTTCACTCATTAAAAATTTGAATATGATACACTCATTTCTTAAAAGAATATTCACAAATCACAATCATCTACAGAACTAATCCAACTCTCTGTAATTATGATTTGCATTTTGTATGCCTCGAAAATGCACAAATACTGCTTTCTTAATCACATGAATCGTCACCACAGTGAATGTTTCAGCTGAAGCATTTGTTGTAATAAAGATAACAACCTAGTTTCTATGCATAATATAGTTTGGTTTCTGATTACTAGTCTTCTAGCAAAAACTACACAAAATTGCAAAACAAAATCATGTTACCTTCTAACAAACTCCATGATTACAATTTTCAGGAATTTGTAAAGATCCATCCATACAGCAGATAATCAAAGAGTTCATGGATATCATAGAGCATGAGTTGAATCTTATGCTCTCATGTCAACCCTATCCATTTCTTGAAAAGTATCGCTGCTTCTCTCCTTTTTAGTTGTGCTTCTGTTTGCACCTTGGGAGCCTTACCTTTGTACAATGTTTTGTGGTATTTAAGCCACAATGACTTGTACTTGTATTTGTCAATAAACATCTCACTTTTTTCCATCATCTCTATAACTTCCATGGCTCGAAGGAAGAAACCACCTCTTACAAAGCAATACAACAGAGAGTCCAGGAGCTCCTGATCAAATTTCATAGAGCTTGATCCAGCCAGAACTTTCATTTCACCCCACAAGTCTGTCACCTCCACATATTTGCCACCAATGGCAGCATAAGCAGTTATTAAAGAATGAAAAGTTTGTGCATTTGGCACATGGCCAGAAGCTCGCATCTTGTTCAGTGCATTGTGAGCATCATGCATCAATCTCTTCTTGCAGAAGAAATGGATGACATTATTCCAGTCATGAACAGCATGATCAACCATATGACCACTTCTGACTTCCTCCACTAGCCTGGCCGTCAAAACAGCTTCATTGTCATCAGAGCCATGCACTAAAGTCTGAAATTCCTTGTGACCAGATTTCAAAACATTTGAATTCTTCAATTCTTTAAAAAGATGGAGAGCACCTGGGGTGTTACGATGACTCACCCTAGATTGTATCAAATCCTCATAGCAGCTTGTGTCAAGCTGAATGCCTGCTTGTTGAGCATCCTTCAAAAGCGCAGTTATGTCATCTTCATGTTGGCCCTCTTTGCAATAGGCTTTTAGGAGTGACGAATAGATGGATGAACCAATTCTAATTCCAGAGAATCTCATTTCATCCAGAAGGTCATGTGCTTGCTCTAATAACCCAAGAGAAATGCACGCATTTATCACTTGAACAACAAAAGACCTTTCAACAGACACAGGAGAATCTTCTTTGCTTGCATTCACAAGAAACGACGCGAATGCACTGATCTTATCTGCTTCCAGAAAAGCTTTAACAAGCTTGGCATACATTGTTTCAGTTGGATGGAGGATACCATGTTCAGATTTCACCAGTCCAGCGTGTTCCTGCAGCTTATCCGACAACAGCTTGAGTAATTCTCTTGCCTCCAATTCAAGTCTTGCAAAGCTATTGTCTTTGAAGAATGAAACATAACTTAGCATTTGGCTATTAAATATAGGTCTCCCTGAAGAGCATGAGTTGTCAGCCTCAGTTTTCTCATAAGGCAAATAAAGTTTCCTATTTTCAACAGCTTCAAGAACTGCTTTAGCTGCTTCCAGTGACCGCTTTGCATTCTTACCCTTTCTTAGCATAACCAGCACCATATCAACTGCAGAATCCAAATCACCAAATTTCAAATGACAGGAGAGAAGACAATCATAAAACTGCCTGAACTCTGGTTCGCTAAGACCATAGGCCTCATCAACATGCCTCTTTAATTTCTGAATCTCATCTCTGCGCCCATTCCTTTCATATATGCGGGCCATAACAATCAATAAGTTGACTTCAGGCTTCACCCCTATCCGAGGCATTAGTTCGAGAAGCTGCTCCGCTTTTCTTGTAATACCAAACAAGAGGGATGCAGTCAGAACAATGTTGAATGTAAATGAATTGGGTTTCATTGATAGCAAAGGACGGTTGCTCTTCTTCCGCGGATCAACTCGATTATTCTGGAAAAGGTAACCAAGCTCCATTACAAGGTCTGCAGCTAGAAATGCGCCAATGTTGGTTTGACACATGTGAGCTACAATTGCCGACCATGCTGCAACAGGTGGGTATGCCTCCATCTTTACCAACTTCCTCACAACATTTATAGCAAGATTAGGCAGAGCACTGCGTGCAAGAGTAAGAGATAGGTAAATCAGGGGCTCCTTATCCAACAATTCATACTTCTCTTCAAATGCATGGCTGACCACATTGTAGGACTGATTAAGCCAGTGAGCGTCACAGCTCTCTGCCAAGCCAGTGATAAGCTTGCTCAAAACGGACTTTCTTGGAAGTCCATCCATGTGAACATGCTTCTCATAAGCCCTCCATGCATCATCAAATCTCTGCTCATCGATTGCATTCTCTATCTCCAGTACTAGCTGAGATGGATCACGAGCTTGGACTAGAACTGTTTCGGTAACAGTGGAAAAGCAAGCGCCATGGCTACCTATATTTATCTGCGGTCTCAAGAATTTGGCATTGTTATCACCTGTTCGGTTAGTCCCATGACACTTGCAATCCAAGAAGTGTGGGCTTTCGTGAGCAAACAAACATCGAGGACCCAGCAGTAATGAGGATACAGCATGGCGTGCATAAGATCCTGAACAAATTCTCCCAGCACGAAACATTTGCCTGCCATGGATAACAAGGGTCAAGTCGAAATAACTCAAGACTAATAGGACAAATGTTACTTTCAGAATGTAGCAGGTTACACCATTAGAATAGCTGGAGTTCGGCAATATCCCATCCCAATTTATAGGACTGTTAGTGCAACCAAGCGATTGCAGCAGAAGATACATCAGTGTAGGCGACAAACAATTGAAGACATGGCAAATTTTGCATCTATGCAAGTTCCTTGCAGTTGCAAGTATGCAAGCATTAGGATATAGCCATAGGCAAAAGGACTTTACACGGGTAGTGATTTATGAAACCATTTTCCATGTTAATGTTTGCATCGGAATTGGTTTAGCACAAAGCAGTGGAGTTGTACCAGTCATGGATGAATTAGTTTGGGATTTTAAGTCTTCTTCTTGTTTTTTTTTTCTGAAAAACTGCAGCAACACGTCAGATTTAAGCACATCAACCAAGGATGTCTAGGACAATTTATGTTGTTCAAGCTGTATTCCTTTTTGTAGTTCTATTTCTAGTTCAGACACAGTGGCAGACCCAGGATTTGAACCCAGGGTATGCCTAGCTAAATAACTCCAATATGCAATATGGTATAATTCAATACACAGTTTGGTAATACAACTACAAAATTCCCAAACAGTTCGGTGTACAAGTATAAAATAACCGAAAGTACGATGATATACATAAAAGGTCTCATGATAATACCTTAAATTCAACAAGGAGTTCAAAACTTGAATAAGTTACAATATAAAAGGTTTGAGCATTGATAAGGTCTTGCATAAATTACAATCTCAAGGATGAGATGTTTTCCTCTACCTCTTCCAGAGCCGAACAAGAAGGCGAATACAGGTCATGTGTGCAACAAACATTTACAAGGTGTGTCCTCATATTTTGATAAGGAACTCAAAGAAGCATTATCACGGGCATAATTCGAGAGTAGCAGCTTTCAGAAGCATGGATCAAAGGCGAAATCATAAATCGCATCCTTTGAACGACAGAGATGGATAGAACAGTATAGGAACTTGACACCCTAGCAGCTCCATATTTCCTCCGAGGATTTAATTTAACTAACTAGTAACCATCTGGTTCATTCAAGCATCACTACGAAGGGCTGAAGCGGGACGGACATGGAGCAGAGTACGCACCAGTCGCCGGAGGGGATTCACCGATTGGGGACGGTTCCGGTGCCGCTGTGGCCCGTGGCCGCACGCTGCCGCGGACTGCCGGCGCCGCCCGTCCCACGCCGGAAACGACACGGCGTCGGGGTCGGGCGGCGCGGCCTCGACCGGAGCCTGGAGACTGGAGAACGGGCGGACGGAGTGGTGGGTGCCTAGCGGACCGCGGAGGCGCGAACGACGGCGTCGACGGCTCGCGTGGCTACGCGGCGCGGATGCGAGTCGCAGTCTCGGCCTCTCGGGTAGGGGCCACCGGCCGAGGGAGACGGGGCGGGTTCAGCGGCGCGCACCGGCGGCGACGAGGAGCTGAGGAGCTCTGGTGGAGCGCCGCCAGCGTCTCGTGGGTCCGTGGAAACGCAAGTGGGAATGGGCCTCCAACAATGGGTGGGCCGGGAAGGGAAACGCGGCCTGCACATGCCCAATTAATTGCCCAAAACAGCTTCACGTTAGCAGTCTCATACCTTATCACACAGAATTTTTGATTATATGGAAAAGAAAAGAAAAGAAGAGAGAATTGGATAGTTGCTTCGCGAAACAATCGCCTTATAAGCTAAAATTAATAATATTAGAGTTGTTGTTAGTTATAATATTCCTCTTTTCATTTCACAAATTAAGAGATATGGTACAATATGACAACTAAATAGACACCTAGGTTGTCTATTAAATCATTCATTGCACGAGATCGTCTACCGTTCATTATCGTTTATTAGATAGCTTTAGTGTACTTGCCCTAATATATTCTTTAATAAAAAAAGGATTTTACCGGTGAGTGGCGCTCGGGACCAGAAAGGGTGGGAAACCTATTGTGTGTGGGCCAACGTGGTGCACTGCCGGCGGTTCGTGGGTTCCATAGCCCAAAACTACTTGGACCCGGTGATACCCTGTCTCGACCGGCCCAAAAATGAGGAAGCCTAGCCCATGGAAATGCGTATTGGGCTTTGATCCACGATGACTTGAACAGCTGCAGAATACACACCGAACTACTGTTGCATGCATTCCGGTGATTGCTCTATCTGCAGATTACAATACTAGACTGGGATGATGTTACTCTATTTTGCTTTCATGCTGAACCTTCTGTTAGTGGCTCATTAGGGTGTTTTTATACGTAATGATGCAACGTATATATACGCTTCATGCATGTATACGAGACTGGGATGATGTTACTCTATTGTCACCCGCTAAAAACACATGTACTAGTCAACACTGACACCTTCTTGTTGAGCGACTAGCCTACAGTGGTGGATCAAGGATTTTGAACTTTGTAATCTACTATTTATATAAGAATTTATTGTCGTTGCAACTCTTTATATTGTAATTTATTTCAGTTCCAGACTAATTTGTTGAATTAGACTTATTATGGAACCTTTTCAATTATTATTGTAAATTTTATTATTATATGCCGTACTGTTATCAAAGTGCTACTAAATTATACCAAATTGCGCTTTGAAATTTTTTGCTAGGCGCCTAGGCCTATGAAGATTACAATACTACTCTAGTCTAAGGCCTATGAAAATGTCCAATTGTCAAATTATTCACTGAGTGTCCAATTAATCACTGAATGTATGAATTTAGAAGTGAGATTCGGAATTACCAGAGAGCAAAACTTGCTGAATTACCGAATTGGAGGTGTGGGTACCCCCTGCCTCCTGCCGCGCACCTGCTGAGCTGGTGCGCTGGTGGCCGTCAGCGTCGGGGACTCGGCCAGTCGGGCGGTCGGCCGAGGGGTCAGGACGCGCTGGCCCCTGCCCGGCTGCGGGCTGTCGCGCCTGCTGCAGTGGCCGCTGGCCGGTGGGAGGCGACGACGGCGCCGCAGCGGGCCCGCGCTCGACGGCACGCGCGCAGCCTGGGCCCGCAAACCGCACTGCGCAGGCGCGCTGCGTGCATGGCTGGGCACCGGGGGGGGGATCCGGGGAGGGGAAGGGCGGCCGTCGGCGCCGCGGGCGAGTGGGCGCACCGGCGCCCTATGTTGGGGACGGCAGAGGCGGCCTAGGGCTGTCTTGTTGGGCCAACTTCTTCAGTTTGAGCCACGAATTCTAAGTAGTAATTTTTTTTGGCCACAATTTAGGGTCCTACCTCGACTACCCTTTGGGCCCGCAACCGCTAGCCTTCTGATCGGTAAACAAAAGCTAGCAGGTGATTTGCTTGGTGTGGTGATGTGTAGCACATCGATTCCCGTCACAAGCATAAAACAAGAGATGCTTGAGCTGCAGCCCTGTTACTGTTTTCAGACCCATTGCTAGCTGCTTGTAGCCACGGAAGAACACAGCAGTTGCATGCATCCGATCAGGCTCACGTACAGCTGGTTAAGCGCCAGCACTACAGCTCGTCTACAAGGAGCAGCTAGCAAAACGACGATATGGCTGGCTCAAAACAAACGCTACACCACATCTGACGGTGGGAATTAAAACTAGCTAAGCTAGGAAATTGCAGTGAAGCAGGAATGCAGCATGATCGATGGATCGTTTCTTCTGATCAAGACCAGCATCTGAACTCTGAAGTTGGAAAAGACACGATCGATGTTGCCTCAGGATTCCTCGTCGAAGAGCAGCATCTCGCGGTACCGGCACTCGTGGCTGCAGAAGGCCATCTCGCCCCTGCAGCATCTCATCAACGTTGTTCAGTTCGTCGCCTCAAGAAAAGAAGCCAAGGAAGAACAGACCCGTAGTGAGTACTGACCTGTACATGAAGATGTCCTTGCCCTGCCCAAGATCCTTGGCGCAGCCGTGGCACCACCTCAGGAACCCACCGCCCTCGCCGCCGGCTCCCACCGGGAACCCGCCGCAGCCGTCGTCGAATATGTGCGTGGTCCTCGGGCTCGGGCCCCCGCGGGCGATGACGCAGGTGTAGTCCTCCGACGCCTCCATCTCCCTCGGCGACATCAGGCACCGGCGGCCCTGCGGGCAGGTGGAGCGCGCCACGCGGACGCAGTCGGCGGCGGCGGACGCGGGGCCAGCGCTCCGGAAGCTCTGCCCTGTCAGGACCGTCGCCGCGGGCGGGACGGCGTCGCCGCCGTTCAGGGCGCCGGCGAGGCCGAGCCCGGTCGGCCTCGCCGCCTCCCAGGCAGGGTGGTGGCTCCGGCTGCGGCTCTTGCCCTTGCACCGGTGATTAGGCGATGATGACGAGCTGGCCCCGTGACGGGAGAACGGGGCGGCCGTGGCCGCCGGAGACGTGGGGCTGCCGACGACCGCTTGCAGGGTGGAGGTGGGGCTCCTGATGTCGGCCTCCGCTACTACTACCGGCGGCGACCCGCCGGAGACGCCACCGTCAGCCACGTACAGCAGGGGACACGCCGCCGAGACGGCGGTGCCCGTGCGATCAAACGAGGCGTCGCGCCGCTCGGCGACCGCCCTAGCAGCCATCCTCCCCAACATCGATCTCGGTGCTTCGCCGGTGGTAGACGTAACGTAGCAGCTGGTGCCGTGAATCCGTGATCACTGCGGCAAAATTGCCATGGAACCGCGCGCGTCAGGATGGATGTATACTTATATAGTGGTTTCAGATAATCCAACTGCTTACCCGCTAGTTATCACAGAGCAGAGAGCGTGCAGCCATGGAAGAGCAAGCAACGGGCAAGGCTCTGATGGCTGTTAAATAGATCATAGATGCATGCGAGTGAGAGAGGAGGAGATGAGCCAATCCGATCGAGCGAAAAGATGCAAAGCAAATTGCAACGAAGAGAGGACGGCGATGGCCCACGTGGCAGTGCATTGCAGAGCGAGCAAAGGGGTCGTGCAAACAAAGGGACACGACACTGTTAGCTGGCAAGTTGGCGCATGCATGCTGCCTGGCGCCCAAGGATAATCATCAGCACAGCTGCGAAACTGTGAGCGCTCATGCATGCACGGAAAGTACCATTGATCATTTGAGCCTACCGGCTTTAATTTATTTGATTGACGTCTCGGCGTTAATCACGGATTACTGTGGGAAGGAGGTAGGAAGATTGACAAACACCTCCCAATCTTTACCTTGAGCTCCTTAAATTTCAAACACGATATCTCAGCTCTGAATGTCTCTTGTGGTGGAAAGCTTATTCATGTTCCAGTACTCGACTGGTACGGGTGCTTGCATGTGCTATTCTTTTAGTGGTACAAGACGTGCTCGCCGACAGTAAGACGTCTGTGGTGATTTCGTCAATCTCGAGGATCTGTTAGCTCAGTCTTTCAGAGATGGAGGTGCTCATAAAGGTAGGATTGCGTGCGTATAGAGGTAGGATTGCGTGCGTATATTCATATGGGTGAGCGTGCGTGCGTGCGTGTTTGTAAACGTCTGCATTTGTACAAGAAAAATTCAAATGCAGAAATCTCAAAACACATGAACGGAGAAAATCACAAGGTCACAATGCCTTAACATACCTTAAAATGCCAGAGATGGGACAACATAGGGATAACTGTTTGGATGGCGCGAAGGGGAATAAACGGTGTCGGGAGGGGAAGATAAACTACAGCCATCTGTAGAACACAAGTCAATAGTCATTCTAGAAATTCTAAAGGCCCAATACCATTTGTCCTAGAGAGGGGCTCCAAACAGAACTTTTCCTATACAAATTTAATACTATATATATATGGAACTCATTCAGTTTTCCCCTTAGGTGGCAATAACATGGTGTCATTTTTCCAAACAGGAGACGGATGCAGAGTTTACAACTACGGTAAACATGGTGACGTATGATTTATATAGGATTTTAATTACTTGATGTTTACAGCACAGGTCATTTGGTACTCGTGAGAAGCTACAAGCTGAGGAGATATCTTAGAATACTGTCGTGTGCCGTGTGCATCTGTGCATGGTATCGTCAAGTCCAAAATAGCTGCCATCCGCTCCTTGATATATTGATATTCTATACATCACTCGCAGAAGTGCTCGCTTACTTTTGTCCTTGGAGAGAGGTGACACACGTATTTTATAGGCACATTAAGAGGTGAGGTATGCATGCAAACTGGTACCATAATGATCACCCCAATTCAAAGCAGCACTAGGTTAAAAAAAAATTAAGGTTCATAGTTCTTGGGAGGAGATGGCGCTGCCCGCGGGTGCATGCTTGGGCCTTGAGGAAGAGGAGGGCCGATGTAGCCTATGGAGGAAAAAAAAAGCAGCCATGGATGAAAGGAGGTGGCCACTATAGATTGATAGAATTTCTAAGAGGTTAATTTGAGTGGCCGAGGGGGCTGCATTTACTATATGATTTCCATTTCTATTGTCAACAATATTTAAGTGTCACTGCACCATTTCCCGTGAGTGAATATCATTTGCCTACGAAAAATCACCAACCAACATAATCTGACGAGGTGCATAAATAAAGAAGACTCCCGTCGGCCACCTCCGAACCACCTCTCGGTAATTGTCACTATGGAAGAAATGATCTATAGTGACACGTACAAAGGTAACGGGCAGTTGTCGTCCGTCACTCCTTAAGTAAAGGTGATGGGTTTTATCTCCGCGCGTCATCTTGGATCATTTTGGAGCCTCGTTAGAAACGTGGCCCGTCATATTTGAGAGAGCAAAAGTGACAAGACTTAACATTGCACGTCACCTATAGTCCATACAAAGGTGACGGACTAGGACATAAGCAGCAAAGGTGACAGCCTTTACTTAGCGTGTCACCGCGTCTTGTGATGCGCTTAACCTATGGTCCTTGAAAGGTGACGCATTACATGTATAGTTCATCACCTATGTGTATGTCCTATCTAACAAAAAGGATTATTGTGAGATATATAGTTCGTCATATTCGCATTACGCGCATTACGTGAAAATTGCAAGGTAACATGCTGAGATTATTGTGATATATATATATATATATATATATATATATATATATATATATATATATATATGGGACCTACGTACAAACTACAATATACATAGTCATGGCGGGTCCCTGATAACTTCTGCCACCCTGAAGATGGCGTAGACGTATCCGGTGACGTTCTCCACAAGTGGCGGCTTCACCTTCGGGTTCCCAAGGCGGACGAGGTAGTCGTTCAACTCATTGAACGAATCCCTCATGACGCTGATTGCCCAGGCGTCGCCCAAGCCGAAGGGGTGGTCCGGATCGAACCCCGGATCGTCAGGCATCGGAGCAGGGGCCAGAGCAGGGGCCGACGCAAGCACCAGGGCCGGAGCAGGGCCCGGCGCAGTAGCCGGGGCCGGAGCCGCAGCAGGAGGAGGCGACCGACGATGGTGATGGCGGCGAGGGGAGGAAGAAGGCGATGGCGACGATGATGACGAGTCCACTTGAACGTAGCGGTGGCGCCTGGAGCGAGAGCCGGAACCCGACATCGTCATTGTACCTAGGGCGCGCGAGAGGAGGGGCGTGAGGAGGGTGAGAGCAGGGGTGTGAGGAGAACATCCGACCCCACAGTATATAATGGCGATGGCCAAAGATCGTGTGATCAAGAGATGAATGCGAAACGACGCACGGTTGCTGAGAGGGCGCGCGCGGTTGCCGAGAGGCGCGCGTGTGCAGTCGTGCACAAAGAGGGTACCGGCGGTTGCGATTCCAAGCAATTGAATGCGAAACAGCGCGGGGTCGCCGAGAGGGCGCGTACGGTTGCCGAGATGGCGCGCACGTGCAGAGAGAGGGTACCGGCGGTTGCGATTCCCAGTAGCCGCGTCTTTGAATATTCCCATCATGCAGTTTCATGTGACATAGGTGACAGGCAACATATACGCGCGTCACCTTTCTCTTTCGTTTGAAAATATAGAACGACACATAGGTGACGAGTCTAATTGATATCATAGGTGACGGGCCACACATGTGTTGCCCGTCACCTATTTCCCACTACTGGAAATCAAGGCATCCGTGACGAACGATTTTCGTCACTGTAAATGTGAAATACGTCACAGAAGGTTTTCCGTGATGAATTTGTGATGAATTTGTGTTCGTCATAGTTGCCGCGTCCTGTTAGGTCTACCGTGACGAACTTCCAAAAAACTTCACAGAACTATTTTTTTCTGTGACGAAGAAACGTTCGTCACGGAAGCATATTTTGCTTCTGTGATGAGTTGCGAAATGTCACCAAAAGCCGATTCCACGTGTTCCAGCCCACGCTGGCAGCTGACATGGCGCCGTCCACATTGTCGGTTGACGTGTCATCCATGCTGGCAGCTGACATGGCAATGTCCACGTTGGCTGTTGACGTGTCATCCACGCTGTCAAGTGACGTGTCAGGCGTCACATGCCGCAAAGGGGGACCGACACGTGATGACCTTGCACGACGCCACATGTCACTATTTGGTCAGCCCACGTGTCACTATATGATCCTAACAGGTGTCACTATCTGGGCATCCCTCGTGTCCCCCCCTCGGGTCGACAGGTGTCACTATTCGGGCAGCCCAATTTGGTCCGCCCATGTGTCACTCTACGGGCAGCCACGTGTCCTCGCCTCAGATCAACATGTGTCACTATTTTTCCAGCCCACGTGTCCTCGCCTAAGGTGGACATGTGCCGCCTTGCGACAACAGCACGTGGTATTCCAGGACGTTGCCACGTTTCATTACCAGATGGAGCCACGTGTCCTTTTCTCGTTTATGCACATGTCGCCCTGCAGCTTGGCCATGTGGCCTCGACCGATTCAGCCACATGCCTCTTTCCTATGTGTGCACGTGTTGTTGTGCTTCTCATCCACATGGTCTTCTCCTGTTCGCCAATGTGTCGATTTTAAGGATGGCCACGTGTCCTTTCCTTGTTCTGCCAAGTTTTGGCTTCCTATTTGCCCACATGTCCTCCCGCGCTTGTGCCAATTGTCCTTCTCCTGTTTGTCCACGTGTCCTTTCCTAGCTGGCCCACGTTTCGTTTCCAGGTTCTTCCACGTGTCGGTGCCCTAGCTATCCACGTGGCCGTTCTTGGCTGACCCACGTGCCGTTTTCCTATTCTGCCATGTGTCGGTGCCCTATTTGTCCACGTGTCATTTTCCTGCTGCGGCACGTGGCGTTCCCATATGGATCCATTTCGTCACATCACTATTTTCATCACAGAACTATTTCATCATAGAACCATTTTCGTCATAACACCATTTTCGTCACAGAACTATTTTGTCATAGAACCATTGTCGTCACAGCACCATTTCATCACAAAACAACATTATACATCAAAATTGTTCCACAAATAGTTTCATTACATAACCACAATTAGCGGTGCACTATTCAGAATTACATTACAACATAAATGGGAATGTCCCAGGGTCACTACAGTTCCACACACATAGGATCAGAGCTGAAGAGAGGTACCAAGGTTGCTTTGGGCCTAGATGAACTGCGAAAGGAGGCGATGATTATCTTCCTGTTGCTTCTTCAGCTCCTCTCCAGCGCTTCATGTGATGCTTCAGTCTCCCTCTGTAGTGCATCACTCTTCCTCTGTAGATCATAATTGTTCCTCTGGAGTTCTTCCATTCATTCATGCAGAACAGATGGACCTTGTCTTTCAACATCAAGTTCTTCATGAAGCAAAGCTCCAGAATATGACCGACGCCTCGACCTAGAGGAGGGAGCGGCTATACCAGCATTCTTCAAGAAAGTGATGTTTGAGCTGGCCTACGAGGGGGCCTTGGAAACAACCTCAACATTAGGCAATCTTGACTGCCCATCAGCAACAACGTCTGCCTGTATAGTTTCCATTAACATCTACAAAAGGTAAAGATGAACTATTAGCTTATTGACTATATTGGATAAAAAATCTAGAAAAGGAACATTAAACAATCTGGGAACAAAGGCAGTTTGGATAACTGGTACTAAAAATTTTTAACAAACCTCAGAAATACAGGCAGCCATGCAAGTTAACAATATATGATGTGGCATGTACAGAGTGTTGGAAAAAGAAGGATGAAACTCTTGCTAAAGGAATGTACGGGGACTTACAACTGCGTCTCAAGCCGCGGAACTCAAACCGTTCTTGGTGCTGGTATGGCAGACCTTGAAGGCTACCACGGTATCCACTTCAGTGGGTTCGACATCTTCATCAAATTGGAGCTCTGCATCCTCGGTGACTTCAGTGGGTTCGGCATTGTTGCTCTTGTTCTGGTGCTGATGATGTACCAAATGCACGAATCAAACTTAAAGAATAATGGGACTTGCCAGGAGAGACAGATGGAAGTGCAACAATAATGGGAAGCAGAAGAATGAAGATGTTACATTAGAAGCGTGTTGACACTTACATATGAATGCAACTGCGCAACGTAGCAGCGTGATCCTGTTGCTGAAGGTAACAAGACTCTGCCCCGGTTTAGCTTGTTCTTCTCAGAAACCTCCTGCATGAGATGTATGTGTTAGTCTCCATCATAAGTTTACACCGCTGTGCATCAGTCATGTTGGAGACAGGAAAGCACACAAAGAGAAATTACCCTGTGGTGTGCACTTGACCACTTATCAACAAGTCGGCACCACTGTGCATCCGTCATGTTGGAGACAGGAGAGGTTGTGCGGATCAAATTTGCAGCGACGCCAACAAAGTATTTCTGCTTCAAATTATACCGCGTCTGCTGTATGGATTTCTGGAACACTGCTACAAGCATCTGTTTTTGGCTGTTGTCTAGTGTCAATTGCTAACCTTCCCTGGTGATTAGAATCCAAATCAGACTTGCACGTAAGAGTTGAATGTACAACAGGGACCAGTAGGTAGGCACTCACAGATAGCCTTCCCACGAAGCCATCGAAAGTTCAGGCTATTCTTTGTATTATTTCCAATGGGTCAAGATAGGAACTTGAGACCTAACAACAACACCAGCCTCTGGTGAAAACTTGGCAGCTTGCGCCGAAACATGGGGCCTTTTGTTCCCCTCAAGAACAGAGATGCGCATCCTTGTCCCCATAGCGTTGTTCATCCTGTCAAGAAAAACTTCCCGTGTTGCTTCCCTCGCCTTCCTCGGGCCACCTCTTTGTGTAGGTGCTGCAGAGATTTCAATCAAGTTATCATCATTCATCAAATATGAAACCATGAGCGCTAAAAAGCTTTGGGGTCAACAAATCAACCTTCATCTTCAATGATGGCATTACCATCATTTTCACATTGTGCCCAGTCTCTAAAAGGACTTGAACAACCATTAAAGTGCTCATTACATGTAGTGTTTTCTGGTACTGCTGGCGATTCTTCCTGCACAGCATTGTCACCATCGCAACTGTTTTATTCAATTGGCTGCAACCTTTCATGCACAGGCCGTTGAGGTGCTCCTGCAACGTCCAACCTTTTTCGTATCCTTGATGAAGTTTCCTGCGTGACATGTGTTGGTGGGATTGACCTCACCCTCTTGGATTGTCTTCCTCAAAGACCTAGGGCAACACTTGTTGTCCCCACCTTCCTACGCCCAGGGCCCTGTAGATTTCCAAATGCATAACTTGTAAGCATGTCAATAAATTAGAAATACTTGTAAGCAGTGGAAATATGTAGTCACTGCAATGGAAAAAAATAGTGCTGCTTGTAACCATAGGAAATATCTAGTTCACGCATCCCCCGCCCCACAGCCAAGTATAGAAGATGCTCCTCATTTTGTAGGGGTGTCCGCTCCTCCTCTAAGTCCGTATCATCATCTCCATTGTCGGGCTCTTCTTGAGGGATGTAATCTGCATCACCGCCAGACCTTCTCCCCTTGTTGCCTTCACTACAACCCTTTGAAGTTGTTTTTCTTCCAGTACTAAGAGCTGCTCTTAATTCAGGCAATCCACTCGCCTTCAATACTCTGTTATTCTCCCTGATGTTGGTTTCCTGTGCCATTTCGTAAGCACGGTCAACCGGTTCATGATGTGTAGGTTCTAACATGTCTGAAACTGATTTTAAGTGTTAGGGAGCATGCTAGAACCGCCAATCCCGAACCATGGTTGAATATGTCCCTACCTAGAACCACAGACCATTTGAAGTAGGTTGTTTTCCAGGAAATGCATTAAGAGATGCTTTTATAGTAGACAATCTATTCTACG
The DNA here is from genome assembly GCA_032594955.1 of Panicum miliaceum. Classification (NCBI taxonomy): domain Eukaryota; kingdom Viridiplantae; phylum Streptophyta; class Magnoliopsida; order Poales; family Poaceae; genus Panicum; species Panicum miliaceum. The sequence goes on from CM064056.1 coordinate 19,104,432, forward strand.
CTAATACTTTGTAATTCTCGTGATGCGGGTGTGCCGTTGCATTTCGTATTCATGGCAATCCCGTTCACTTTGTGTAGGTTCTAACATGTGTGAAACAGATTTGAAGTGTTACGGAGCTAGGTTGATTACATATTTATGCTTGGAAGTTGGAAGTAGAATGCAGAGCCACTAGAATCTGCAATCCCGAACCGTGTCCCTACCTAGAATGACACAGAAGGTAGATGGATTTTGCATACCTCTTGCTGCTTGGCCTCGGGTTTCGACCATTGCGAATCGTCAGGGTAGCTGCGCGTCGAAGATGGTGCGGTTGCTACGATGTTGCGGTCGTCGTTGACGTTGACAGGCGTCATCGAAGGGGTAGTAGATCCGGTGCGTTGGTAATTGTGGACGGGGAAGCAGATCCCGTGCGGCGGTAGTGGCCGACGGGGAAGCAGCTCCGGTGCAGCGGTAGTGGCAGACGGGGAAGCAGCTCCGGTGCGGCGGTAGGGGCAAACAAGGAAGCAGATCCGGTACGGTGGTAGCGGACGATGGGGAAGCAGCTCCGGTGCGGCGGTAGTAGCGGACGGGGAAGCAGATCCGGTGCGGCGGTAGTGGTGGATGGGGAAGCAGATCCGGTGCGGGGGTTGTGGCAGAACCGCCTGAATTAATCCGGCTCAAGTGTATTAACCATCACCATTAGGAAAATCTCGGTTAACCTTACACTTCAAACGGAGTAATCCACTGGTCTGTCGGGTATAACCTCCCGATATAACCACGGTAAAGCGGATCGAGTGCCATACATACAAATGCTCACACGACGATGAGCCCAGAGAATACCACATTCCAGCAAAAATTATAACATTGTCATAAGTGAATATTACAGACCAAGTTTGAGTTTAGAAACCAAGTACTTCAGTGATCATAACTAATAAGTTCTTCAGAGTTTAAGTTGCAGCGGAAAATAAAACAACGAAAGCTACTTCGACGATAAGGATGTCCCGATGAAGCCCGTACGAGACATCACTCGGCATTATCTCCGTTGGACGGGAGCGTATCCCATTCCACCGACCAACCAGGGGGAAGAGTGCAGGGCCAAGTCAAGCTAGCAATCATATCTTCGAAGGTCTCACCTGAAAACGAGCCACAAGCAAGGCTGAGTATACTAATACTCAGCAATACTTACCCGTGTAGTGGAATCTACTCCACCGACTCTAGACATGCAAGGCTTTTTGGCTCAGGGGTTTATTTTGCCGAAAAGCATCTACGAGTGGGTCCTTACTTTCAACTTTTAGCTCAAGATTCTAGTTTCATTAACCATTATAGATAAGCAGCTATCCAATAGCAGTCATGGTGAAGAATTAATTTTCATCCAACCAGTTTATTCATCATCATGGTTCCTCTTCTTACTCTGTGGGGAAAAGTGGTTAAGCAGTCTCAATAGCCGTGAGAAACGGATGATTCGAATCGAATTTCTTAACCTTGCAAGGGAAACCTAAACACACGTCACGTGGTTACTCACAGAGTCACACGTGCAACTTTTCCCCTTTCTTTCTGGGTTGTGGATCGAGGCTACCCTCCGAGAGTACACGAGTCCCACGCCACGGTTCGCCGCCGGGTCGTGACCACTCGTGCACTCGCCATATAGTGGGACTGAAGTTCAAAGGGTAGGTTGCTGTCCACTTGCCGGGCCAATCAGGTACTTAAGCTTACCGATTACCATATTCTCGGCATGTGGTTAGTACGTTCAAAGACTTAACCACCACTACCACACACTGCGGCCTTAGCATTTTTCACTAAACAGACGGGCCTCAATTGTAAACATCGTACCATAGCCCGTCCGTTGTCCTTATGATTGCAGCGTGTAGTAAACATTCAACTCCTATTTTCTCGCGAGTGACAGGAAATCACTCGGCTTTTACCGGAGTCCTATTAGCACAGCATTCTATCGAACCTTACATCTAGTTTTCAAGCATGGGTTCCTAACATCGTGCAACTAAGTTTTCATTCAACTCCTATAAACTTAATGCACAAGCAAGAGAGTAGTGAGTTGCATTATTTAGGAAAAGAATAGGGTTATGCTCCGGGGCTTGCCTTCTTGCGAAAAGTTAGCTTGGGGCTCTTCCGAATTTGGGCTCGGGTCTTCAAGAGCTTCGGTTAGATTTACTTGAGCTTCATGCTGCTCACTCTCGGACGCGGGCACCAGCTCGTAAGTTCCGTCGGCGAGAGTCGTCGATTCTACATGAATGCACAAGTTTAAGTAGTGGTGATGGTAAACGACACGATTTAAGTGTAATTACTACAGTGGATAGTTTCTGGTCATGAAATTTTGGATTTAGGCACATCAGGGAAAGATGTGCTTACTGTAAAATTTTCAGACAATTTCGTGTAGCAGATTAATTATGAAAAATATATTACATAGTTGCTGTTAGATCCTTGTTCATTTTGTACAGAACAATTGGTGCAAAAACTGAGTCTAAGATTTTTACAAGGCTTTCATATAATAGTGCAGGAGCTACTGTAATGTTTATAGGATTTATTATGCAGTTTTCAGAGCATAGTAAATGTGACATTACACACCTAGGTTTTTCAAGGATTTATTTTTACAGGACCCTACACAGGGTTTTTGTCCATGAAACTTTTTACACAGCAACCTCTACCACTGTGTATCGCCGAGTAAAAAGTTGAGAATTTTCCAAGCTAAGATACTATTTTCTTGAATTAATGTATGTTATTAGCACATAAATCAAATAAATAGGTTCCTGTGAGATAAAAAGTCTCCCAATTTTTTTGTGGCATCTAGGTACTATTAAACCATCATAGAAAAAGTTTCATTAGGTTATTCATAACCTAACTGCAGGGATAAAAATATTTAGCCACTTATGGTATGAAAATAAGTTTAATAAACCGTGTAGCTAGAGATGGAATTTGGCCTGATCTTTTTACACAGCCCCAATCATCAAGCAACTAACTCAATGTCCAAATTTTAGGGTCAGTACTGATTTACAACAGTGGGTACAAAATAAGTCCATTAAATCTTCCATTTAATGTAGAGCCAAATATGTTGAGAATCTGAGAAACCTTTTGTAACAAAAGTTGTAGAGTTTATTCTAAGGATTCCAGAACAGTTGAGTTTGCATTTTTCTGATTTTTCTAAGATTTTATACGAATTTTACAAGTTCACTGAATCTGAATCTAGATTTGAAACTTTCTTTCACAACTGGGTCCTTGAATTTTACGCGCAGACCCTCCTAAAGATTTAAATTCTTGCAACTGGGTCCTCGGGCGGCTCGGGTACGGCGGCCGGCCGAAATTCCGGCGAGGGGCTCGCCGGCGGCGAGGGGTGAGGGTCGGGGAAGGTTCAGGGGCGCGAGGGCTACCTCGTGGGGGTCTTGTTCGGGTGGGGGACAGCCGGGAATGGCTCGCCGGCGTTGGAGCAGAGGCGGCGGCGGCGGCACGCGTCGACGGCGGTGCTCCGGCGGGCTTGGGGCGGCCTGGTCCGGTCAGCGAGCTTCAGTGGCGCGTGGGGAAGCTGCTCAGGGGCTTGGCTTGGGCGGAGGAGGTCGGGGTCGAGCTGTCCACGGTGAGCAGGGGCGGCGGCGGCGGTGACAGCGTGGGCGGCGGCGCTCCGGTGGTTCTGGGCGGCGTTGGGCGGCTCGGTGAGCTTTAGGGGGATGATGTAGTGGTGGCTGACACTCCAATTTGGGCAGGGGGCGGCTGTGGGAGGCTGTCCACGAACGGGCGGCGCTCGGCGGCGGCAATGGCGGCGGCGAGGTGTTCTGGTGGCTGTGGCTCGCGCGGGCGGCCGGGGGCGCGACTTTTATAGGGGCAGGAGGGAGTGTGGAGGTGCCTGGGCGATGCGCGGGGCGGAGGCACGGCACGGCGTGCACTGGCCACGGCGGGCGGCAGCAGGGCGCCGGCGCGGCGTGCGGCGAGCGGGGGCGAACGACTGGTGGCCGGAGATTTGGCGTGGGCGCGAGGGGATAGCGCGGCGCGTGGATTGGGGAAGCAGCTGCTGCAGCGGCTCGGGCGGTGGACAGGCGCAGCGACGGGCGGGGCGCGGGAGCCGGGGCGGCACGGCGCGTCGCGGCGGTTGGGCGCGGCGGGCGGCGAGCCGGGGCACGGCAGCGGCGTGCGCACGCGCGGGCGCGTACTGGGCAGCGCGGCGTGGGGAGGGGGCAAAGCCAGGCGTGGGGGAGAAGCGCGGCGGCCACTGGCCTGGCGCCTCACGCCGGTCAGGCGTCGCCGGCCACCTGGCGGCGCTGTCGGGCGGGGAGGGGAGAGAGAGGGAGGGGCGAGGGGCCTGAATGCAAGAATTTGAAAAGTTTCAGGGGGCTGGGTGCAAACAGGGCATTTTCTCCTCTTTCTAATTGGAATTTCAAAAACTTTTGAACACGAAAGTTGTTCAGAATAAAAAGTTCTACAAGTTTGGTTTCAGACAACATCTCATTTGGATTTTGGTTTGAAAGTTAATTTAAAAATTCAAAAGTATCCAAATGTGCCCAAATTAAATTTGAATTTCAACTTATCTCGTTCTAATTCTTTTCACCCTTGTATTAGTTGGTTAAGCATAGGGTTAGGCTAATGACATTGATTTTAGAAATGTAATTTATCAGGGTTGTCACAGCGGTAGCGGCCGACGGGGAAGCAGCTCCGGTGAGGCGGTAGTGGCAGACGGGGAAGCAGCTCCAGTGCGGCGTTAGTGGTGGATGGGGAAGCAGATCTGGTGTGGCGGTAGCGACTGACGAGGAAGCAGCTCTGGTGCGCTCAATGTCGTCGACAGGGTTGAAGATCCAGCGCGGTGGTTTCCGGTGGAGCAGAGGGGTCGAGTGCTGGTGCAGAGGGGAAAGGCGAGAGAGATTGAGCGGAAAGGTGAGAGGTGGAGAATGGATCGAAAACTCAAAAAGGGGAAGAGGTTATGGGTCGTGCCAGCGAGATTGTCACAAATACCCTTTAGAGTTTGGTTACCGCCGGAGTGGTGTGGCTTTTGCTTGAGGGGTACAAGGGACATTTCGAGCGAAAAGTTTTCAGCTTCGGCGGCAGAGTTGGCGCCGGGTGAAAATTTCGGAGCGTGGTGTCCCCTCTGACGCATGTACCCCACATGTCGGTCTTCTTAGAATGCGTTATGAATGTCGCGCCCATTTTTGTGAATAAGACTCTTTCTCTTTTTAATCTCCGATTTGTAATTTGGATTTATCTTTCTCCCTCGTACAACATCGAAATGACTTGATTCTTTTTGTAAAGTGAATCTAAAATGAAGCTCGATCCAATCGTTGCTCTTTGTCACTCTCTTTCTATGGAAATGCACTCCTTTTTGAAAATGCCATGGTTCTTTTCACTCTAGGTTTTGCCATAAATGTGGAAATATACACATCAAAGTCAGTAGTGTTCATCACACACAGATGCATATCGAAGCACTTGCGCTCATCACCTAACAGAAGATTACTCACGCCTACATTCTACCTCAAAGCATAATCAACTCCCATGGAAACAAGGGCTACAACCAGAAGATAGAAGAAAATCATAGCTTGGTTCAATTTCTCCAGCTTTGCTTCCAATCCGTTGCTCTTCAGCATGGCACCACCTGCTGCAGGGCTCCCAGCAGCATGAATGTGCTCCATGGATTGGACTTCTTGAATCTCTTCTTCATCAACAAAACGTAGGTGGACATTCTTTTTCCTTTAATCAAATCATTCAAGTAACCCCTCTGCCATGTGAAGTAGCCACACCACTAAATAAACAAGAAACCCTTGCTTAAACCCTATCATAGATCTGAAAGCACAAAAACCAAATCAAAGCTAAATCCACTAACCGGGCATTTAAAATACACCCGACTGATGTTCTCATTCTCTTTCCTCGATCAGGCCTCACACATCCTTGCCCTCCTATAGGTCCGGCACATCATCATGGGCAAACCAGGCTCCTCCCCAACAAGCGAGGGCATTTGCCTTCTTCCGGATAAGGACTATGCAACATGCGACATCCTTCCACGCCGATGGTAATGGCGGGCGGCGAGTAGAGAAGCAACAGTGAGCCGCGTCTGCCTAAAGGATAAGACAGGGACAAAAGGGTCCTTTAGCGTGGGATGTGCGGAGACACGTCAACAACCTAGGCTTAAACGCATTGTGAGAGCGAAATACTAAATGGATGGAAATTACTTAAATATTCCTGAGCGTCTCCCCCTTTTCCTGCCTACTTCTCCCTTCCTCTTTCGACTCCGGCAAACAAGGCAAGCGGAATGATCCCCATCGAGCTAACCAGCGACAACGACTCTGACTCGGGCATGGGTTTCCCCAAGGTGGCAGATCTGCCGGTGTCGGCCAAACGCCCCCGTGGTCGTCCCCCGAAGGCTGAATCGCGCCCCTTCGCCTTGCCACCGGCCAAGCGCTCCCGTGGTCGCCCGCCAAAGGCAAACAGGCCCTCCTCAGCCTCGCCGCCGGTCAAACGTTCCTGTGGTCGCTCGCCGAAGGCAGACTCGCCCTCGTCGGCCTCCCCGCTGGCCAAGCGTCCCCGTGGTCAGCCGCCGACGGCAAAGCCGCCCTCCCCCCACGCGCCACCGGCCAAGGGTCGACGCGGACGCCCGCAGCAGACAAATGCGGCCTGCATCGCCTCCCCGCCGCATAAGCGTGCCCGCGGCTGGCCACCGAAGAAGGTGCCGTCCGAGGCCAGCATGCATCGATGACTTCTCTGCCGGCCACGACGACTCCGACGAATCCTTTGACGAATTGGAGTTCATGAGGAAGCGCATGCACGAGATAGGTGATGAACTATACGAGAAGAGCAAGATGCTTGCAAAAGCGGAAGCCAAGATTGCTGCACTTGAAGATGAACTTGGGATTTGGAAATCGAAAGAAAAAAAGGCAGAGGGCACTTGTGGAAATGCAAAGGAGTGATGTGGATGGCTAGTCACTAACAATAACTGTGATGTTATTTTGGTGATGTGAAATTGGTAGATGCTAGTATGATGTATGAATTTGGGAAGTTCCTATCTATGAATTTGGGATGTTGTTCCTGAACCAATTATGATTGTACTCCATGTTTCGCAAATATGTAATATTTTTACTCCATCACGAATACTCTGGTGGAAAATTAAGTTAATTTGTCATTTTTATTCCATCATAAATACTGTGGTGCAAAATTAAGTAAGTAAATTTGTCAGCAAAAAATAGGTCCAACAAATAAATTGAACTGGAGACCTCAGGCTTGTGGTGGGCTTTCCCAACCACCAGACCGACTGCACGCTTGTGAAGTGATGGCTCTTTTACGTTATAGTAAAATAAGGAAATGGACACGTGCCATCCAGGTGGTGCAGAGGCGGGCATCACCTGCTGCTCCACGTGGTAACACGTGATTGGCTGAGAGGCATAATAGCTCGTAAATAGTCCATCTTTCTCTTTTTAATCTTGAATTAAAACTTGTAACTATTATTTCTCCCTCGTAATAACTCCAAATTTGATGATTCTTTTTTCTAGTTTTATATAAAATCACACTCTACCATTTCGTGGTATCTTTATTCTAGTTAGTTTCTACTTCTTAGATATTTTATATAGCACATAGTTTTATACACCAAAGTAGAAAAAAATAAAATGATATTGCATGAGAATTGCAAATATAACTTCACATTCTATAATTGTAAGGTCAATATGAGTTTGTGTCAAAATTTGAGGTGTATATGATGTCAAAAGTATTGTGAGCTATGCAAACTTGAAAGTTTGAGTTAAGTTCTAGGGAACTATGTGGGAGATGTATTCATTTGTGAACAATGTACGGGCCCGACTTTGTTAAAACTATTTGATTTTTTTCCTCATGCATACGGTCCTAAAATATGTTGATGTGTTAGTTTGTAGAATTTCCTGATAAACTTTTGATATTATTATTTTTTACCACCTTAGACTTAGCAATTTGAATTATCCATACGAAACAATTGAATTTTATTTTCATATCTCGTATTTAGGCTATAATAGTATATATGTCCCTGAATATATTTTTTCTGTATTTTTTTGAATCTTATTGGTGGCAAACGTAGTTTAATTTGAGCATACTTTTTAAATTTATTGTAACGGTAACAATAAAAAATGTCTGTGTTATATGGGCTGAAAATTTATCGTGGACCATTTTCTAGTCAAACTCGATTTATCGTAGCTGTTCATCTTCCCATCGACAATGCATGCAAAATGAGAAAGCTGCTAGGTATCATCGCCGCTGTCCTAGTTACCGTGCCATTAATCACACCGATCAGCAACTCCAACTCCTGCTGGCCTTTTTATTGCGCCTTGGGCAACTTTACCCTCGGCAGCCTGTATGGCAGCAGTGTGGATGCGGTGTTTGCTGTTCTTCCCAAGAGGGCGTGCTCCGCCACTTTGTTGTTTAATAACAACGTGGTTGCTGGTTCCCATGGTGAGGCAATGATGGTGTACGCAGTCGGACAGTGCCAACGTCACTCACGAAGGTCTGCCTACGAGAGCGCTACATCAGAGGAGGCTTGGAGGACGCCCACCGTTGGCGTTTACTCAGAGATATTCCGGAAGTGCACAGAATATATCGCTATAGCATTTCATCTTGGAGTATTAAACTTCAAAAAAAGTGAGTATCAGTGATAAAAATGTGAGTATCACTGACGAAATCATTATGACAGATGTTAGGAATGTCATAGAATAGCCGCTATTCTGTGACGATTTTAGTATTTTCGTCAATAAGTTGAGGCTATCAGTAATTTGTGACTATCAGGAATTTTTCATCATAAAAGATTCAACAATTGGTGACGATTTCATATATTTGTCGTCGAACAGCTAATCATTTATGACGATTAATTTATGACCGATGTCTTTTATCACAAAAAATACAAAACTTGTCTGTTGTTCAAAGTGAATAGGCCCAACATGGATTTGGGCTAGCCCATCACGTCGCCCTGACCTTATCCTCAGGCAGCAGGAACACCAGCCACCGGCCGCTCGCCCAAGAGTGGATCCAGGGGCGGCGGCGTGCTTGGCCAACTGCCGGCGATGAGGTCGACGACCAGCAAAGGTTGCTGAACGCCGGCGCGTTTGGCCGGGCACGCTGTGCAGCGGCGCCCACCTGGCTAGAGTGCACGCTGCGCTAGGGGCGTCTGGGTGCCGAGCGTGGTGGACTACAAGAGACGGATATGACTGTCACCATCTACCACTTACCACACTGTTCCGTGAGGTGGAACACACTTCCTAACTAACATTAAGCCAGACACCACATCTGTACTCGGTGTTAGGATTTCTTTTGAGGCCTTCAAGAGGAATCTCCCTCAACGTAGGGTTCTGACTTGAGTCCCCTAGTTCGGGTGAGAGAACCCGTAAGGTAAGATACCAACAAACAAGAACAAGAACAAAGTCTAAGCTAAAGGACGGAACTTCCGCACACAAGTTGGATAGAAATTAGAAAAAAAATAAATGTGAAAAGTAAAGCTGACTCGAAAAGATAAAGAAGATAACTTATATTGATAATGTTAAAAGAGAAAGGATACAAGAGCTTATACTAGACTTCCGATGATGATTCTGAAATCCCGAGACAAGCTCGACTTAGCTCTAACTCCCAAACTACTAAATCTAACTCTAGAAAGTGAAGTGAAGAGAGAACTCCTTGATGTGTGTACAAGTGATGAATGCTGGCCGATATATACTAGTTGGAGGTCGGTAATCGGACAAATGCTTCACTTGCACGTAGCCTTGGCGGTTAGTGTAACTTCCACGCAAAGTTGGGCTTCAGCGGCTGCCAGGTGGGGCCGGCCGGCCTGGGGATGGTGCCAACTGGCACCGCCTTTCTCCTGTGCGGTCTTGATCGAGTCTTGAGGTCGGTAATTATTGCTTTTGACTGAAGCACGACAGTTAGGGGGTCGGTCGGCCTGGCCCTGGCTCTCCTTGTCCCTCCGTTGCATCGCCTCGATGATCGATGTCTGCATGTTGTCCAGTGTGGTGCATCACATGGATTCGTCTTGTCTTTGCATGCAACTGGGACCTTTAATCCGTGGTTGAAGTCTTTCGGGTCCTCTGATTGATCCGCATTCAAATGCACAACTTAGGATCAATGTAAGTGTGTTTTTTGACTCCTGGATCGATGACATGGCAGGCCGCGGAGGTGCCAGGCCGGCCGGCCTGGGGTAGGCCGGTCGGCCTGGGTTTTGACCCAATTTGCCTGAACTTTGGTACATTTGTTCCTGCATTCACAACTCATACAAAACTTGTGAAATTTTATTAGTTTAAATAAAATATGTATGGAACATGATGCAAAGCTCTAATTTATTTCCAAGAAGTTGATGGTCAATAAGTGATTAAAGGCTGTCAACATACCCCCAAGCTTAAACTCTTGCTCGTCCTCGAGCGAGGCTCGAGTCTTAGGCTCGGCGGATCAGGCCTTAATGTTCACACCTTGCAGGCAATTTGTGCATAGCAAATTACTCTGACTCATAAGTACGTGAGGATGTTGGCTATAGACAATCTTATGCACCAATATCAAGAAAAGAAGGAGGGAGGAAGAGATAACATAATAGCCAATAGACAACCTTATGCACCAATATTTGCATAAATATTTATTTTGTTCTTCGTCTATTAATTGCCATCATCATCTTATTTTAACCTCTCCATGTAAAATCTAATGTTACTAGTGTATTGGTGTTAACATCCATGGGGATGGTTGCTCCGTGGAGCGAACCGCATTCGACCCACAGATCCATGTTGTGGTGATTAGGTGAACCGATCCATCCATTTAGCTAGAGCTGCTTAGGCCCAAAGATCCAAGAGATCTGGTGGGTCGACCCACCCGTGCTGCTCTGGCCTGCTCTTTTGTGCACGCATGTACAGTGATCAGATTATATATATGCACTGATAAATTCCAGCAAATTAACCTGTGATACGAGACCTTGGAAACTATATGCGAACAACGGCACAGGTGCTCAGTTGCAGCACATGCAAATACATGTAAGTTAGCCACATTCTCCATATCTAATTTTACAGAAATAAAGTCAAACAAAGCTAATCGAATCACACAGTATTAGTACATAGAGCAATATTATTTGGGCTCGCTCAGTCCAAGCAAGAACCCAAAGGCCACCGGAGGAGTATATGTAATTAAGAAAAAAAAACATATCAACAGTAGGATCTCAACTATTGCTCTCTGATAGAGTTTCTGTTGATATGTTTGTGTAATTAATGGGAGTACATAGAGCAATAGTTATATATCACTACGTTCTGCATGCCAAGCAGTATGATCTCAACTAATTGTGCATGCAAGCTAGAACTAATTCTCTATTTTTTATGATTTAAAATATATAAATAAAGATTAAAACTATTACCTTCTAAGAGGTAATATGGTATTAGATCAACGGTCCACAGTTATTTCGGTGTACCGTAGCAAAGTTCATATTTTTTGGGCCCTGGCCTGAAGACCTTACCAGTGAGAGATAGGATCTGTTACTGACGTGCTTTTATGTGCGTGTTACTTCCTTGCGTCACTTATGATCCGTTTTCATGGAATTTGAGGTGCCAAAAGATAGGACGATATAACATCATATTCATCGAAGGTAGTAAAGATTAACATGGGAGGACGGTGAAAAACTAGGCAAGTGGTGGGTCTCACGGCGGCGCATGCAGTCTGCAGATTCTGATTGGCCACTCATATGGATGCATGCTCGCGGGAAAGAGTGAGAGACTGCAAGCATGCCTATGCCATGGATGGGCGCAGGCTAGGCTGCAATCCCTGCACCATATCTGCGTACAAACGGGACTACTGCTGCATAAAATGGGGACAAAGCATATGGTTTTTAGCAGGCATTGTTAGTGCTAGCTAAAGCATAAAATTTGGCCAGATCGAGCACCGATCGATATGTGGTGTTGTATTCTCTAAAGCGTTATATTTGAATACAACACCCTACACTTATTTGTTTTTCGTAAGGATGCAAGTGGGTACCAAAAGTATTTTTTAGATCAGCTAATTAATTATGATGGCATGCCACTCTAATTAATTTCTACTCCTAAATTATTTACGCATAATGTCATTCTAGTTCATTTTATCAACTTTTCGAATCGATCCAATGATACAAAATATATATAGCTTGCATCCCTAGTCTTTCGCGACAAGGAAAAAAATTAATTTAACAATCCCTTTTGAAGATAGCAAGAATTACCATCGTTCATGCCCTGCGCCAGCTTGTGAACGGACGCAGATACGGCATTCTAGCTACGGCACCAATAATCTTCAATCTCAATGGGCAGTCGACACGTAAGGAGCATGGCCATCAGAAGAAAAGGACGCTGAAGGGGCATCAAATCAAAGCCCCAACTATTCAAACCGTATCCTGCTCCGTCGTATCCCGGCACCTCCTTAAAAAAACCCAGCCCCGAATTTAAAACTGGATTTGTTTGCACTCAATCCGTCTGCCCGGGCGAGGAGATGGCTGTCGTCGTCCCCACTCGACCAGTACTCGGCTCAATAATTGTCTTCAGTTCTGCAGCTGGATGGATTGCTGACGGGATGGGCCAGCCAGCCATCACTAGAGTTCGTTCTTCTGTTCTCCAGGGATCCAGATGGTCCATATCAGATAGGAGCGGCTGAAATGCTGGTCCAAGTAGCAAAAAGTTTATAAGTTTGTGGATTGATATATACTTGGTAGGTAGCAGCACAGTGCATATGCATGGATGGGTCCTGTTCTTGTGGGCACTCTACTCTCTGGAAAAATTGGATGGCTACTTTGACCATGACCTAGCTAGTTTGCTGGTTTGAGATCAAAGTGATGTACTCCAGGTGTAGCGTAGGGCCGGGGTCCCTCATTCTAGTAGCTGCTACCGTCCGAAAGATGGATAGGCGCCATGGCCTTGTTAACTGCCATACGGATTCTTCAGTGTGGTGGGCACCCCCGTAGTCCCCTACTACACCAAGGCTAAAATACTTTGGTCTTTGGCTTAGCTTTCTCTCTTGTTCATGTTTTTCTTTTCTGGTGAAAGGATTTTCAGTTGGTGAATCATCAGGAGTTCGGTATTGTTAAGGGAGTTGAGCAGCTATATATATACCTTGCAATTAATTAAGAGTTTGAAGATTCGACATTGGACATTCTGAAATCTGAAACCGCAGTCTCTGTACATATTTTGGTAATTAAGTAGCAGCACTGTAACCTACTACTCCTATATAGGAAACCTTTTTTTTTCCAATTAGTGTTCTGAATGTGTATCCAACTGGTTTATCAGGTACTGGTATTCAGTCACACGCACCACATGCACACATGCGCCCAACCAATACTGAAGAAACTATGGATGAGCATGAACTACTGGTACTACCAATGCAACCTACCTGTTTCTGCAAACATTGTGACCCTTTTGATCTCACATGCTCAAACAGTCAGTGGAGGATCCACACGACAGGGCCTTAACTCCCCTTTGATCTCACGAGCAATGATGCCCTTGAGGGATATGATCACTCTATGCATGCCTCGCTCTGAAGGCTTTCATCTTTTGTTGTCAAGCTCAAGCAATCAAGCATCAGCTCTCATTCGAGGTCACCCTCCATGTTGGTCAGGCTGTGTCATCTTTCTGATCCCAAGCTCTAACTGTCATTGTAGGTCACTCTCCTTGTGCTGATCAGGATTTCATCGGGTTTCTAACCCTCCTATTAAAGGTCACCATCTTGACTTCAGCATCCTAATATGTGTGCTTGTCTTCTTGATGATGGACATTACTCCAGTTCAGTACAGATGGATGTGCAACCATATTCTTGATCTCTTTCTTTTGTCTGTACAGTAATCACATCTCAACTGTCCCTTTCACAAGTAGCTCAGAAAACAAAAAGCTTTCCGTTCACAAAAGAGAAAGTTATGGCAGCCAGTGTTGTACAAGTGGCAACAAAAAGTTGTGAACTGTCATTGACAAGAGAGGTTTGAAGCTCAACTGTTCAAGATCACCACCTGTTCACAAAAAAACAAGTTTTGGCACTGTATCTTTGAAATGATAAAACTAGAACACAATGAGCAAACATGTCCTCTCCTCCTCTTTCAATGTGCGTTGGATGCAAACCTATCACCTCGATGGAAGATTAATTACACTCGACAACCCGATAAACAAAGTTATCACTGGGCTAGGTGTCATGTAGCTGTTAGACATAACATGAGTTAGTAACTTAAACTTAAACTTAATAGGATCTAACACCTAAAACATGAGCACGACCTATAGAACAAGATGAATAACAAGAGTAAGTTTAGATCTCCACCACCAGTCATCGTAGGAGCAGCAGAGGATGACATTCCGGCGGTGGTTGGTGTCGGGGACGAAGACGGTGCGTCCGTAGTCGTTCCCGTAGATGTTCCCGACGTAGACGAAGTAGTCGATTTCGCCGGGTACCGTCGTCCCTCCGGCCTATAACGGCACTGCCTGGTGGTGGACGGCAGGCGAAGGCGGTGGCCTTCAGGTGGATCCAGAGCCGCCACGGATCGGGACGGCTGTAGTGAGCGGCTAGGGTTTCTTAATTATTAGGTTAATCACCAAAATGCCGAGTACCACTATTTAATATGGCGCTGGACGATCTGGGGCCACAACCACTAGTGGGCTTGGGCCTCCGATCAAGACGCATAACAGGCTTTAACTTATCCGTTTCTTCTCTTTCGGTAGCGAGCCCGTGTTTGGCTTTTGCTATCATCTGAAAAAGCAGCCTATATATGACTAGTAACAGTGACGACTAGCCTTATATAATGGTGACAACGAACAAGTGGTTGCAGTAGAAGTATACAATTTAACCACCATAACCGATTGCGGTGTCATATATACGCATGGCCCCAAATTTACAACTTTTGTGTCAGCAGTATATTTTTTTCTTTTCACATAATTTACCGGTCGCAACCACTTTGGGACAGCAGGAATCAGATGCCACCATAAAGGATTCATCCTCTTTGAGAGCAATGATATCATTTTTGCCAGCATATGGATAAGGGTTTGTCAAATTGCCTCCAAAGGTTGGTCAGTGGGCTCAAAACTTGGCCCCCTTTTCTTGGTTTGTGCCTTCCAATCCAAGGCTCCTACCAAGTTCCTACTAATCCAAAGTACAGTCACCACAACTTGATCCACACACACTTTCCATGCACAAGCACCAAGTATGAGCACAACTTTGATCGTTGCGCAATCTTAATTAACCAGCTGATGGGCCCTACATTTCATATGGCAAGGATGTATCCAAGTTAACCACTGGTACTTCTACTGCAACCAGATCTTGAGTATAAGGGTAGCAGTCTGATACAACACCCTACAGACAGGTCTGTAGCATATCTTGATCTCAGCCTGTACTTGGCTTCCTTGAATTGCGACATTTCAAGGTACTCTAGTAGGGATCAATTAGCACTCGACAACACATGAATTCAACTGAGACACATCTGATTGAGTGATCAGCTAAGCCTGCCAGGAATCAAGATGACAGCATGCTAGCTAGCTAGAAATGGACTACTACTTCCTTGTTGGTCTCATAAACAGACTCCAAGATAACGAGGAAATGAAGTAGGTTGGTGGAGATGGAACAGCTTGAATCTCAGCTTGATCTCTACTTACGCGAGAGACCGATGACGATGGATTAGTTACCTTGTTTTTTTTTAGGGTCAGGGGGGGGGGGGGCGAGCATCCCCACCTGATTTCATTGATGGGCTTTTAGGCAAACTAAAATGCTACAACATTTGAGATTCAGCAATTTTACAACAGACCAACACAACGCAACACCTAGAACAGGGAGGACAATTTAACAGATAAAACAAAGCTAGGACAACAGCTAGAAAGACGGCCACCGAGCGTCGATTGGAGCCACCACCGAACAACATACTCGCCGGATGCACCATAGCCATTGCACCTCCACACCACCCCTCGTAGCTACGCCGCTCCGTTGTCACCCTCCATCTGAGGGTCAGGCCAACGGAGTGGGAACTGAAGGCGGCAGGAGGGGCGCAAACCAAGGCTCACCGAAAATGACGATCTCCCATTCGATGCTAATGAAGCCACCTTTGAAAGTACATCCGGGCTCCCACATACCACCGTCCGACGCCATGCAAGGGGAGGAAACCTCGCGGGGGGATGGGGGAAGAGTGGAAACACTCCCCCGACATAAAATTTGATGATACCACTAGCAAGAAGAGCGCCGACGGAGCAAAGGCGCCTAATGGAGGACACCAGCGTAACTCATGATGAAAATCCACAGCTTGTATCAGCCTTGCATCAGAACCAACACCGAGAAAAAGAGAGCAAGCGCACCGGCTTCACGGAGGAGCAATCGGCAACATCACTTGGTGGGAGGGAACAACACCGGTGGTGGGACGAGTAGTTCTCGTCATCGCCCCCAACGAGGATAGCGGCACCCAAGGGCGTCGCCGATGACAACATCAGCACAATGCCGAGCAAAGATTTCTCTTGACTGATACTCGTTGAAACCAGTGCAACCATAGCCAACCAGCCAGTGAACGTGGATGCCTCGAACAACGCCTCCAAGGAGGAAGAACGACACCTGAGCGTGTCGTCGTTGTCGGCACCAGCATAATACCGGGCAAGGATTTCTCCCGGCGATTCCACGGGCTACCGGCAGCGGACCCAACGTGGCACCGCAACCGTAGCCGCCGGCTGATACCCAGAGGCACTGGGCACCGGCGGCCCTGCCCACTGCTAGCTACTCCAGAGGAGCCAAAGAACTGGCTTTGTCAGGGGCCATGTCACCATGCGGCGCCGACCTGTGGTGGCCGGTTCCGCGAGCACCGAGCGAGGCCCCGAGCTCCCCCACCAGAGAGACCAGATCAGCGTTTGAGGAGGCCGGATCTAGCGAAGGGAGGCCGAACTGGACCCTCAGAGCTCGCGAATGGAGCGTCATACCTACGGTGGCCGGTTCCCCAAGCACCGAGCGGGGCCTCGAGCTCCCCACCGGAGAGACCAGATCAGGGCTTGAGGAGCCTGGATCCGGCGAAGGGAAGTCCAACTGGACCCTCAGTGCTCGCGAATGGAGCACCCTCGCCGAATTTTATGGCTGCCCATGTCTAGAAGTTGAGAGGAAAAAGAGTTAGGGGAGGTGGAATGAGTGGGCAGCAGATGGTCACCGACTTCGGCGCCACCACGGCCGCCGCCGCCGGCGGCGGCGGTCAGGAGTGGGCTTCACGCGGGGGGGCTCTGGGTGGCGGCGGTGGTCGCCCCTCCCGTCGCCCTGAGAGGTGTCGCCCTGAGAGGTGACGTGGAAGGGTACGCTGGGGGGGGGGGGGGGGCTCCCTTGTTTCGATCAGTGTTTGTTTGTGCGCAGATCAATTACCGCATCAATTAGAATTTAGAGGCTAGGAACTTTTTACAAGACACTCACATGGTCAGGGCTCAGGAGTGATGAATATTTGCTCTTTCTTAATTATCCAAGTGATCGGATTGCATATATATGCTCTCATATGCTACACAGCGGATACTGTATATGATCAATGCATTGTTATTCACTCATCTATATACGTCGAGATAAAGCAGGGCCATATATGTGCATCTAGCTGCTTGCTTTACTCTGTATCTATATATATACTATCAGAAGGAATAAGATTTATTTTGTCAGCTACGGGATTAAATTATTTCAATTACAGCCTCCTATCAGGCAGTCATCCACTTATCCTCCTCACTCCTCAATCAATGGCATTTTTTAGATAATGGGAGAAAAATATTCCAGCCTCCTCATCTTAAGACGATTTTGCCCTAACTGAAAATTAAAAATATCAAATTAGTAATTTTTTTTGGGGGGGGGGATCAAATAAGAATTAATCCTGCCTAATCCTGATGATCAACGTCAGGAAAATCAGTTCCATCTTCTTTGGGTCAGAACTTCCTATGGGCTACTGACCAAAAGATTTGTCACTCTGGTAGCTGATTTCTGAAGCTGTCACCAAAGGCCCATGCTGTCTTTTGGCCCAATAAATTACCGTATTCATGAACAATATGCATGGTTGCCTGCACTTAGTGCTCAATCAAGTGATCTCATACGTTCAGTTCTATCTGACGTTAGGATGGCCCAGGAGCTAATATTGTCAGAAAATTCAATTCAAGTAGACTGGCATTTCCATGCATCCGTGCGGCGCTAGTATGATGTAGAATGGTTGGAGGTCTTTGCCACATTTTTCTTGTGTATACATATGTGCCAAACAACTAAAATGTTATTGAGAAGTCAAATTTTTTTGCTGGGCAATGTACCAATTGCATCACTTCAATGTAAGCACAAATGGAAGTTTAAGAGCGAAAAAGTTAAATATCACTTTTACCTTTGTTCCAATGGATTAGGAGGGAGAGCGTAACGCACTTGTGCCTATTCTTTTTCTGAAACAAATTAACTGGAAAAGACCAAAAATTTCAATGCCTGCAATACAGTTACCTCAAGAAAGTTGACTAAACAATTAAATAAAAGCGGTGCAAAAGTTTGTGGCATTCCAGCCAATGAAAAGGAGCCACATCAGAATGATAAATTTAAAAGACAGTACAACAAAAAGTCTGTTAGATTATTCAAAAGGTTTACTGTTACATTGCAAGTTGAATTGCAAGTCCTATAAAAGACTAAAAAGGAAAATAATTCTTTTTTCTAAAAAAATAAAAGACTAAAAAACTTGGTCAGAAATCCTAGTATGAAACCAGATTCACACAAAGAGTCATAATCTGCTTTTTCAAAGAACAAAAAAGTTGCTGCATTTTCTCCTTTCAGTCCTTTGTATGAGAAGTATACCAGAAAACACCAATCTGGTGGTTCATGTATGCAAAAATCATTTGATGTAGAACAAAGAAATCTATTTTTTGGTCTCTATGTATATCAATAAATAACAAAGCAAACTTAAACACAACACATGAACAACTTGATTGTAGCCACTTAAAACGAATAGTATTTTGTGTGAACATATTACCTTACCATTATGTTTCACTATTCTTGCATAATAAACTTCATATAGCAACACATAATAGTTCAATTAGTTAAAATCCCTAGTTGCTATTAAAGTTGCTGCATGCGACAAATTCATAGTTGCTGTTAAAATGGAGGCATGAGAGTTATGCATATACCCCTTTGTCCTGAAATGTACTCTTTTCTATAAATTTGGTCAAACTTGGAATAGTTTGACTTAAGACAAATCAAAATGCCTTACATTTCAGAACAGAGGAAGTATAAAAGAATATAGCAAAGAAAAAAAATCAAAATATACAAATACGATGATCCGATACACTA
Organism: Panicum miliaceum; assembly: GCA_032594955.1. Taxonomy (NCBI): domain Eukaryota; kingdom Viridiplantae; phylum Streptophyta; class Magnoliopsida; order Poales; family Poaceae; genus Panicum; species Panicum miliaceum. Next base: position 19,123,605 of record CM064056.1, read on the forward strand.
GCATCATCGAGATATTAGAGAAAAATAGAATCTTGAAGCACAAGAGCGCTGCATGGTGAGTTCAAATTAAATGAAGAGGATATCAGAGAGACATGAAATGAGAAGATGGTAACCTAGCATGGCCATTATTCCTGCATTATAAGTTGTAATAAATGGCAAATTAAGATAGTGAACAGAATGACACATAGTGGAAACAATCACATTAACTAAGCAAAAAATTTGATCAAATTGAGACTTGTTGAACATACCATTATATCAAGGAAATGATACATTGATCATGGATATGTTGTTTCTTCCTGGATCCTGAAACACTGCATGCCTACCTAAAAGTGGACTCCAAGAACTCATACTCTATGTGTAACATTCCACTGCACAATTCAGCATGCAACCAATTATCATAGTAATTCCTTTCATCAAAATAGAAATAATTGTAATTAGTTCGGCAAGAACAATAGATCATGTTGTGACACGACAAAATAATTAACTAGGACTGCCACAAATCAACCTTGCATTGGTTGCTTCATCTAAATAATCTCGCACTATAGCATTGCATTGCAATCTGATTGTAGCCATATAAAAGGCCATAAAAATATTTGTTTTATAGCCAATAAATCGCTGGCAGCTCAGAAAATTAATTATCGGTTAGGTCTTCCTTGATCTGTTTATCCAGCCTCGATCCGCCTTCCGGCTGCTGGCTGCTGCCACGCTTCCTGCTGCTGGTCTCACGCGACAGGTCCACCATCTCCTCCATCTTGGGAGTCAGGTACGCCCTAGGAGTCTTGCTCGCCGGCGACTGCAGCTCCACCCCCGAGGCCCGCTGCTGCGCGTGCGAGCTCATGCCGGCCAACAGGCACGCGCGCCCCGACTGCTGGTACTCCGGCCGGTCGCCCACGCGCTCGCTGAGGTTGCGCAGCTCCTCCTTGATCGCCTCGCACGTCGGGTCGTCGCCGGCCGCCCCCGGCGCCGACCGCTCCACTTCCCGCAGCCGGGAGTTCAGGATCCGCGCGGCCCCGGCGTGCTCCCCGCCGTCGGCGGCTACCCGCGCCGCCGCGATGCCTTCGGCCGCTGCGAGGCGGACGCGCTCCCGCTCGACCTCCATGGATGGAGGAGGCATGTCCGCCAGCTCCAGCGGCCTCTGGATCACCGCTCCATTGACAAAGGTCTATTGAAATCCTAAAAAATCAGTAAGTTTAGAAAGTTACTTGATCACTAAACTTTCATATGCTGTCAAACGTGCTACAGTAGAATCAGAAGTTGTTGAACCCACTACAGAAAAATCAGTCTTTTTGCATGTTTTAATTTTGACTTGTCTTTTGCAGGTTCGAAAAAGAGGAAGAGGAGATTCTATTGAGGTAACTTAGATAGCCATATACTTGGATTTGTTGGCAAAGACAAATCCACCTCTGCTGAAACGTGGAGTGTGTAAGCAGGTTGTAGAGAAATTTGGTGTGCCTCCCAGAGCTGTGAAGATTGTGTGGCAACAGACAGGATTATGGTTGGATACAGGATAGAAGGTGTAAGTAGTGGTAGCAAAATAATAGGAATAGACATAGAAGCTATCAAAGAAGTGCCTTTGAGAGAGTGCACAACCATCCAGGTCAATGCGCTCGGTGTAAAGAAGACCACACTTCATAACCAGTTTGATGTTATTTGATCAGCACACCAATGACATAAAGTTCACTTAAAACAAGAAGTTAAACATGTTACTATAGTTTAATTTCATAAATGCTGAAGACAAGAGTTCTTTTTCAAGAACGCTGAAGACAAGAGTTCAGACTCACAGAAGCTGCTCTAACTATGGCAACGAATGACAATGTTGGTGGACCAAATGTGTTCACTTTCATACATATTTCTGGCCTAGACAAGCTAAGTACGTAGCAACTGGTGGAGCTCTTTAGCCTTAGATTTAGTTAATGATGCATGGAAATTTACCACTACCATTTTAGCACTGCTGCTCAATTAAATGGTTGTTCCCAAACAGCAATTTCATGTTCAGTTCCCATCAAGTAAGGGATTTGTACCTATTCCAGGCAACTCAGCTTGAGCTCCTCCATTTTCATAAATGCATCCTAATGGGAATGCACTTTTATGTCACAAACAAGGTGAAAAGGAGAATGCCATCTTACTAAGATTATCAGATATTGCAGAATGGCATAAACAAAGAGAGATGAAACTCGAAATTATTCCTTATTTGGCACATGGTAAAACCTTAATTTCATACTTGGCCCTGAAATTTTCCCTTCCTTATATATTACACTGACCGTCACTTTCATTACATTTTTAACATTTCCATCACTTCTGTAAGTTGGCTGAACAGTAACCGATTTATTCTTTTTTTTATCTTGACCAAAACAACCTCCAAATCACCTCCCAATTCATGAAACTTTTTCTAGTGATCCCATTTTTTTAAAAAAAGAACACACATGTACCTTTATAGTTTCAAAACTAAAATTCACCAAATTAGGCTAATTTTGAAAATTATCTGAATTTTTTTGGCACTAAAATACTTCCAAAAAATGCAGGCAAAACTAGTTGAATCTTCAAAGGACCTAAGAAGACATCTAAGATTAATAACTGTTATTCATCAGCTTGCATGATTAGCTGGACCATAGGGAAATTCCCCCAAGCAAATAAGCCCCGAAACAAACAAGAGTGGGAGAGAGATCATCACCCTAATACCTAACACCTCTTTTGTAGTGAAATGCTTTGCAATGGACTCCATTTAGCAATACAACAAAGTGCCAAAATCCCAATATAGGTTCAATCCAAGCTATCCAGTTTGACAAAAGTTCTATGTAAGTATTGGTACCAGATCTTAGGGCCAAAGGAGTGGCAATCTTACAATACGCTGATTATGGTTAGTGAAGAGGAAGCAAAAATCAAGAAAATATTCAGATCTGTTCAATTGCAATATTGGCTCCTGGCCTATTAAGTATCTTGGAGTTCCTGTATCAGGTTCCAGACTACATATAAGGGATTGGCTCCCCTTGGATGAGAAAAGTATCAAAAGACTAGATGGGTGGAAAGGAAGTGTGTTGTCAATTGGTGGAATTACTGAATGCTTGTCTCAGTAGTATACCCATTTATTGCATGTCCATGTACCTCCTACCAAAAACAATTCATAAAAAAATAGAAAGAACCAGGAAAAGATTCTTTTGGCAGGGAGGGGAACAAAGAAAAGGTATTATTTGGTGAAGTGGTGTAAGATCATTAAGCACAAGATAGAAGGTGGTTTGGGCATACATGATGATGAGGACATCATCCACTATTAACCGCTGACAAAGACGCAACAAAGGGAGCCAAGTGGCACAGTTGTAGTCGGACGGCGACCGTGTGAGACTCTGAATAATCCCACCTTGCTTAGCTTGGGAGGAGAAAGGCACCTTAAAAGGGAGAGCCACCCTTCCTCTATTGGACTAGTCTTTTAGGGAGATTGGGTCTTTCCCCGAGTGGGTGTGCCTAAGAACTGTTAGGGTTCAGGCAACCTTAATTTATTGGACCTCGGCCAACCCCACCTGGGCCGGATTCATCACATGACCTGAGAAAAATGAATATGAGCCTGCTTAGTAAATGGTGGTGGAAACTTGAAGCTGGTGAAGGGATATGGCAGGAGATTGTAAAGAAAATATATGTTAAGTCCTCTTGCATTACCCAGTTAAAATCAAAGCCTGCAACCCCCTGTGTGGAATGACCTCTTGAAGGTCAGGAAGTGGTATTTGAGAGGGAGAAGGATGCTGGTTGGCTATGGTAGAATGACTGACTTTTGGGGATATGCTTGGTGTGGAGATACTCCCTTGAAAAGGGAGTTTCCTGAGCTGTTTGAGATCTGCAGAGAGAAAAATTGCACAGTGGAGATGGCTGCTAGGGGGGGGGGGGGGGGGGGGTTGGAAATTATCATTTCGGAGATGGTTGGATGTAAACAAACAAAATCAGTTGAGAAAGTTAAAGGACTTGGTGAACAGAGTTCCTAGATCAGAGAATTTTGATAGCCCAAAATGGGCGTGGGGTAAAAATGGGTTGTTTTCAGTTAAATCTGTCTACTCACACATGTGTGCTCCGTCACAAAAAGATCCGGAAAGCTAAACTTCCCTTAAAGATCAAAGTTTTCATGTGGCTAATCCATAAAAACGTGATAATAACAAAAGATAATCTTGCTAAAAGAAAGTGGCAGGGTGACACAAGATGTCATTTCTGCCCAGCAAAGGAAAACATTTCTCACCTCTTTTTTGAATGCTCGCTTGCAAAATTTGTTTGGAGCATTGTAGCTATGGTCATGAGGGCAACTTGCAAAGAGCAATTTTGGAGATGGGTGCAGATTTATATGCCTGGGGGTGGAAATTTTCATATGGTCGGTTTGGCAGCTATTTGTTGGGCCATATGGCGGTCAAGAAATAATGCCTGCTTTGAAAAAAGATGATAAGATCTTCTACTGAGATCATTTGTCTTGCCTCATCATTTATTCTTTTTTGGGCAGAGTTACAGCAGGTGGAGGATCGAGTGTCGCTGGTGGCAGGGGCCGAAGTTCTCAAGAATGCGGCACGCCTGCATCCACAGGGGGGCATGCCCCGTGAAGCGGGGAGATTGATGATCCAGTGACGACATCATCATCAATGACAAAAAAAAGTAAAGAAGAAGTTGAGGGGGAGGTTTGAGCGGGAATGCGTAGTTCTCTCGGTGAGGAGAGTGCGTGCTCCTGTAAGCTAGTAGTGTGTGAGGTTCGGTGGTTTGGCAGTCTTCCCGGTAATTTTGTTTCTGTATTTTTGGGTAAAACCTAGGTGTCTAGGGTCGTTCTCTTTTGTTTTTGGCTTCCAGTTAGCAGCCCTTTGTGTTCTTGGTAGGGAAGACCTGGTGGCCTTGTTGTAAGCAGGCAGTACTAAAAATCTCCTCCGTTTGAACCTTGTAATTTCGTTGTTGAGGTAATGGAATCAGGGCAAAGTCCCAGTTTGGAAAAAAAAAGTTCTATGTAAGGAAACATGTCAGTAATGACAATATGCTCCAGGTTATCAAAAGTTCAAAACCCTTCTCAAAATCTTAGTGGAGGGGGCTGTGCATTGCAATTAATGCTTCCACCAACCAAAACAAAAGGATGACACTATACATTGGAGGGGGTTGTTTGTTTCATTAACACAGCACTATGGATGATATTGCAATCTTGGAAACAACAAAATGGAACTTTGCATTGCAAATGGACTGATGACGAGTTCTTTCAGATGGTGGTGAGATCATTGAAGAAGGGCTTTGCAACTTCTACATATATATTTGTTTTTGTGAGTCTTTTTATGAAGAACATTGCACTTTATAAATACATATATCCCTTAAAATAAAGTGATAAAGACTTTAGTTACCACGGATTCTGATACTAAATCTATGAGCTTTTTCCGCTTAAAAGTCTTAATGAATCTTAAATGATCGTCATTCATGGATAAGGTGTGGCGCAACCCGCTAGCCCCGCATTACAAGTGAAGTTAAGTTTGTCCAACTTAGATAGAATGTGTCCACTCCATTGACTAGTGTAGGTGGGAGAAGAACACACAAGTATATTTATTTGCATCGCCTCATGATGGAATTGATGTGTGGGGAAATTTCTGGAGATCTCAAGTCTTTGCTTACAATAGGTTATACATTACACAATACATGGGCTGGGCTAGATACTACATACACATATGGCCCAACACTCCCCCTCAAGATGGATGATAGATATCTATCATTCCCATCTTGCTACATGCTACATCACACTATTTTACTCCTAATCCCTTAGTTAAGCAGTTTGCTATTTGACCTCCTGAGTTTACATGACCCAATTGTATTATACCGCCATCTATCTTCTCCTTAATAAAGAAACGATTTATCTCCATATATTTTGTTCTGTCATGCTGAACAGGATTATTGGCTATGTTAATAGCTGACTTGTTATCACACCAAAGCTTGAGGGGGCCTTTTATTAGCACCTTTAGTTCTAAAAGGAGGCTTCTTACCCACAACATCTCACTGATAACAAGTGACATCGCTCTGTACTCTGCTTCATTAGTTGAGTGAGATACAACTGATTGCTTTTTGCTCCTCCATGATATTAAGTTTCCTCCAACAAAAACACAGTACCCAAAAGTTGATCTCCTATCATGAAGATAACTTGTCCAATCAGCATCACAGTAACCTTCTACATTTAGATGACCATGGCTCTTGAACATGAGACCTTTTCCAGGGTTATTCTTTAAATATCGTAGTATACGATAAACAACGTCCAAATGCCCACTTCTTGGATTGTGCATATAACGGCTCACAACACTCACTGCATAAGAAATATCAGGTCTCGTATGATAAAAGTATATGAGTCTTCCCACAAGCCTCTTGTAGGTCTCTTTATTCACTGGATCACCAAATTCAACACATAACTTGTGGTTTGGATCAATAGGTGTTGATGAAGGCCGACACCCAAGCATACCAATCTCACTAAATAAGTCTAATATGTACTTCCTCTATGAGAGAACTATACCTTTTGGAGATCGAGCAATCTCAATGCTAAGGAAGTATCTAAGTTGACCAAGATCCTTCACCTCGAATTCCTCACTTAGATTTTTCTTCAGGCGATTAATCTCTTCTTCATTGTCACCTGAGATGGTGATATCGTCCACATATACAGCCAAGACTACAATCCATCGTCCAAAGTGTCGATAGAATATAGTGTGATCCCCATTACATTGTTTGTATCCCATGCCACACAATGCACATCTGAACCTATCAAACCATGCTCGTGGAGACTGCTTGAGACCATACAGAGATTTCTTCAATCTACAAACCTTCCAACTGCCTCTGGTTTAGTGAAACCCGGAGGGATCTCCATATACACCTCCTCTTGAAGATCGCCATGCAAGAAAGCATTCTTTACATCCAATTGATACAAGGGCCAACTAAAATTTGCAGCACAGGATATCAATGTTCTTACAATACTCATCTTTGCTACCGGTGCAAATATTTCATCGTAATCAATCCCATATGTTTGGTTGTACCCTCTTGCAACCAATCTTGTTTTATATTGTTCCACTTTCCCTTCAACATTTTGCTTTACTGTGAAGACCCACTTGGAACTAACAACTTTCTTTCCAACAGGTAGTTTCACAAGATCCCATGTTCTGTTCTTTTCAAGGCCTCTTAGCTCCTCCAACATAGGCTGATGCCATTTAGGATCCTGCTTTGCTTCTTTCCAGTCCTTAGGGATTACTATAGACTGTAATGACGCAACAAATTCTTTGTATGCAGGAGACAATGATGCATAAGAGACATAGTTACTGATGTCATGCTTAAATCCATACCTTGGTGGAGGCATACCAGTCTTAGCTCGTGGTTCTTTCCGTAATGCAATGGGCAAATCATCCAAACCAGATTCTTCAATCTCAGTCGAAGAAGTCGGTGACACATCAACAATCTCTTGAGGGATTGCTGATTCAGGAGTTATTCCTGGAACCTCTTCTTGAGATGTACACATCCTCCTCGTATACACTCTCAATGGACCCTTATATCGTGGGTCGTCACCTACAGAATTGTCCTCTTGACAAAGAGTTGGATCCAAATCACTCGTCATTGTCTCTATTCTTGGTTGAGGAATAGAGCCTATAATCACTGCTTCCATTCTCCTTTGATTTTGCTCAATCGGACTACTTATGACACCATGGTTCTCCCCCTCTCGATTATCAGATCACCAAGTTCAAACAAGAAGCTTAGATCAGTCTTCTCACCATAATAGGGTTCTGATTCCCTAAATGTCATGTCCATACTTACAAAGAGACGACGTTCAGTGGGACACCAACACGTATACCCCTTTTGACTTGATGAATAACCCACAAATATGCATTTGACTGCTCTAGGATCCAACTTTCCAAAAGAAGGCCTATGATCCCTAACAAACCAAGTACACCCAAATACCTTAGGTGGAACAATAAATTCATTAACTCCTCTTAGCATCTCATAAGGGGTTTTCCAACCAAGCAATCTAGAAGGCGTGCGATTAATCAAATATACAGCTGTCATCATTGCCTCACTCCATAAAATTTTTGGCACATTCATAGTATACATGAGTGAACGCGCAACTTCCAAAATATGGCGGTTCTTGCTTTCAGCTACTCCATTTTGTGGAGAAGTATCTGAACAAGTGGTTTGATGCAATATCCCCTAAGCCTATAGAAAATGACCAAAGTCACTATTCACATACTCTGTTCCATTATCTATCCTTAATACCTTAATCTGACCATCATATTGATTCCTGATGAGTGAGCAAAAATCTTGAAAACATTTAAGCACTTCACTCTTGTGTTTCATGAGGTATATCCAAGTCACACGTGAATAGCAATCAATAAAAGTAACAAAATACCTCATTCCACTGACCGAGACAATTGGGCAAGTCCACACATCAGAGTGAATAAGCATAAAAGGAGATAGACTTCTAAGTCCCTTGCTTACATATGTTGCTCTTGTATGGTTCCCATACTCACATGCATCACATACAAGTTTCCTCTTATCTGCCTTACTCATCATCTCTGGAAACACTTTAGCCATAGTGTCAAATGATAAGTGGCCCAATCGACAATGTTGAAGCATCACTCTTGCTTCATCTTCATTCATACCTGCTACCAAAGCAGCATCTATAAGCCTGCCATCCTCTTTTTGATCAAGGTACCACAATCCACCATGCCTAACACCGATCCCAATTTTCTTTCCTGTCCTTCTTTCTTGAATAATGCAATGCTCTCGATCGAACGTAACTCGACAATCTATTTGATCAACTAGAGCACTCAATGATAACAAATTTACAGGAAATGATGGAACATGTAGAACTGATGTTAAATTAATTGATGGTGTGCAATTAAAGTACTAATACCTTTGATGGGTTGACATGTCCCGTCAGCAGTTTGGATGATCTCCTTATGTGTGGATGGATATTGTTTATATGTCAAAAACTTCTTTTGAGCACTCGTGACATGTTAGGAAGCTCCAAAATCCGATATCCATTGAAAGTGAGGGATTCCCATACATGAAAGTGCTTTACCATGAATACCTTCTAACTTGATGTTATTATTTGACATCACTTCCACCTTTTTTTCCAGTTCTTAATTCGCCACAGCTTGCTTGGTACAGGATGGCATCTCCTCTGTCCGCATAATGAGCAAGCTGACCAATTCCTTTCTGTTTTGCAGCTTCTTCTTGCACGCACGCACCAGCAGGCTAATAGTCCTTCCTTCCCCTTGCTGCTCCCAATCAATTCAGCACTCACCCGTATTTGCCATTAGAGAGCTCCAGTTGCAGTACCGTCGCTGCTCCTCCACAAACCTTGAACTCCCCTGCGCTGGGCAGAGATCCACACCTTCCTCTTCTCTCTGGCGCAGCCCTGCAGCCAATTCGGGCAACCGCCATGACCACGGCTAGCCAGCACTCGAGCTCATCACCGCCTGTGAGCTCGCACAGCAACACCGCCTTCCGCACCACCTCCACGGGCGCGTCTCACCCGATTCCGCACAGCAGCAACGCCTCCTCTCCAAGGCCCCCTTGGAGCCGCTCCTGCAGTGTCGAAAGCACTGTTGTTTTCGATGTCCTCGTGTCAAGCTTCACTGCCGGTGGCCGCCAGCAGATCGGGAAGCCGTGGCCATCGCCATGTCTACCGGCTCTGACACCATGATGGAATTGATGTGTGGGGAAATTTCTGGAGATCTCAAGTCTTTGCTTACAATAGGTTATACATATACACGATACATGGGCTGGGCTAGATACTACATACACATATGGCTCAACACCTCACTTGTCTTGAGCACGAGAAATATGTTTCCAATGGCTTGCACACCGTTATGTTAAGATTGTGCTAGTGTGCACGAGTAATCCGGAATCTATAGCTCCGAGATGACTTGGGTTGTGAACGCCATAGGCATGAGTTTGTCGGTTTACGTTCATTCTTATCTATGGATCAAAAACCTTTCCTGGCTGACAAAACATCCCGCTGCTGAGACTTGAAGAATTTAATCTAAGAGTGCTAATTTATCCCACAGTTTCAACTTTATGCTTTGCCAAATGTCACCAACAAGTATGTTGCTCGCTAACAGTGCTATCGGAAAATTAGCACAAATGAGTCAGCAAAAACCATATGCATGTCGATAGAGTAGAAAGCTATGGGATTAAAATACTTGGCATGGAGGACAAGTGCATGTGGTGTTCATGTGGAGGGGGAGGAAGCAACAAGAATCAATGGAAGCTAGAAACCTGCCCTAGCTTCTTATGGGGGTGGGGACAGAACACTACTCCGAGTGGGGGGAATAATTGGGGTGGTTGCTCATGGTCTCCGGACAAATTCATAATGAGCAGAGAATAAACCAGGCATTGTTAATCATTCAGCAGGGTCTTTCAGGAACAAAGGAGCCTCGAACCTTTGCAGCATTTCCCTCTTCCTTTTTGACCTCTGCTTCTATTTGCTTGCAATGTTTGCACCCCCAGCTCTTCATCAGTCAACTTCACTGGAAACTGACGATGGCCAACTTACTACCAACTAACACTGCATCGCATCATCATATTCGCAAGAGAAACAATGTGCATTACAGGTATTTTTCAGTTCTCTCTTCTTGCAACTTATCAAGCTTATATTAAACTTTGGCTTCTAAGATACTTGTTCTT